>OZ018399.1:15952969-16449636 GCA_963969525.1 Ontholestes murinus
CTACAATATATATTATATATATAATGGGGAAAACATAGAATTACAGTTTTCCCGTCAATAATAGTCACAGACCGGTTTTGATCTATTCTGGATCTCATTATGGTATTGCAGGAAAGCGGAGTTTTATAACGTCTAATATACGTAAATATAATATTAGTGATAATAAATTCATTGGTTAGAAATGATTACAGTAAATAATAATTGAATACATAATTCAAGCAATTTATATACAATCTCTACGGACGAATTTAACTACATTATAATAAATTATTGTTGTTTATCCACCTTTCATGAAAAGCACTCCAAAGATGTCATTTGCTTATTATTTGTATGATATACGAGCAAAGAAATATAATGTCATTCACATATAAAATATGATGTGAGGCTTTTGTATACCAATGAAACATTTTGCTGTCCATTAAAAACGATAGAATATTCCTAAACAGCCCTACAGTGCAGTGCGATTTTTTTAAAAATAATTTAGATACAACAATATCCATCTGAAAATTTATTATTTTGTAAGTAGCATTATTTGAAATTTATGTAGGAAATGTATAAAAATAGTGCTGAGTGAAATGGTCCTGGCGATCATTTTTTTTTACAAGCCAGTGCCCGGGGAAAATTTCACGTGGCCATTTGTTTCAATTTATGTGAAATGCAAGGAGCTCAATGGTGTTTAAATGTTCGCCAATGCGAAGTTCCTTTATTTATCCCTCGGTTTATGTACAGGACTGTAATCTTGTCGAGTCGCCAATGTCCACACCTTCAAACGGACACAATTCAATGTCGCAGTGAAAAAGCTACCCGGCTTTTTCAGACGATTTTGCCAATGCCAAGAAAATAAAGTTTGCAATTTATGTACTCCATATGCCTTTTAGGGGAAATAACGTATTGCGGTGTTAGAACTGAAATTCGCCCAATTTCATAAAACGCCGCGTCTTCTATCATACAACACTCCATTAAGTCATTTTTATAATAATGTCGGAAAATATTCGGTTTGAATTTTCTTATGAAATTAAATTATATTAGAGCTAGAACTGATGTTTTCTTTTAAGATTTTTCGATTGTAGATAAAAAGTTTTATTCAATTTAAATATAGTTGTTATAAATCAAAGAGTATAGCTTTACAAATGAATTAATCCCTTTTATTAAGATAAAATAAAAATAATTGTCTAAAATAAAAAAAATAAAAATAATTTTGATAAATAATAAATAATAAAATAAAACATGCATAAATTATGCCTATACATAGATGAGAGGGAAGGGCATAATTATCCGATGCGTTGTAATTAATGTCTAGGCCGATGTCTGGGCCTTTGTTAATTATTAGACGGTAGCAGATCTACCAGTATAATTAAATTAAGTGATTAATACACAACCGGTTAAAATAATTGATCACATTTGTGTAGTCATTAATTCAGTTCTTTTCTTTCATTAAAACTAACGATAGCTCCTTCTTAATTACTGAATAGTAACGTACTGAATCTGGTCGAATTTATTTAAATGAGGACGGATTTACACAGAGCTGTTTTAATCTAATGGACAGTTAAATCGCAATTTGTAATATAATTTCGTGTGGATTATAACGTGTCACGATTACAAACAAAAATCCCGAAACTAAATGATTCATTAAAATTCTAATTATGGTACTAATTAATTTTAGGAGCACATCATGGAAAATATAAAACGGCCCGTCAATAATAAATTGATTTTGTGATTTCGGTTGGATTTCACACGACCAGTAACGCGGGGAAAATTAATTTTGATCTTTTTTTCATATAACTGCCTGGAGGCCTCATTTTACGATTTCTGTGACTAATTAGTTATATGTTACCCGTTTTCCCCAGGGTCTCGTATAATTTTATTAAATACATACGTTTTTAAATAACGAACCTTGCCTCTTAAATTCATATTTTGAATATTTCTCATTCAATTAAATTGTGATGATTCTTTATAATTTAATATTAATTTCAGAAAAATGTTGTATACTAATAAACATAAGTAGGAATTGGATTAAATTTATCTCAATTGAGGAGAATCATATTTATAACTCTTAATACAACAAAAAAAAAACTAAAATAAAATGAACGATCGCCATTAAACACCGTGTGCGCATGCACCATCATCTGCTCCTTTAGCGTAGCGACATCTATAGCGTATGGCATGCATTACTCGTCTATGTGTACTCTATGTTATGATCTTAAGAATAAAGAAAACACTTTTACTCTTTTATACCACCAGTTTAAAGTTGTACAAAAAAGTAAAAATGGGCTCTTTATTCTTAATAACGAAATGTACCACGAAGTGAATGTCTTTAAAATCCAAGGATTATGATCTATTTAAATAATAGCATTTTCTAGCTTATCAAAATACTTTAGTTCTCGGTAACTGCCAAGAAGGTGACCTTTTATGTTTCGGGAATAGAGAACAAAAAACATGGTTTTATTGTTTTATAAAATATTCTCCATGAAATTGAACAAATTTTTGAAACATTTTTCCCACTCCGATGGATGTACCTTTAAAACTTGTATTTTGAAGGCATCAACCGCTTCTTCAGGTGTTAAAAAGCGTTGACCTCGTAATTTATTTTTGATTTATGGTATGAAAAGAAGTCATTAAATGCCAAATCAGGGCTGTACCGTAGATGTATTAATTCGTCTTTTCAAGTTTTTAAAAGCCGATGTCTCATACATCGCTTTGTTCTGGTGAGAATTCGGTGGTTGGCTTCTCTTATTTTTCCGGAGAATTCTGACAAACAAATGATTATGTACTATTCCACCTGAATGGCACAATTGCCAAATAACTGGCGACAATTTGTTTTGAAGTGCTTCGTGTACTTTTGTTGGATTAGGCTTATCTTAAAAAACCCATACAGTAAACTTCTGTCTATTTTCCGACTTATACGCATATATCCAAACATATAGGTTAGGTTAGGTTGGTGTGGCAGCACCACGAAGAGGTGCACACTTAGGCCTAGATAGGCCCGTTGTGATACCAATTTCCCTTTCCTGAGTTCTATAGCTTGGTCATTTCTTTTGATTAATCGACTTGAGCCGTTTTTTGAGTGATTGTTAAATTATGTGCGATCCAACGTGAAGAATTTGTTTTGACAGCCAAATGTTAATGCAATATTGAATATACGCTGGTCCTACTAATGACAAAATATGACAAACAATTTTGCGATAAGTCACATGATATTCTTGCAACATCAGTTACAGTACAGCATAAATATTTTCTAGAACAACATCCGTATTTGGACGACCTTCACGAAATAAGCGAACTAAGGCCATGATTGAATTCCATATACCATCGATATATAGTGATTTTTGATGTTGCTTCATCTAATCAGGTTCATCGATGTAATGTTATTGAGGTAATCTACTTCGAAAGTTGTCGCACTAAAATGTTCACAACTTAATTCCATTTGTTGCCTGACATTATTTTTTTGTAAATGTAAACAACAAATAGCGCTTGGACATTAACACGTTTTTAATAACCCTTCTGCAAAATAGTCGAACTTTAAATTACGGACGTCAGTTTTCAGATAGCAGCACCAGATAATCTATTCTCGACATATAAGAAGGAAACTTAGTATACTGAAAAAGTTTTCTTTCTCAAAAATAAAATAACCAACATTGCTACAAAATTTGAAAACTGAATATATTCTTAAAACTATAAGAGAAGTTATTGGAAAATAGCAGAACTTATTAAAAACATTGCTAAGCGATTCTAATGAAATAGAGACAAAAGATTTTGGTCAAATCTAAAAGAAAGTTATAAAACTCTTGCAGAAAATTCTAGAAATCTAAAAGGAATATTTACTGCAAAATTCTTTCAAAAAATATTTGCATATTTAAAGACATTTCCGATAAAAGCAATGGAAGAATTGAAAAATAATTCTAGAAAATTTCCTTGATACGAAAAATAGCTATTTAGAAAAGACATTTTTGGAATAATTACAAATACAAAGAAATTGCGAAAAATTAAAACAAAAATGCTAGAAAAATTTAGAAATCGTTAAGGTGGAAATTTCACAAAAATTATAAAAAAATCGATAGATTCTTGAACTCTGAAAGAAAATTCTATCAATTTAGAAGAGAAATTCCTGGAAAACTCCGATCAAATTTGGCAACATTTACTTATAAAATCTTAAAAAAACCTAGAATTTCGTAGAGCAAATCAAAGAGTAATCTAACAAAAACATTTGTTGGAAAATTCCTTAAAAACAATTCTTGTAATTTCAAAGAGAAATTCCTAAAAAAACTGCTACTTTAAATTTTACAATAGATAAAACAAGAAAGTGGAAAATTCTCGCAAAATTCTTGTAATTTAGAAAAAAATTTTTTAGAAAAAACTGATAAATTCAATCAGAATATAGAGGTAAAAAAATGGAGACTTATAGAAAAAAAACTTCTTTAAAATTCTAAACATTTGCTAAAAATGCAATCGGAAACAAAATTCTTAAAAGAAACCATTAAAATAAATTAATAAATAGAGTAAAATTCAAAAAAATAAAAGTAATAATTAAAATTTTTTGAACCTGCAAACAAAATTCTGATTTCTAAAAGAAAACCATTACAAATCTGGAAAGAATATTGCTAAAAATTGAAAAGAAATTTTATAAAGCAAAAAATGGTGAAAATTTCTCAAAAATTGTAGAAAAATTGATTCTTGAACTCAGAAAGAAAATTCTCGCAATTTAGAAGAGAAATTCCTGGAAAACTCCGATCAAATTTGGCAACATTTACTGATAAAATCTTTAAAAAAAAAACTGGAATTTCGTAGAGCAAATCAAAGAGTAATCTAAAAGAAATATTTGTTGGAAAATTCTTTAAAAACAATACTTGTAATTTCAAAGAGAAATTCCGAAAAAACTCCTACTTTAAATTTTAGAATAGATAAAACAAGAAAGTGGAAAATTCTCGCAAAATTCTTGTAATTTAGAAATCAAATTCCTAGAAAAAACTGATAAATTCAATCAGAATATGGAGCCAAAAAAATTGGAGACTTATAGAGAAAAAAAACTTTAAAATTCTAGAAATTTGCTAAAAAAATGTGTAGAAAAATGCAATTGGAAGCAAAATTCTTAAAAGAAACCGTTAAAATAAATTAGAAATAGTGTAAAATTTTTTGAAAATAAAAGTAATAATTAAAGTTTTTTGAACCTGCAAACAAAATTCTGATTTCTAAAAGAAAAACTTTTAGAAATCTGGAAAGAATATTGCTAAAAAGGAATTTTATAAAGCAAAAAATGGTGAAAATTTCTCAAAAATTGTAGAAAAATTGATGGATTCTTGAACTCTGAAAGAAAATTCTCGCAATTTAGAACAGAAATTGAAAAGGAATTTTATAAAGCAAAAAATGGTGGATATATCTCAAAAATTGTAGAAAAAGTGATGGATTCCTGAACTCTGAAAGAAAATTCTCGCAATTTAGAAGAGAAATTCCTGGAAAACTCCGATAAAATTTGGCAACATTTACTGATAAAATCTTTAAAAAAACCTGGAATTTCGTAGAGCAAATCAAAAAGTAATCTAAAAGATATATTTGTTGGAAAATTCTTTAAAAACAATTCTTGTAATTTCAAAGAGAAGTTCTTGGAAAAGTCCGTCTTTAATTTTTAAAGTAGATAAAACAAGAGCGTGGAAAACTTTTGCAAAATTCTTGTAATTTAGAAATCAAATTCCTCGAAAAAACTGATAAATTCAATCAGAATATGGAGGTAAAAAAATTGGATAATTACAGAAAAAAAAAACTTCTTGGTGGATTCCTGAACACTGAAAGAAATTTCTCGCAATTTAGAAGAGAAATTCCTGGAAAACTCCGATCAAATTTGGCAAAATTTACTGATAAAATCTGAAGAAAACCTGGATTTTCTTAGAGCAAATCAAAGAGTAATCTAAAAGAAATATTTGTTGGAAAATTCCTTAAAAACAATAGTTGTAATTTTAAAGAGAAATTCCTGGAAAACTTCGACTTTAAATTTTAAAGTAGATAAAACAAGAGCGTGGAAAATTTAATTTAAAAATCAAATTTCTAGAAAAAACTGATAAATTCAAGAAGAATATAGAGACTTATAGAGAAAAAAACTTCTTTAAAATTCTAGAAATTTGCCAAAAAAAATGTGTAGAAAAATGCAATTGGAAGCAGAATTCTTAAAAGAAACCGGTAAAATAAATTAAGAAATAGAGTAAAATTTTTTTTAAATAAAAGTAATAATTAAAAGTTTTGAACCTGCAAACAAAATTCTGATTTCTAAAAGAACAACTTTTAGAAATCTGGAAAGAATATTGCTAAAAATTGAAAAGGAATTTTATAAAGCAAAAAATGGTGAAAATTTCTCAAAAAATGTAGAAAACTTGATGGATTCCTGAACTCTGAAAGAAAATTCTCACAATTTAGAAGGGAAATTCCTGGAAAACTCCGGTCAAATTTGGCAACATTTACTGATAAAATCTGAAAAAAACCTGTAATTTCGTAGAGCAAATCAAAGAGTAATCTAAAAAATATATTTGTTGGAAAATTCTTTAAAACGTTTTTTGCAATTTCAAAGAGAAATTCCTGTAAAACTCAGACTTTAAATTTTAAAATAGATAAAACAAGTGCGTGGAAAATTCTTGTAATTTAGAAATCAAATTCCTAGAAAAAACTGATAAATTTAAGAAGAATATATAGAGGTAAAAAAAAAATTGGAGACATAGCAAAAAAACTTCTTTAAAATTCTAGACATTTGCTAAAAAATGTGTAGAAAAATGCAATTCGAAGCAAAATTCTTAAAAGAAACCGTTAAAATAAATTAGAAATAGAGCAAAATTTTTTGAAAATAAAAGTAATAATTCAAACTTTTTGAACCTGGAAACAAAATTCTGATTTCTAGAAAAACTTTTAGAAATCTGGAAAGAATATTGCTAAAAATTGAAAAGAAATTTTATAAAGCAAAAAATGGTGAAAATTTCTCTAAAGTTGTAGAAAAATTGATGGATTCCTGAACTCTGAAGGAAAATTCTCCCAATTTAGAAGAGAAATTCCTAGAAAACTCCTATCAAATTTGGCAACATTTACTGATAAAATCTTTAAAAAAACTATAATTTCGTGTAGCAAATCAAATAGTAATCTAAAAGAAATATTTGCTGGACAATTCCTTAAAAACAATTCTTGTAATTTCAAAGAGAAATTCCTGGAAAACTCCCACTTTACATTTTAGAATAAATAAAACAAGAAAGTGGAAAATTCTCGCAAAATTCTTGTAATTTAGAAAAACAATCCTAGAAAAAACTGATAAATTCAATCAGAATATAGAGGTAAAAAAATGGAGACTTATAGAAAAAAACTTCTTTAAAATTCTAGACATTTGATAAAAAATGTGTAGAAAAATGCAATTCGAAGCAAAATTCTTAAAAGAAACCGTTAAAATAAATAAGAAATAGAGCAAAATTTTTTGAAAATAAAAGTAATAATTAAAATTTTTTGAACCCGCAAACAAAATTCTGGTTTCTAAAAGAAAAACTTTTAGAAATCTGGAAAGAATATTGCTAAAAATTGAAATGGGATTCTATAAAGCAAAAAATTGTGAAAATTTCTCAAAAGTTGTAGAAAAATTGATGGATTCCTGAACTCTAAATGAAAATTCTCGCAATTTGGAAGAGAAATTCCTGGAAAACTCCGATCAAATTTGGCAACATTTACTGATAAAATCTTTAAAAAAAACTGGAATTTCGTAGAGCAAATCAAAGAGTAATCTAAAAAATATTTGTTGGAAAATTCTTTAAAACGTTTTTTGCAATTTCAAAGAGAAATTCCTGGAAAACTCGGACTTTAAATTTTAAAAGAGATAAAACAAGTGCGTGGAAAGTTATCGCAAAATTCTTGTAATTAAGAAAACATATTCCTAGAAAAAACAGATAAATTCAGAATATAGAGGAAAATGGTAAAATAAAATTATTAAAAAAAACTTTTTTTAATTCTAGACATCTGGAAGAGGAATTTGCTAAATAATGTGTAGAAAAATGCAATTGTATGCAAAATATTTGAGAAAACATTAAAATAAATTAAGAAATAGAATAAAATTATGGAAACCTGCAAACAAAATTATATTGTTTTCTTTTAGAAAGAATTTTATATGAAAAAATTGATTGGATAATGGAAATGAGTAAAAATGATAGAACAGTTTTAAAATAAACTAAGAAATGTTAAAAAAGAGTTTTGAAAAATGGAAAAATAATAGAAAATTTTGGAAGGAAAATTTTTAAATAGAGAAGTGGTCGAAAATTCTCAATGTAAGAGGAATTGATAGAGAATTATAGAAGCCTCAGACGAAATGCCAGCAATTTAGAAACAAAATATGGTAACTAATTTCGAAAAACAGTTCTAGAAAAATATAAAGCGTTTGCAAAAAAAATTAGACAAAATCTGGAAGAAATATTTGCTAGAAAATTTCTTGAAAACATTGCTTACAATTTAGAAAATAAACTCTTGAAAATTGTGTAAAATTCTCGTAAAATAAAAAAGCAATATAATTGGCGCAGAGCCAATAATAATGGATTTGAAAGTATTCTTAGAATAGCGATATTCAATACAGGACTTGCAAGAGAGAAGCAATAATCCAAATATATGTTGGTTTGATATTTGCGATGAAAGTATAAATTATCCAGAAAATACCAGACAAATTAAAGCAAAAATTTGAAAGTGAAACAAAATAAGTAGAAATCTAAAAGAGAAATTATTCTTGCAAGTTAAAAAAGAGAGTCCCAAAAATTCCGATAAGATAAAACAAGGAATGAAAAATTAAAAAATCGAAAATTACAGAGACTTTAGCGTAAATTCTATAAATCTGTAAAAGATAAGTCTGAAAAAAAAATAATATGCTCGAAAAAAGTTAGGAAATTCTTGAAAAATACGGTTAAAGGGACTTTTCTTATACCTTAACATTTTCTACATTTCTAGCATTTCTCATTCAATTTTATCTGTATTATTTAGTAATTTGGTGGAGAATTTTTGTTAAATAGAGAGAAATTGATCGACAAAAGAAAAAAAAAAGAAAATTTTAGCAATTTAGATAATTTTTTAAAGAATTCAGATAAAATAGAGTAAGAAGTGCCAAAAATTACCAGAATAGGGTCACTGAGATCACAAAGACGCTCGGGAAGACCACAAACAAGATGGTATGAGAGCTGGATCTCAGCCTCCCAACTGAAGCTATAAATGTTAAAGAAAGAACAGGATTTAATCCAAGTTAAAGAAGAAGAAGAAATGCAAGAAATGAGTAAAATATGGAGAGATATTCAACGTTTATGTAAGAAAAGGTCTATTTATTCAGTCAATTGACGGAGGGTAAACAAAAACAAGTCGAACGAATGTTGGTGACCATCGACTAATAATAGTTTTAAGTAGAAATTCTTGTATGATGGCGGCGTTCACTTGGTGATTCATTTTGATAAAAAGTTTAAATAAAACACTTTATAACTTTGTTTTACCACTATATTTTGGATTTTATGTTTGATCGAAACTAGCTTATGATCGAAACTAGTGATAGTTATCCAAAATATTGTAGTTAAACAAAGGTATAAAGTATTTTATTTAAACTTTTCAAGTAGAAATCCTTTATTTATTCAATAGATGGATTTAGTTATCTGTATCTCGCGTTGTATAAGTCCGATCGGAAGAAGAAGTTTCGTACTAAAATAACTTTTCTGGCAGTTTTGTGATTAGTTGACTCAGTTTTGTTTGAGCGCGCCTCAAAGATGTAAGAAAATACGCTATATTTTACATCTTTTCTTAGATAAAGGGGAAAACACAAGCCAGGCGGTTGTAAATATAAATATTGTTTATGATTCTGATACTGTAACAGTCAATCACGCGCAATTTTGGTTTTCAGTAATTTCAATGTAAATGCGCTAAAGATTGCACAAAAAAACGTTGGGAACCATTTGAATAAGGGTGGATACAAAAAGAAGGTCAATGTATGGATGTCACACGATTTCAGATTTCCTCAGGTTTTGCATGAAGAAGTCGGCAAATTCAAAAACCTTCACGAACGACAATGACAAGAATTTTAGTTACTTTTCCTCGGCCCTATTGTCACAAAGTGACAGTCGATTTTCACAAGCCTCTCTTGAAACGAATATTTCTCCAGCGAAATTGTTTGCAATGGAATACAATTCTTCTCCTATGGTGTTAAAGATGGCCGCTTTTGGGCGATAGCTTCCTTCAGATGGTCCAATTGTTGACAGTACAGTTCCTAGTTAAGAGTTTTGCTCATAATAACTAATTTCCTGCCAATCCCACCAAAAAAGCAGCAAAACCTCCCTAGCCGTCAATTATGGCTTAGCCACCATTTCCGCAGGCTCACCGCGATTCGACCACGACGGTTTTCGCTTGAGGTTATCGTAAGTGACACGCCGGTGGTGGCGCATTCGGTTACGGCCCCGAACTGACGTGCAGCAACGTTGGTTCGGGTCAGTAGTTGGATGGGTGACCGGTAATATTCACCATTGGGATACAATTAATGGTGCTTTAGAGTGACGGGGACGATCCTTTAAAGTAACAAGCTCATTTACACAAATGACACATGGCGGAAGGACCACGTGGTCGATAGCCAAACACTACTACTATCTACTAGACGATCTGAATGCTGAGATGTGAAACAAGATAGGAATGGGGAAAATGTGGAAAATATGTGTGTAAAATGAAACAAAAATCTTAACACCTTTAATACATAGTTATTCCATTTATGTAGTATTTTTAAACTGGATTGTTTCTAAATTACTTTCTCAGTTTACAAAATTGTTATATTTTAAGGTAAAAACTTTTGGCTTGTGATCCTTTTGTGGTATATTATAATACTTTAACTCTTATAAAACAATTAACAACACAATCAAGGCAGACCCTACTTACTATATTGCGGGTTAAAACACCGATAGGCTATTCAATATTATCCGTTCAATTTTAATTAATATCAAGTACCAAGGTGCAAATTAAATTATGCAGGGGCGATGTGTACTGTTTTAATTATACGCGTTTAATTAATTGCTTAATATACTGCCGAACATGTAACCCCGCCGTACATAATAAACCTAATTCGCAAAATTGTAAAAGTGCGTGTAAATATGTTCATCGAACTATACAGATAATAATGCATTAATCGAAATCTAATAACATCCTAAATTACACAACACAAATAATTTATATACAAATAATCAGAATTTCATTTGATTAGATTCATCACAATGCTGAACTATGTTGGAATCATTGCGTTAATTAAACGTAATCAAATAATACGGAAATACGGAGTACGGACCTCTGCTGCTGGTCGACATTTTGTTATTAATGTTTAATTAATGTTTTAAACGAGTTTTCCCAAATGATAGTTATTAAGATACATTGCGTTGCAAAAACATTGCTTAATGAAAAAATACTGACTGGATATCTGATCCAGGTTCATTAATTAGATTTCTTGACCAATCTTATAAAACATATTACATATTAAACACCTACTAGTGAGTTTTTCTTAGAAAATGTTATTTGCTAATTTATCATAACTATAAAACTATATAAAAAATGTTTTGCCTCTTGTTGGTTAATAATCTCTTGTAATGCAATATAATGATTAAAATTTCTCTCTCTGGACAAAAAATAAAGATTGAATTTCAAATATATTTAATATTATGTCTTCTATTCTCAAATTAAACATAGTTTTTTAAATTTAATTTTCACAATTGTGAGTTTAATTAACCTCTAATTAATATAAAAATGTTTCACCACGGGTTAAATAAGAATTTAATTACTCGTTTAGTTTTTTTTATGAAAAAAAACTGTTTTAGAGTATATTTAAAAAAAAAAGAATTTACTACTAATAACTGCTGTTTCATCTTCCTTTATAACAATGTTTTACAAATTATCAACAAACAATATTTTACACATGTCAAGTAATCAGAATGACATTATTTTGATGGTATTTGTTATCTTATATAAGTGTAATCCTAAAATATATTTTATTGGTACTTCTTAATGTCGTTCATTAACATTCCTAAAATCTAAATTTATTAATTAGCGATTAAAAAAAAATAATTGTACCATCAACACTTACTAGAAAGTATAAAGTTTTAAATAGTTTTAATAAACGCTCAGAAGTACCCCCATGGCGTTAATTAAATTCGATGTGCCTCTCCTCTTCATCCCACCATAATTATGGGTATATTTTATTTAATATATTAGGATAATTAAAATTTATATTTGTTTTTAATCGCTTTGTCATGGGGCCTATAAATTTTACAAATATTCATATTTTCGGCCTGCATGTTACTGATTATGATGAGAATGCGCCAGTTGAAATTATAATTCGGCTTTTATAAAACCCAAAAGTATTCTCAAACCAATAAATCTTCACATGATTGTCCAATTATTTTTGATTATGTTCGCGCGCGCGCTTCGAAATCGTAATTATATTTTACGACTATTTTTATTTTTAGGTACGGAAAAACTTATCGGATTTGTTGATATGTATTCTAAATGTGATCGTGATACTGTTACAATCATATTCATGTACCGGCAGTTTATATAAAACGTTTTCTTTGTAATTAACTTAATAATACAATATAGAAATGTATAAATATTATCTTGTTAATGCATGTACAGAAAGTTAATTGAGTAAATTTATGGCGAAATCATTTTCTAATCACTTAAATTTAAAAAGAAAATACTTGCGGTATATAACATATATTTAATTCAAATAGTGTGCATACATATTCATAATTTGAATTATACGCATAATGTTAATGAGGAATTTAATAATATACGTACTTAATTAAGTGCGTAATGTAATTTAATCATATTAGTGGATTATAATGATCCGATTAAACAGTGATTAATAGTAAGAATTAACTTATTTAATTAGAATTATTGTGTATTTGTAATGAAGTGATTTAATATTCAATAGATGGTCATTATTTAAAAAGGAATAAAGCATAGTTACCAAATAATTCATATATTTGATATGAGTACATTCATCGTAGATTTATGCTTGAGTATAGTAAGCATTTAAATACCGAATGTAAATAAATTAATCACTTTTAAATTTTCTTCAAATCAGATATAAATGTACCATATGCAATACCAAAGATTTTCCTTTTAAGAAACAGTTAAATTACTATGAATTAAGTGACGCAGTTGGTAGGATAGTCAATTAAATATCGTACAATTTTAATAGTTACTGAAGAAGGAGACACGATTAATTTATTTTACCACGTTATTTTAAATTACACGTGACTATAGTGTCGACTAACAGCTAGTCATTATCAAAATAGTTAAGTTATTATAGTGACTTGCTATTAATAGTACAAAAATAACATAACCATACCGTCCTCTTACGCTACTTCCTGTCCTAGGAAAGTTGTACGAATCACTCCTTAAAAACAAAATACTATCCCTCATCCATGACCGCATCCCAAACTACCAATTTGGCTTCCTCTTAAAACGATCCACTACCCTTCCACTTACCATCCTTACCTCAAACATCCAAAAAACACACCTTGAAGGAAATTCATTAGCCGTCTTACTACTGGATATCCAAAAGGCCTTCCACTCTGTTTGACATCAAGGTCAGTTGTATAAATGCTACCTCCTTAAAATTTCTACCCATTTCATTATCAAGCAATTTCTTTCAAACAGATCCCTTAAAGTCAAAATCAACACCCACTCCCCTCCCTTTACTCCTGTACAAGGATCCCCTCTATTTCCTTTACTCTACAACATCTTCTGCTTTGATATCTACAATCCTCGGATCCTCTTTACTTTAATCCATCTAAATACCTCCTTCAATTTGCAGACGACACAGCCCTAATTTCCCATGCACCTTCTGTACCTAAAGCTCTTCAATTCCTCCAGCAGCTTATTGACTCCCTGCAACACTGGTTTGCGAAATAGCGCATTAAAATCTCTGCAAATCCCAGTTTCTAATTCCCTATCACCGTAACAATAATCCTGTTCACAATATTTATATCTCAAACACAACTGTTCCCCCTCTACATCCATCCAAATACCTAGGGATTACCATAGATCAAAAAGTTAATTTTAAAAATCCCTCAGCTCTAAACAAAATGAAAATCACCACCAGGGCCAAATTATTAGAAGTTTAACTTACAAAAACGAGGGAATATCCACTGAATCAGCTGTTAAAATCTATAAAATGATTTGCCGCCCTCTACTCGACTATAGTAATGTCCTTTTCACCCACTCCTGCAATCCTACTCTCCACAATATCCAAGTTAGCGAGCGATCCTCTTAAGAATCCTTACCAAAATCCTCTGAATAATCCCTCTAACCAACTCCTATATGATTCTACCTCTGCTATTCCCATCAATGAACGACTTCTATACCTCAGTGAAAAATTTTCTTAAAATTCCTTTAACCACCGAATCCCTCTACTGCTTGCGCACAAATCCTAACCAAATCCCAAAATACAAAACACCTTCATTTACTACATTTGAATTCATCGCATCACATCATCCATCACCATCATCAGAGACTGACGAAACACATCGACAATCTAGGCTGAAAGACCGCGGGTCGATAGCTATTTAACAGACTAACATATTAACACTCATACCTTCATAAATGTATTATATTTGTCTTATCTGTATTTTTGTTTCTTAATAAAGATTTTATATATGTATATAACATAACCACACTAATTAAAATACTCATTACCATGCAGGTAACATCCCACAACTCGATGATGATCCTTAAAAATTGACACGTTTCATAAATTTTTGCAAACATTTTTAACGTTCCTTAATAATAGGAAGGTAAACAATACAAAGTAAATTAAACTGATGCATTATCTTCTCTGACCTTTTTTAATATAGATTAAGTAGGAGAATATTATCTTAGCAGCATTTTCTTGCTCAAATATACATAATTACAGTTAGAATTCATTATTATTTTGATTTTTGATTAATTACTATCAATAAGTTCTTTTTCGTTTTCCTGAAACTGATATTTATGGTAAAAAGGCTATCTACATTCTACCAGGCCTACAATGACTTCTTCCCCCTTAACTTTTAAAATTCCTCTCTTAAGATTCAACTGGAAGGCCGTTATAGCTTGGTGTTGAAATAACATTTTGCGGTAGATTTGTTTCTATCAAATTATTATTATTATTATTATAAATATTGTTGTTTTCTAGAAGTTCCCTCTTAAAATTCTAAAATTTCCTAGAATTTTTCATAAATTTCTTTTTAGATATACAGAGATTGATTTATTTGATGAAAATGTTTTTAGAATTATCTGTTCTCCCTGTTTTCTTCTTTCTTCGCATCTTACTTCTTCTAATGCAACAATTTCCTTCAAATTTTTAATGACTCTTTTAACATCTTGACGTATGTTATCCAAATTTGTTTAGAAATATTCTAAAATTTTCAGCAAATTTCATTTTCAAAATTTGATTGATTTTATAATTTTTAGGAATTTTCTCTCCTAATATATTTACTATTTCTTGTTTAATTATTTTTATCTAAACTGCAAATTTTCAGATTTCTAGAATTTTCTTCGAAGGGTTTAGAATTTTTCAGCATTTTCTATTCCATATTTATCTTTTTTTTCATATTTCTGGAAGTTTCCTTTTTCGTTGGTGTAACGGGGCTCTGTTTTAATACACCTGTCTTACCGCTCATATCAAGAACTATCTCTTTCAGCAGAACTATCGACTATTTTTGAATACATTATCATAATATTCTTTGCGATTTTTGTTACGATTTTTATACACCTCATCTATTGATTAATAAAAGTTTTTGATATTTATGACGTCTTTTCAGATAATATTATTATATAATATAGAACGTATTAGCTATTATATCTTAGTGTTTAAATAAGTTTAGCTCTAGTTGTCATAAATGTAATTTAATCTAATAATAGTTAGAAGTATTTTATTTATATCGAAGTGATGTCAACGATGCTATCTTCGCAGTTATTCAGAGACTTAATATATATAAGGTGTAGTAAAAAGAAATCAAAAACCTCCACCAAGGAAGCCTCATGTGGCAGCAGTGTCATCAATGCAACAGTAGGCAAGAGTGGAAGATCATATTTTTATGAACTCGAGCCTTTCCATATGCAATCAAAATTTTTGTAAGAAAGTATTGTTATATATGTATTTTGAAAGTACAATGGATAAATAAATATTATCTATCTATATATCTATTATTTTTGCACGAAATTGAAGGCTTTAATTACAACAGTTAGAATGATTTGATTACGGTCAAATATGCGCTATTTTGAAGGTAATTTCATTATAAAAGCCCTTATCCCTATTGGCAAAAAAGTGAGACAGTCGATTTTCACAAGACTCAAGCGAATTTTTCACCAGCAAAATTGTTTGCAATGGACAGGAACAGATGGTAATCATTTGGTGCCAAGTCCGGAGACAAGGTGGATGTATGAGAACCTCCCAACCTAGCTTTTGAAGCTTCTGTCGAGTCACTATTGATGTGTGTGGCTTGATGTTATCCTAATGGAACATAATTTCTCTCATATTGACCAAGCTGGTTGCTTCTGGGCGATTGCTTCCTACAGACGGTACAATTGTTGACAGTACTGTTTCGAGTTAAGAGTTTTTCCCTAAAGGAGCAGCTCATAGTAGATAATTCCCTGCCGATCCTACTAACACCTTCCTAGCCGTCAATCCTGGTTTGGCCACCGATTTCGCTGGCTTACCTAGAATCGGCCACGGCCGTTTTCGCTTGATATTGTCGGTCATTATCAGTCACCAACCTCTTCAGGTTAGAAATTTGGTCCATGAGCTTAGATGTCATCTGTAGGCTATTTAATTATTATTACTGTGATTGTCAATGAGCATTAATTTTCTAGCCTTTCTAAAATAAGTTTTACCACCTCCAAGGTTACATTTTCTTGATCCGTACCTTCCATTTATTCTCTCTTTTAAACTTCGAGAATATAGTTCAATCAGCTCTTAGCTTACACTTTCATAGTGTGCACTAATCACTATGTCTTTCGTCAATTATCTCTTTCAAACTTTTAAACCTGGATTTTTTTAGTTATATGACGTGAACATAATATAATTTATAATTTTTGTAGAGCTGTACAATTTGCTGGGTGACCATATTTTGAGTAGTCTCTGCTTAAGCTTTTTGCTTTCAGGAAATATGATATCTCTGGATTTATAGAGTTTGCGCTTATTTGTCACATATAGACTATATATCCATTATAATTCATCAAGATGGCGGAGAAGAAATGCCGATCTCTTTCCGAAAGTCAGTTAAATAGAAGTTTTACAAGTGATCTTAAGACCTGTGTGGCGTATAACGATGTCATAGGGATGAATTCACGTGTTATATTTGTGATGGTGAACTCCATAGTGTTTGTGCAAAATCCGAGGATAAATTCGGCATTGCAGCATGCTCCAAGTGTGAGAAAAATGGCATACAAAAATGTAGGTGGTGATAGCAATGAAGAGGGAATTTATAAACCTCAAAAAACCATTAAGTCTTCAAAAACACTACATAATTAATCAAGACGAGAAAATGAAAAATTTAACACTCTTGATAAATAATATTAAGAACAATAACGATAGTCCAGACTTAAACCAAAAAGAAACAATTCCGTGTAGAACTAATTTGAAGAACATTCAAAGGAAGAATAATTGGCTAACAGATGGATCAACAAGTATCACAACGATTAACTCTAATGTGATACATCGTACCGAGGCCGTAAATACCCCGACTAGAAACAAAAACGAGGATAAGAAACCAAAATGCAGCAGGAGAGCGTTGAACTCGATAAAAACAATGAAAACAATGATTGGACCATAGTAAGACCAAGGAAAAGGATCACTCAGCAGAAACTCAATGGCAACACCACTAACGACGATCTTCCGATAGCTGATGTTCGAACCAGGAAATGGATTTTTGTTTCCCGACTCCATAAGGATGTTGATTGTGCCAAAATGAAATCATATTGATTAAAAGCTGGAGATTTTAATTTTATTGTCGAAAAATTAAAACCAAAGTAAAATGCTCGTCATTTTTGATAACAAAACCTTCTGATTCAGGGTGGAGTTGTCCTTTATGCAGCCAGGTGTAGGAGTCTCGTTTGTTTATGTTTTCGTTGTTTATTGTGTATAAATGCTTGCCATGTAGTGTTTTTTGTGCCCATCTTTCGATATTTTGCTGTTGTGTTTGTGCAGTTTCTTGTATCTCGTGTGATGATAATTTTAATGGGGTATAGTTTTTGTCTGCTTGTACTATGGCCTCGTGTAGGGATGTAGTTTTAGTGTGAAAGTAGTGTCTTAGTGTTTTTATCTGTTTGTCATGCAATGTATGAATGTCTATTAAACCTCTTCCCCCTTCACTCCTGGATATGTTTATCCTTTCTTTGCATGCATCTGGATGATGTGCTCTGTGTTTTGTGAGCTGGGTTCTAGTGAGTATATTTATGTTTTACATATCTGTTGTTGTCCAGTGGATAATACCAAACGAATATGTTAATAGTGGTATTGCGTAGCTGTTAATAGCTTTAAATATCTTCCCGGAGTTGAGTTTACTTTTAAGTATTAGTGAAAGCCTCTTCTTGTATTGCTCTGTTAGATGGTTTTTAATTACTCTGTGGTCTAGTCTGGTGTTTTGCTCGAAACCTAGGTATTTATATGTTTCGTTTTTCTGCATGTTGATTAGAGATTTTTCATTGAGTGTAAGGGGTGTCACAGTATCCTTCCACTTACCTCTATCTATACAGAGTCTTACATTTGCTCATTCCAAATTCCATTGCTATGTCTGATGTTATGTCTTGTACTAGTGTTAGTAGTCCTTTCATTTGTATTTCTGTCGGTCCATATAGCTTGATGTCGTCCATGTAAAACAAATGGTTGATGGTGTGTTTTTTTACTGTTCGATGTTTTATTTGGAATCCACATCTTGTGTTATTTAGGGCATTAATTCCCTATGGGTTGAGCCACATGCAAAACCAGAGTGCGCTTAGCGAGTCTCCTTGAAAGATTCCCCTTTTGATGTTGATGTACTTCGTTTTTAAATGTTCTTGTTCTGTTCTTAAGTGTATTGCCGTTTGCCATGTATTTGCAGCTGTTTTTAAAAACGTTCGCAGGGTCGGGTGAATTTTGTATATTTCTAAAATCTTGTGTAGCCAAGAATGGGGAACAGAGTCAAAAGCCTTCTTGTAGTCTATGTAGCATACTCTTATATTTCGTTGTTGTTTTTCTGCCTGCTTCATTATGACACTGTCGATAATAAGCTGCTCTTTAAAGCCTTGGCTATTCTTCCTGCATCCTTTTTGTTCTTCCGTGAGAATGTTATTATTTATTAGGTGCTGTTCGATTTTGTTGCAAATTACAGATGTTATAATTTTATATAGGGAAGACATGTTATCGGGCGGTAATTCGCAGGGTTAGTGGTTTCATCGTTTTTAGGTTTTATATAAGTGACACCTTTGGTGAGGAATTGTGGGAATTGGCTTGGGTTTTCTACGATATAGTTTATTTGTTTGCTTAGCTGTTCATGTAGGGAGGTTAATTCTTTGTACCAGAAATTGTGTACATAGTCTACTCCCGGGCATTTCCAATTGTGTAGTTTTTTAATCACATTTGTGAGTTCCTCCGTAGTTATACTGGCATTGTTTTGTTATTCAATGTGTTCGTTTTTTTCAATTTCGTTCTTGATCCAGGTGGCGTCATTATTATGATCAACCTCTTTTGACCACATGCTTTCCGAGAATTGAGTAAGTGTATTTTCAGTTGGTGGCTTTATTTTTATTTGATCGATGCTTGATAGTTTTTTATAGAATAGTTTTTCGTTTCGCTCGAATAGTGTGTTATCTTCTTTCCTTCTGTTTGATTCTTTGTATCGGTGCAGACGTGACGAGTATACTGCTAGCTTCTGTTTCAGTTCATCTAGAATCTCAAGTGGTTGTTGATTTTTATTATTTATGGCCTTTTCCATATGTTTCACTATTTTCTTCGACCTGTTTCCTTTTATGTACTGTGCTGCTCTTCCTATGTCTGCTCTTAGATCTTTTATTTTCTTTTCTAATCTTCTATGACATTATGGTTTGTATTGTCCATTCTTTATGCATATGGAATTTTTTCTGATTTTTTGGTTATTGCATGTGAGGATTGACATTGCTGCTGAATATATTAATGTGTGGGTTTCTTCTAGATCTTTTAATGATTGTACATATTTATCGGTGATTAGTTCATTCATCGCGTCTATTAGCTTTTTCTTATCTTTTGTATATATCACTTTCGGTAGAATGTTTCTTTTTGTTGGGTCGCTGTTCTTCCACTCACTCATATTTTTCTCCATTTCGTGTATCTATTTTTTAGTGAGATCGTCTTTCCTTACACTTTGTGTTGCTTCCGTGTCTGTATTCGAATGTTCTATGTTTTGTATGACACTATACTAAGTATCTTGTACGTTAGATTCTTCGACTTCCGCCTCCTCCGTGGAAGAAGAAGGTATCGAGGATGACTCATTTCTATTTTCTCTTTCCATTGCTTGCACTACTTCTTCTTTAATTTTCTGTATTTCGTGTACTGTCAATCTGTTGTTTTTAATTATTGTACGTTTCTGGTCTATTAATCTTTGCTCTGTTACTGTTACTGTTAGGGGTATAATTTTGTGAAAAGTCTATGTAGTTCAGAGCGGTAGCCAGTTGTTATTGTCTCGATTTTAGTGGCGGTATAATAGCAGCGCATAACAGCTTTATTCATATTTTCATCCCATGCCATGCGTTGCCTGATATGACCTGCCTTGGTGGTTGCTGGTTTCTCCAGCAAAACAGTTTGGGCAGTTTCCGTATTTCGGTCCTGTTCGTCATTATGGTCAAGCTGTCTATTTCCCCGGCGCTCTTGACCGTCGCGCCGTTCGTCCGAGGCTTGTTGTTGTTTTCTTGGAACCATTTGCACTTATGTGGGCGGTTAACCCAGTCATAAGGGTAGCTAATGGTACGCGTGCTCGCTACGCACGTGATGTATAAACATCC
The DNA here is from genome assembly GCA_963969525.1 of Ontholestes murinus. Classification (NCBI taxonomy): domain Eukaryota; kingdom Metazoa; phylum Arthropoda; class Insecta; order Coleoptera; family Staphylinidae; genus Ontholestes; species Ontholestes murinus. The sequence continues at coordinate 15,973,973 of OZ018399.1, forward strand.
TCCCCTTGCGGTTTTATTACTATTATTACTATTATTATTATTATTATTATTATTATAAAGGTCTATTGGGATTAATTTACTAGCCTACATTCAAAAAAACTTTGTAACCTTAGAGGTGATAAAACTTGAAAGTTTTTTGAAGTTTCTTTATTATGAGATGCTTGTCTTTCATTTATACTCTCTTTTAAACATCCAAACAAAACTTTAACGAGCTTCCTGATTACGTTTTCTTGATGTCCATTAATTACTATCTTCAATTAATTCTCTCTCTTAATCTTTTAAATTTGGAATTATTGTAAATCAGTCATTTCTTGAAGCTATTGAAGCGAACATCATATAATTCTAGTTTCTGTAGAGCTGTATAAATTTAAAAGTATAATAACCCCTTCTTCGACCAATATTATCAAAGATAATGCCCCAAAACCTGTAGAACTTACGCTCAGCTGCTATCTGTAAGCCACGTTTTTGTAATTGTCAATTAGGATGAATTTACTGGCCTACTTTTAAAAACGTTTATCACCTTCAAGGTTACAATTTTTTCATGTGTTTTAATTTTATAGTCCAAATTTATAGCGGAACAATTATCCATCATGATTTTTGTAACTGCAGACATTTTTTTTTGGGTTGGTCTTACGTATTTCCTCAGCCTCTCTTCGTAGCAGAAATTACCTCTACTATATGATTGAGCAAGCACTACTCAGTCATAAGCAGCTGTCTATCTCACGATTAAAACATATTTTATCAAGGATGCAACTAATAATTGAAGGATGAAGCCTTGGAACTTTACATAGACAGGTTCTGTAAAATCAATAAGTATAAATATTTCATTCAGTTGGTATACAATTTCTGGCCTTTTAAAGTAGGTTTTTAATAGATATGTATAGTTTTTATGAAAGAAACCCAAATAGTCTCCAAAATATAGGGGGAGCTGTGCACCATGTTAACAAAGGCGCGTGTTAATGTGTTGTCTTAAACTTTATTAGCCAATTTGTCTAATAACTTAATTAATACAAGAAAATTGGTGAATTTTCCACAAGCAGAATAAACGAATAGTGTCTTAATTGCATCGACCTTGAATTACATTCTAATTTAAGGTGTGTCCGGGCGTTTTGTTAAATTACTGTATGGCACAATACGCGGGTTAAAACTAGTTTTGAATTTAAAAAGGCGAAAATAAATATTGAGTGAAGGTAACGCCGCGAAATCATAGCCTCGGCGAATGAATCGATATTTTTCAGCGGCACCCTGAAGGATTCAAATTAGGAGGTGGCGCCCTCGTGGAGAATTATGCATTGTGCTTTCGTACAATAATAAAGCGCCGATTGTTATCTGACAAATGACAAATAACGTATTCTCTTTGGAAACAATAATGACCCCCGCCGCTAATTCTTTTACATTTCATTTAATCCACTTATAAATTTATTTTTAACGCGCGAAAAGTCGCAAAGTATTAAAAAAATACGATATTTAATAATAACACAAATAGATTCGCAATGATAATTCGGTGATTATCGATACAAGTAGAGTGAGTTAAGTGAACATAATTTATTCGTGTCTTATTTGCTATATTTATTTGTGCTTGAGTTTCTTCGCATTTATTTTTATCATGGCCAACTTTATAAAGCGATTTTAAAGCAATTTTAATAAGAAAAATATATTTGTTAAGGCATAAAAGTGTTCTTTGTTGTGCTATTTTCGTTGTGACAACGGGAATTGTTCCCTTTCGGTTTGCGCAAACAAACACAGCGTTTTTATTTGATCGATAAATCTGCCGTGGATACAAAATTAATTTCTTTTTCAAAGAACCCCTATAACCAAACAATGATAATTTACAGCGGAATACCTTTCTTCTGTTATCTTTTCATCGAATGCATCCTATCACGTTACATTTTAACATGTATCCCGGTATTTATTCACAGTAATAAGGTTTCATTCGTAACACAAGGTCCTTATGTAAAGGAAAGTAATCGTAAATATGCATTGAATAAATTTTATGCGTGAATTTATTATAATTAACTCAATAATTAATTAAGTAATTAATATTCCGATAATGACCAACAATACTAACAATATATTGATTGTACTTTGTTGTTATATTTTTTGTATTAAAGGTATAACATAGTTCGTAATGGTAAGTTTATAATAATAGCTATGATTAAAGATGAGACTTATATAGTGACTGACTGAAAAGTTACTATATGCCTTTAAAGATAAATGTATTGTATTCTGAAGTCATTAATTTAAGATTAAAAAAGTTTTTTCTAAAGTTGAATAAGGGTCAATTCAAGAAGTATAAAAAATTCATTTATACCCGATTAATCTTCTAAAGTCTTTATTTAATATAATCGAAGTAAATAACAATAACTAATTGTAAGTGTAAAAAATATTGTATTATATCCATTCAAATATTTTATTAATTAAATAATTGAAATTATCACAGTTAAAAATTAGTGAAATGTTCAAATTAAAAAATAAAGTATAAAATTATATTTTATCTATAATAGAATATACATAAGTAGGGTTCTAAAAAGATTTAAATTAACATGGAAAATTCCTGGTGGGAAGGTGAGGTAACCCTATGATTTAGATTAAATTATTGCATTGAAATTAATGTGAAAGTGAAATATAGTGCGGAAATTTCGAGGGCTAATTTATTACAGACGATTTAATATCACCCCGGGTCGCTCCTTATCGTATTAATAGACTGTTCTAGTGAGATTTACTACTTATTTATTTAAGTGAATTTACAATAAGTCGGCGATCCCCGAATTGGAAAGGGGAAATTGAATGTCCGAAAAAATTTATGAGCCGAATTAAAAGTGCAAAGCGCTGATATCCTGCCATAACGCCAATTCCGTGGGGGTGAAAATATGTCGCGCATTTTTTCATTTTTTTTTTTTTTTCGCCCGGGGTTTCAGCTTGTTAGTGCCTTTTTTTCGGAGTGCGGTTGTGCTCTTACGGCTATTATTTTCGAATGGGAAATATTATCGCTCCGGTTTGCTGATTTTTCTGTTCTGTGTTTTCCATGTAATATATCTCTATTCTGGCCATATGGCCAAATAACAACGCCATAAAATCGGAATATTATTTATGTTACTTCAACCTCTGCGTTGTTATTTGGCCATGTGACCAGAATAGAGATATATTGCATGGAAATACAGAACAGAAAAATTAGTAAACCGCGGCGGTATTATTAAATGGAATTTGTCTTAGTATGAGAGTATACTGTAAGATTTATAGGATTTTCTCCATATTGCCCTATATAAAAATAATGGTATTTACGAAAAGTTATGGAAACACTTACTTTTTTTAAACCTGAAACTTTACGCAATAATTTAAATATCAACAATATTAAGTTTTCCTAATAAATATTTAAAATAGTAAATTAGATTGCTTTTTATAAAATATCATGCATTGGTTTCCTAATGTTCTATCCATATCCATATAATAAGTAAGTTTGAAATTCCTATATAAACAAACATTAATTCCCAAAATCTATATATATAACATAAAAGCTCTAACTTTTAAAGTATTGTTTCCCTGACCACAAACCAGTTTCTTCGTATTTTGGGTCTCGTCAGCGCAGCGCAGTTCAGGACAGGGACAAGGAATGTCACTGCGGAGTTTATAATCCTCCAGTTCGCCGTTAATGATAAAGATACTATTAAGGTGACATCTATTGTTTAGACGTTGCACTGATTTCCCTAATTGTGAGGACTAACTACCAACAATTAGGGAACTGTGAACAGCGAAAATTAATAATAACAATGGTAAACATGAAAGCTCAATGGCGTATGTCTTTTTATGATACTATAACTGCATCTATATTTCCCAAGTTTTTAGAATAATATATATTTCAAAACGTTGTCGAAGGGCGTTTTCAGTTGCAGCCGAACTAGAGATAGTGTCGTTAGTCTGGGCCTGCAATCGGATGGATGATCGTTACCCTTCACTATTCGGATATAAACGCTGGATGTGGACTTATATTCATCCCCATAAAATTAATCTATTTGTTTACACACCATACATCGTGTATTATTGGAAATAAAACCGCATTATCCCCCTGCCTATCGCGGAAAACAGGCCATTCGAATATGTGCACCATAATTTAAAGAGAGAATTTCGGTGCAGCGCAGCGTAAACTGTATTTTAGATATACGCAAGCTGTTATGAGCAATGGAATTCGAAAAACGTGATCAAATGCAGATGGGATTGTGATTTTTAAGTTGACTCCGAGGGCTCGATATAGAGGGCTGCGGGAAAAAGGGGCCATAAAGAGAAATGCAAATATTGTTGAGATGCAAAGTGGGATCTTCAAAAGTTTCACCCTGCTCATGTGAGTGTGTTTTTTTCTGGATTCCAATATATTAGCATACGCGAGCCTGATAATCGAAGGACGCCCTAGACTTATTTGTAGATGTGCCGATCAAAGCAGACTGCATTTTGTTTGCATACTTTCAAATGAACGCTGTTACATGGCCAACTATTGCTATAGTGTTTGATGCCTGTCCTTTTGCATCGAAACTCTCTATTTGTGCACTTCGCACAATTCCTATTATAATTTCGAACTTTTGTTTCACTTTACATCTGCTTCCTGTAAAATTTAATAAAGGCTTGGAATCATCCAAAGCGTCAACAGGACACGCTAATATATATAATTATTTAACGTTATAATAGAGCAACATAGTTATAAAAAATTAAAAATAGAAATTTACTGTTTCAATCACAAATATTATTTATTACTTATGTATTTGTGGATAAAACATAGTGAAATATCAAATCAGTGTAAGTATGGATTACCAAGTTGTAACGGTCGCAATTATTCTATGATAACAAGTCTGCAATATATAATATTTTGTACTTCTAAACTTAAATTAATCAAATCTAAAAATTAAATATACTGGTTTAATTAAATATTCAGAATGTAGTTTATGTTGTTGAATAATAATAATAATTTCAATAATCGAAACACTAAAATATTATTTTTCAATCTCTTATAGAAATTGAGTCCAGATTTATATTTCCAAATCTTAAGCTACACTACATTACGCCAAGGTAAAAAAGGACGACAAAAGAGCTTATAAGTGGAATTAGATTATGATATGAAAATGAAACAGGTTTTGACTTTGTTTGTATAACTGAGACTTTACTCTAGTCACTAAGAGTTTCGATAATTCCCACTTGTCATTTCAAACTAGAAGTAATTTTTAGATTTGCTTGGCTTAAAACGGTCGGTAGAAACCGTAATAATTACTAATAATGGTGATGATTTCAAAAGTGATCTTGCTTTCTTGTAAGAAAAAGTTCTGCTAATGTATGAATGCGCACAAACCTTTAAGTTAAAGAACTCATCTGATATGCGTTTAATTGTGGTATTTTCAAATTGTCTTTTGATTCTTTAAACCTTTATTTGGCATATTTTAAGCATACACAATTACATCTACTAAACTACATTTTACAAAAAAAAAAAAATACAATCCTTCCATATATTATTTCACTCCATCCTCCCTCTCTCCCAGCCCATTCTCCTAAGCACATTTACCCTGGCCCCATCCTCATTCATCCAGTCCGTAACCCTCCTGCACCTCTCCACCAACTCCTCACTCACCCACTCGCACTCCTCCGCCAAATGCCACCACGCATCCCTCCCATTCTTACACAAAACGCACTTTCATCCACCACTTTCTCCCTCTATCATCCGACCCACACCTCGCTCTCGGCCTTCTTCCATGCACCTCCCATATCCCTCATTGTACTCACTCCTCTCTAAACAGCCCTACCTTTCCTGTCCCTCCACTCCTCTTTCCTTCTTATATACCCAATCTGCCACATTCACCCCTTTGTCAAGCTATTCATTCACCACTACCTCCGCCAATCATACCCTTTCGTACATTCTCCTTCTCTCCGCTCTACATCAACCCTCCACTATACTTTTGCTCATCCACTATACCTCCTTCGCCAATATTCCTTATTCCAACGCAAACACTCTCATCTCGTACCTTACCACTCTCCTTACTGCCTCACACCCTAAGGTCTCCCTATTTAAATCTTGCAACACTATATATTCAGGTGTCGACCTCTCCACCCCTAATACTCGCCACATACTCATTGTTCCCGCTCCACACACTCATACCTCTTTGTTCCCCACACCACTCCCCACGCTCTTCTCGCTTTTCCTTGTACCCACCTCATGTGCTCCTCATACCCTCTCGTACACTTAAAAATAAATCCCAGGTATTTGAACACGTTCACCCTCTCAATCACTTCCCCTTTCCGTTTTAGCTCTCTCATTCTTTCTTCCCTTCCCTTGTTCCTACAGTCCCTACATTCACCCATAACTCCCTCTTATCCATGTACTTTTCCTCTCTAACATCTCTTTCACTCCCTCTCAGTCCCTTGCCATCAGCACTATATAATCCGCCTATTAAATCGTCTATAAATATAAAGCCTTAATTTAATATTTCCCAAAAAAATATATATTTGGTAAATGTAAGGAACTGCCAAAGATGTACTCTTGAGATTAAACTAATTTTGGAAACATCTTCATAAAATAAGGGAGTTGAAAACTCATTTCTTAAATTAGTTTGCAGTTGTCGATTAAAATAAAAATCATTGATTGAACATCAAAACACAAAATCTAACCATTTAGAAATTTTGTAGAAGCCGAAACTGTAAATTACAGGAAATTCACGACTTTAAACTGTGTTTGTATGTGTATGTCCATAAGCACTATATCTCAACAATCTCTCAAGATGTTGAACTAAAACTTTAAAATTAAGGTTTTGTTTTTTGTTGTAAGATCTGAGAAGCCCTTTTTTGTTTTCATTTTTTGGCTTTTCCTTTACATATGCGAAAAATTTAACATTTATTTCGAAACAGAATATAAGGATCATTACTAATGAAGGTTTAAATTAAATTACACTTGGTTTGTTTCACAATTTTAAGTGTAATTTAATTTAAACCTTCATTAGTAATAGTTCAAAATGTTTCACCAAGTGATAAATGAGAAAGTGATTCAAGAAATAAGGATCATTAAAAACCTAATAACTTTCGTTGAAACGAAATTTTCATACACTTCTTTCGAGAAAAAAAAATCTAAAAATATTTTTTTTTGTATTTCTTCCAAAAACTATAGCATATTTTTGACTTTTTTGACTGCGAAGTAATGTATAAAAATTGTATTATTATATTAAAGTGAGTGGCTCCTAGTTATGGTGAGAAAAGCCTGGAGTATTGATAGTGAAGTGGAGAAAATTGTTGATAAGCCATTTTCGAGTGGCATGTGTGAAATAGATTTTTATGTATTTAAACTGTTGAGTTAAAAAATAAAATCCTGTGGTTTTATGGAGAATAGATTGGCGCAAAAGATGTGGAATAAGTTTGTTGGTATGTATGAAAAATGGGAGCATCTGAGAATGTAGTCACTAGATGGTTAGAGTATGGAGTAAATATAACAGCTTGAGTTAAAGAGAAAGGGAAGGAAGTGGGAATTCGTAAAAGGCAGGGATGTATTGAAAGGAGTGGATACAATGGTATGGTTAAAAGACGGCAAGTGCACAAGAGATTACCAAGGTACTTGAGTAACAGCCAGGTTAGTATGGAGGAAAAAGGTCACCTTGGTAAAGCTAGTTGTGGGTGAGGAGATATAAGGAGGAAATGATGTTGAATGTTGTGGAAATTGTGTATAATATGTGAGTGGAAGTGATACTTGAAAACATTTGGCAGAGGAGTGTAAAGGAGTGTATGAGGAATTGTGAGGAAGAAATAAAAATGTAACTGAATGGATAAGGGATGATAGTTTTTTTTTGAAATAGGGTTATGCCATTCACTCACGACATGCTTTGTATTTTGCTTGAGAGCTACACTAAGAACTCCGAATATTATTATTACCTGAAAAAGTTATTTATATTTTTGTTTTGAGTTAATAATAAACTTGTAAATTGCACAGTAGGCTCTATATCTATCTAGAGTCAAAATATGTGTCGTGTTAATAGTTAACATTGTGTATTTCTTAATTGTTTTTAGTTGTACGTTTATGTGGTTGCTATTTAGACAGCATTCAAGGAAAATATGGTTCAAATCTCCTACCTGGCCACAGTCACAGAGACGGTCTTCTTTCAAGCCAATTCTATGAAGATGTTTTGGGAATTGTCCATGGTACATTTTAATTCTTGTAATTGCAGTGGATAACAGACGTGAAAAATCAAATTTAGAGATATGGGTTAGGTTGGGTTGGTATATCTTGGACGTATCAACTTATAATTTGTTTTTTGATGTTGTAACTAGATCTCCATATTTCCGTTCTTTAATGTTTTATTGATAATATTGTTAAATATGTCCTGTGTTGGAACTCAACGGATTTGTGAGTGTCCCTTTACCCACAGAAACTGAATTGACTGTCCATCCTCCAGAGACGATACGATATGCTTTATTTTAATAAGATGAATACTTGCTTAGATGGATAAAACTGACTGGTAATCAGAAATAATCAAAATGTTTCTATGAGTATATTTGGATGCCCATTCTAACGCGACTGCTTCAGCTGTGAACACAGAGCTTGTATTATTAATTTGTTCCGAAAATGAATATTTAAGTTCTGGAACAAAAAAGGAGTAGCCTACGTCAATATCTCTTTTAGACCTATCGGTATATATAATGAGATGTTCAGAAAATTTTAATTCTATAGCATAATTAAAAATATTTATGTTTAAGTAGTAAAAGTTAATGAATTTTGGGAACAGGGGTTCTATGGGATGAATTACAGTGTTATGCGCAAAAGAATAGGGGTTATTAGGTTTTAGACAGTTTATATGACTTGTATTTATAAAAGGGTATTTTTCTTAGACCAATAGCAGTTTGTCAAAACTTCTGAATTTAAGTTACTGACCATTAATACAATTTTATTATTTTGCATTGATCTATATTTTAGCATTTGTTTTGCTGCTGACCGTTTGCGTCTTGTGCCTAGTTGAGGTTCCCCGCACTCGGCCAGTATTGCAAACGTTGGGGATGATGACATGGTCTCAATAGCAATACGTAGGGCTTTATGTTGAATAATATCTAGACGATTTAGTGAAATTTTTGATGCTGTGTTCCCATAGTCAAAATTGTTCTAATAAACGCCTGATAGAATCGAATACCAGATACTGGACTTGCGCCCACCAAGTTTTGCAGAGAGTTCTAATTATGTTAATACCCTGTTCACATTTGCCTTCTATATATTTTATGTGTGATGATCTATTAAGTATAACCCCTAAATATTTATATTCCCTTTTTAGGGGGACTTGAATTCGACATAGCTTAATATATTGTGTTTGGTTTGGATGGTGTCGGGAAAACATAACAACTGCAGATTTTTCTCCAGATACTTCAAAACCATTCTGAAACATCCAATCTTTAATAATTCTAACAATATTCCGACATTTAATCTTGGATTTGTCCATAGTTCGACATGATGTATTCAGGACGAAGTCGTCTGTATACTGTATACAAGATATATCGGGTGAGAAAACTGACTCCTGTGGAACCCCAACTGATGATATTTTAGGTCCAATTGGGTTTTCGGTGAGGGAATCCAATGTATATACATTTATATTTTTGTATAAGGCAACTATATCGTGTGCCACCTTCAGAGGAATATCCATATTTATCAATTTTTGCTGAAGTATGTCTAAGTCTATACAATTATAGGCCCCTTTTATGTCCAGAAAAATACACGGATGGAACATATTTTTTGAGAATAGTTATAGCATCAACAGTTCCAAGTCCTCGGCAGAATCCATATTGGTTTTGAGGAAGTTTTTTGTGGTGTTACAACCACCACTCTAATCTTAATTTAATTAACTTTTCGAATATTTTTGTTATGCACGATAGGAGCGATAAGAATCCTGTAAGAATTTGGGTTCCATTTGGTCTTTTCCTGTTTTAAGGATGCTAACTACAATCACTCTCTTAAATTCACTATAGTAATTCATATCTCCCATCAGGCATTGAACAAGTCTAATAGATATTTTTTGCCGTTGTCTGGTAACCTATAAATCATGCTATATGTAATTCCATCCAGTCCTGGAGGAGAAGAATTCGTATTTTTTAATACAAATAGCATTTCTCTCATTGAGAATGGGTTGGCTAGAAATTGGTTTAGATTTAAGTACACTGAACTTAATTTAGTTGTTTGGTTTGTGACATATTGCGGGATCAGGATGTCTAAAAAGGAATAATTGATTTGTGTTGGGATTTTATTTCCATTGTAAGAGAACTTAATACTGTTTTTTTACCTGTTTCCAGATCGTACCTACTTCAATTCTAAAGTATACTGCCGTCAGCTGTACAAATTAAATGGTTCATTTAAACAGAAAAGACCTGAATTGATTAATATAAAAAGTTTTAGAGCTTACATAGGTGATACTTCCAGATACACAAAATTTTTCGAATCTTCTGATTATTATCTGTTATGGTCTCTACAAATTTACAAACAATAACAAAAATTTGTTGAGCTTGAAATCATGTTACTGTCAGAAAGATGGAAAAAATATTATATTAAAATGGGCAATATATTATTTAATAAAATATGTAATCACTACAAGAAAATTATTTAATATTATTTAATAAAATACTGGATACAGTATATGTTTTCAAAAACATTTATATTATTCTACAACAATGTTTCACAAGTAGATGAAAAATTATTATTACATCTTAGTTAGGACTTATATAATTGTAATTTGTAAAACCCCTTAGCATTTTCGCCATTGTTGGCTGATTTTAAATACGGAAACATTGTTGTAGAATAATAAAAACGTTTTTGAAACCATATTTTATTAAGTGATATGGAGTTTCAACAAGTAACAGCCTCATCAATCCAGTATTTAAAGAAAATATTACCTTTGTGGATTTTCAGTGCATCGTAGAATGTCGTGACTATTACTATCATGGCAAACAAATAACATCACCAGAAACCGGCCATAAACTCAGCCAATAAAATTATCCAGCGAAACGAAAAATTAAAAAACCAAAGGAAAACACAAAGCAAATGTTCCTAGAATATTTGGAACTTATTTAAGTTTAGATTTTTTTTCATCCTTATTCTACATAAAATGTAGTAATACGATTTTTATAATAATAAAAACGCGGTTAAATTCCTTTCTTCGCTGTTTTTATTTAAGCCCTAATTTAACCGCGTTTTTATTATTAATATAATCTTCACAAAACTAAAAATACATACATAACGATTTTTATTATTAGTATTACTTTTATTTCTAGAAGTAGAAGTTTTATATCCTAGAAAAGTAATAGCTTAAATTATATAATAAACTAATCAAATTGGCAAAAACAAAAACAAAATATGCATTTAATCAATTACATAAATACTTACAATGCCAATATTTATACACACTTTCTGCCTTTTCTAATTTCTTGCTTGATTGGTTAAATCATTTAGATACTATTCTTTATCTGTGGTTATGATTACTTACCGCTGGTTGTCATTAAATTTAAACGATATTCGCGATTATGCAACATTTCGCAACCACCACTTACATTATTAAATAATGACAATCCATACCTATTTAATCAACGAAATGGTTAAAATGCAAATCTGCTAATAAATATAAGCTTACAAATCGAGTTTGGTTATCAATAATGTTTTATATATAATTGATTTAATTGATTTGACCTTATTTATATAAGATGAGGTAATCTCATTCAAAAGCGAGATCGATACGAGGGGGCAGCGGGATTTATTTGTTACTGTTTAATACCTTCGAATACGTGACTCCCACTTACCCTTATCTGACACCTCTGACGGTGTTATATCAAAAGTTAATTAATAAATTCTTAGAAGTTTGTAAGGATTACATCCTAGAACTATTAAATTCGCACTGAAGTAAAACTATTTAATACGTTCAATGTGATGCCACCCCATTACCCCGGTTATTGTGTGATCCTATGGATGCCACCCCACGTCCCGCATGCCGCAAACAAAAATATGTCTTGGGTCCAACGAACCCACTTCCGGTTCAACGTGCTAATATTTAGCACCTTACGTCCAATTTATTATTAAATTATAGGTCGTAAAATATGACCACTTTGGCGTAATTGGGCAGCTGCTAATGAAATCTATGCAAAATTGGAACGCTTTAAAATTTAATCTGTAATCGGCGCACATATCGCATCCAGACATGCTCGTGAAGTAATCAAAACATGGAATGGTTAAAATATTTAATTTTTATATAAATCATTGAACTAATTAAGGTGTTTGGAGGCAGGTGGTTATATAAAATGCATTATTTCTTAATATAAAACTGATACATTATAAGATTTTAATATATAATTTTTACTATTCCACGACAATTTTTAGCCACACAATGGCGTCATTAGTTAAGTAGAAATATGATTCATATAATTTTATATGAATGAATGTTAGGTTGAGTTACAAATAACGAATGATGAATTGAATTAATCTATAGAGTCAAATTGTTTAAATAATACTTCAATATTAATGTATAATTAGACTTATACAATAACATCCATTAATGTACCTAATAACATATCATTTTAGGAATGTCACCTCATGGCTGGGATTCGAACCCACGACAGCAGCGCCAGTAACCACGAACTCTACTCACAAGGTCATCGCAGATCAAAAAGGATTGGAATATATTCTACATGGCTAACACAATTGAAGTCAATAATAAAATTATTGACATTAGCATCGATAAATTTTAATGGGATATAACACCATTTAAATTTATTGAGGCTAATATCAACAACTATTTTTAAAAGACCCTAATTTGGAAATGAATTTCTATATCTGAAATAGGTAGAAAACACCATAGAGAGGTTCCTAGGCAGATTTAAAAAAAACACACACACACCAGACGTTGAAGTTTGTTCGGGCAAGTAAATTAATATACTAGTGCACTCGTGCATCTAATTCTGCCAAAATAGCAGTTAAAAGCCAAGGGCATATTGGATAAAAAATATGCCTCTTTTTTCGCCAACAAACAATCAGGAGACTAGAAGAAGTCAGCTAAAGGGAAAAGACTCGGATTATTATATTATGTTTAACCAATTACAACGAAATTACAAATTGTAGAAAAAGCTACTATTTATAGACAAAGAAGACGAAATTATCCTCAAAATCTATGCTATAAATACCAAAGGCGTTTGGATCTCGAAAATAAAAGTTAGTGGAGAAAACATTTTTTCATTAGAACAATGAGTTTTAGAAAGAAGTGAAGAAATTATTAATTTGGAGAATTGATAACTTGAAAAAATAAACATCGGACCAAAAGAGCACTATGATCTTATTAGTCTGTACATTCGATACCATCCTAAATTCTCCTGCTTTATCAATATTAATAAAGAAATTAGTTAGGTGGAATGTAAAAATTTAATATCCACTTGAACTTATTAGTCCAGCTGAAAATAATAAATTAAAAGGGTTGGAGATAAAATACCAAGGCACCATTGCATACTGATGGAAGACTGAACATCATTCAACATAACATTAATACCAATAATTCTTGATCAACCAGACAAAGAGCAAGAAGACTACAACCGACGGTGTGTAAGAAAATTGAGATGAAGTGAGAGGACATAATAGAGGCATACAATAGTCAATCGTGTCGGTAAACGAAATAATTGTATCGATTCACTATTCAATCAATAATCGTCAATTGAATTTGGAACTAAAAGAACAATTTCTTCCTAATGCATTGATTCGATTTATATTTTTTCAATTTGATCTTAAAATCATGTATTGATAAATGAAGGTAGCGCCTTACGACGAAAATAAAAAGCATTTTAGTGATAAGGGGAATATAGAAATTCAGTATTATATCGTTTTTCATATGTGCACCTTCAAAAAACTAATTAAGACAAAATGACAATCTTGGAAAACCTAAAGTAACTCGATGGTATAACTATAATATTATATTATATTCCAACATTTAAGAAACTCCGAGCTGAAATTGAGCCCAAAATACATTACTAGGAGGTAATATTCGGCACCGTTCTCTTCAAAACAAATTACCTTATCAAAAAGAAGTACAGTATCTATGACACATTTTCTTCATTGAAGGTATTGCAGTGGATATTGAAATATTGTCGAAGGTAGGAACAAGAATTTTTATTAGCTCCAGTGTTTATTCGTAACCGAGTCTACATTGTGGGAATTTTTAATAACGCTAAACCCTTCAACCCTTCTTCCTAAAGGAAATAATCATTGCATTGGAACGAGAAATATCAGGAGGCATTCGAAAAACTAACCAATGCACTAGTCTATAGTTATCCTTTCCCAGAACTTGCCAAAATCAGAGCAAAATTGCTAAGTAATAATTAATTGTAGTAGTATTATCAGTAATAAAACTCTTACTATAAACATGATCCTCTTAAATGCCTTCTACAGATTAATATTCGACGAGAATTGAAAAGGCATCGCTTATTTGATTTTGATACTTTGAAGTAGGGCGATTTACAATAACGAAGATTTTATTTAGAAGACCGTTCCCAGAATATTGTTAACACTGTAACGATACGAACTTGAAAGGAATTCATGTGAGGTCGATTAAATTTAATTTGAATTGAAACTCCAACAGCGACTATGGAAGCCCTGTTGCACCTGCCACTCGTGTGCATATTTATCAGAAAACAGGCAGCAGCGGTGGCTATAAGGCTTCGAGCAACAAAGGGATGGCTTGTAAGCAACGAAAGAGGTGAACACCACAAAATCTTAGAGTATTTCAGGAAAAGAAATCCCCAGATTATGATGCTGGTAGACAATATCCTTTGAAAATACATATTTACTAGTAAGCTTTAAATATACATGAGATACGAAGACTCAGAAGTAGGAAGCAAACATAAAGACATTGAACTATACACTGCTGGGTCGTCAACCTGCAAAAACCTGTCCCTGAAAACTAGTTCTGCACTAGGTAAGACAATAAGCACACCAACAACAATGGAACTTGTGGGTATACTATATGCAGCAAAGGCAATTTCTGACAAATATATCAAGGGAAAAAACATATACATCTTAACGGACAGCAGAATTACAGAAATTACTCCAGCATTAGCGCTGGAATATTGCGAAGCCTTTGAAGAAGTGGTTCGTGATAACAAGGTGACCCTATGCTAAGTCAAAGGACACAACAACAGCAGAGGTAACAGAATAGCAGATGGTTTAGCGAGGAAGGCATCTGGACGAACGATATTCAGACCGGACCCCTCCGTGCCGCCCGCCCTGCCAGACTTGATTACCCTACTAAAAATTGCCATAATCAGATGTCATAAGGAGCGATGGGACAACACACCTGGCTGTAGGATCTCAAAAAACTTCATCGCAATGAACACCAAAACAGCAAAATACTGTGTGCAACTCTCCAGAGAAAACCTTCGGAAGGTTGTAGTGCTCCTAACAGAACTCTGCAATTTGAGATCGCACCTGAACAGACTGGGACTACAATCTCCTGCAGAGGCTGTGAAGAGAAAGAGGAAACCGCTGAGCATGTACTTCTATACTACCCGATGTTATCCAACCTGCGTGAATCCACAATGGGAGAGGGATGTCCAAAGTCATCAGGCATTCTAAGAATCCCTCTTACTGTAGTCCTAACGTTTGCCAATGCCTTGGGTTAGCTTGTTCCTAGCAAGGAATGGCGACTCAGATGGGAGGACGTACAAAGAGTTCACTGGGGCTTACGTGAAACGTAACTCTCTGCCCTCCCATCGAAATAATCCAGATCCAGATTCAGAGATATCTAAAAGGATCGGAAGGATAATGTCATTTTAAAACACTTCATGATTAGAGTTCAACATAGAAAGAAATCAAAATATTTGCCCTTATTTAAACCGAATTGGTCTCAGTGGGATTTATTTATTTTATTTATTTGTCTTCGGTTTCCTTTTTTGAATAGTAAATACAATAATAAATTTAAAAAAGAAACATACATACATTTTTGGTAAAAGAAACATGGACGGAGTTCACAATTATACAATTAATTGAGTTCTTCTACTCAAACCATTCATTTGCCAGGATGTTGAGTTAGGAAGTATTCTCGTCGACATCTTAAATCTTCTGAATTTACTTTTATTCAAATCTTCTTTTCCCTTTTTGGGAGAGACTTTATAGCTGTTTATGTCAACGTGACAGTCATATGATATTAAAATTCTTCATATAAAAGATAATGGCAAATATTAAGTAATTGCATGAAAATGATGGTAGCGACCGTTACTATGTGGTAGTTCATTTTAAAAAGGCAAATAAAACTAATTTTTAAGTTTTTATACCACTATTTATTGTATAAAATACACAAACAACGTTTACAATATATTATCAATTTTGACACAACTATAGTTTCGACCTTTGCAGGTCATTCAACAACCATTATCAAACCTGCAAAGGTCGAAACTATAGTTGTGTCAAAATTGATAATATATTGTAAACTTTGATTGTGTATATTATACAATAAATAGTGGTATAAAAGTTAAAAATTACTTTTATTTACCTTTTTAAGTAATTGCATGTTAACTACCAAAATACTAACTCCCATCAACAAATAAATAAACATTCAATAAATCCATCAGATGGAAAAGCGAAACTGAGGGTTGACAATTTTTTTGGCTGTTTTTCCAATTTTTCAATTTCGCAAGAGAGACGATTTTTTCTCTGTTACCGTAACGAGAATGATACCAACAAAGACTACTTTTAACTTACGAACTACTATTCCCTTAAACGGAACGATTCCTGCTCGTGAAATTTTTATTTGAACGTTGTTAGAGTAGAAATTGATTTCTAATTTTTTTTCTGTTTCGTTTCTAAAGAATTGAAATACTTTAATTGAAAAATGTTGTGACATTTATTAAAATTTCTATGATAATCACATCCATCTTAGCTAAATATGCAAGAGATGATTTTGGAGTTTTCAAAATTTTGAATTTAGAAAAATTCTGCGCAATTTTGTCAGCCATTGAAGTTACCTCATAGATGAAAAAGATGGTAGCGACCGTTACTATGTGGTAGTTCATTTAAAAAAGGTTGGGAGAGACCTATGCAAAGGTGTGGATGAATGCAAGTTGAAAAAGAAGAAGAAGAAGAAGAATCGCCTATTAAAGAAGATGCAACAACTCTATGAGGTAAAAAAGGTTAATGAAAATAATTTTTTAAAATCCTACACTTTGATTAGTTTGTCTAGGTCTAGGTTTGTCTGTTATTTCATGTGCTCACCTGTAATCATCCAATCTGGCTACATTGCCATTACATCTTAGCCACTTATTGAATTATATCAACATCTCTCGTTTCTTTCCGGACGTTTTCGTTTTTATTTGATTGCATAATGGGGCACGCATATTTTTATTTATCTTTGAGCTGTTAAAAGATTATTTGCAACTCTTTTTTTTGTCAGACTGATTTGTACAGGAAATATCCAGATGTTGTATACTTTTCGCTTCATATTTATAGGAAACGTATTGTTTTTTAGAAAGTGTTCCGGTTAGAAAATACAAAATTTATTAAAGACTTTTGTACAGCAAATTAGGAGTTTGCGTACAAGGCTGCTATAGGACCTGGGCCGCTGAAATCGTGTCAAATCGGTTTCCTTTCGGGTCTTTCTTCATCAAGGGGAACAAAAATATGCTAAGAGCAAAATCGGAGCTGTAGAGGGTGTTGAACTTGGCCAAAATTGTGATAGTAACGAGCCACATGTAAGATGAAGCATTGCCATAGTATAGTGAACAACCAAATCGTCTTTGAGGTTTATAAAGTCGCGGTCAACTCGATCCTTGAAATATCCGTGCACTTTAGAGTAAAACAGATTGTTGACGCTGCTAGAAATAAACTTTTTGTAAATTAATTTTTAGCATAAAAATAAGCACGGTTTTTTTACACGTTACTTGCTTTCTTGAGCTTTGCCACTCTGACATTTAGTTACAGGATTGTTCTCATAGACCCAAGTCACGGAATCACCGTAGGTACTGTTTTATTGTCGTCTTGAAAACGTTGAAATATTTTATCCCAAACCTGCATTCTGTTTATTCATCAGAACTTTTGTTAACAAGTTAATGGCAGGCAATTTGCAGATGAGAAAAAATGTGTTTTCTTTCTTTGATGTTTGTAAAGTCGCGGTAGACTCTATCCTTGAAATATCCGTGCACTTTAGAGTAAAACAGATTGTTGATGCTGCTAGAAACAAACTTTTTGTAAATTAATTTTTAGCATAAAAATAAGCACTGTTTTTTACACGTTACTTGCTTTCTTGAGCTTTGCCACTCTGACATTTAGTTACAGGATTGTACTCGTAGACCCAAGTCACGTAATCACCATAGGTAATGTTTTATTGAAAAAATTAGAATCGTCTTGAAAACGTTGAAATTTTTTTTCCCAAACCTGCTTTCTGTTTATTCATCAGAACTTTTGTTAACAAGTTAATGACAGACAATTTGCAGATGAGAAAAAAGTGTGTTTTTCTCAGCTGCAAATTATCTGTCGCTAACTTGTATGCTGTAGTCTGACCTAACTGCAGTCGATCGGAAATAACTCTAACACTGGGATTGTGCGAATCCAAGAGGAAAAAGTCATAAAAACAACATACAAAATATTTACTTAAATAAATATAAGTAAATAAAGTATTAAATAAGCGTTAACAAAATATATAATTTGTAGTTGCCTGACCTTATTGTCAATCGCTCGACAAAAGAGGTTAAGTACCTGCTACTTAAAAACCGCCTCGCAATCATTCCTTACACGGAACTTGTGAAGGTCGTATTATATAAAGTCTTTGTGACTGTTTTGCCATGGATAATTTACATCAAGGTATGTAGTTTATATTATAGCCTAAGAAAGATTCTTCAATTATGTATTTTTAATAAAGTTTTAGCAAAGAATATTCAATAAATAACCAGAAATTACTTAAAAGCGGTGATTTCAGTAGACTGCCACTTTTTTTATAATTTTGGATCTATCTAGAATATTTTGAGTGCAATAAATTGCGTATTTCAAAAATAGGTATGTTACTAAATGTCTCAAGGAGCGAATTACACGAAGTGTTAAAAAGTGACGATTATAACCCACGATCAACTTCTACACCTAAAAATATACTTGTGGGTTCGCTTAAAAGTAAATTTAACATAAATCATTGTTCTCAAAAAACGTTAGACGAACTAAACCGGACTGTTCATCTGTTCACTATCGAATTCAACCAAAGATGGAAGACATGACATTGCAATAAAAATGTGTTTTTAAAGAATGTTGGTTAAATACTACCGTTACAGTAATTAATTTAGATACACCCAGTATAAGTGGAGTCCAGAGTGCAAAGAAAGTAGGCGACCAAAAAAAGACTTTAGTTCAAGTGGCTTGAAGTCAACAACAAATAAAGTTAAATCACTCACAGAACACTCATTAAGCGCGGTATTTCTTGATACAAGTGTTAAGTTTAGGCAAAAGCATCCCTTTTTGCAGCAATTGGTTTCAAGTCCCAAAAGAGCAACTAAAGAGAAGAAAGCTTTTCACAGCACGGGCCAACAAACGCCTCAGTATTCTTCAGAAGCATTAGCATTGATAAGTACAACAAAATTAACGTACAGAAAATATGAAATTATTAGAAAATCGGGACTAAAATATATCCATCCTACGACAAAATAAAAAAAAGCAAAAGCTATGCATAAATGTATATACATTTCCGTAGAAACATGCGTGTTTTATATTTTACAAACTTATTTCATGATCTAATTTGTAATTTTTTCCAACTAGATTTGTAAAATCCTACACTGTGCCACAGTCAGTTAACAGTTCACGTAATTTCAAGAGATTTTACTAAGTTCAGCTTGTTAAAGGTTTTCCAGCTCAGTTACCATCCTGGATTTTCGAACCTCGTGTGATACATAAAAACGATTACACGTGTCATGGCCTCTTTTAAATCATACAGAGGGTCTATATCTCTTTAGTTTCACACAAAATTTTACAGAATACCTTATTTTCACTCAATCAGTTTTTTGGGGGTCAATGGCACGCACTCACTCCACTAGCGATCTCTGCACTCCAACGTCTCGGAGGCAATGGATGCGCGTGTGATTCGTTAGTTGACACACCCCACCACTTTATGCTATCCGTTGAACGGGTATGCGCGCGCCCTTACTCAGGAAATAATGATTGGTGACCAATTTCAATTTTTTGAATTGAATTTTCTAAACAGTTCAGGTGATATGGTGTCTTCCTATATTATACTTCTCTCCAATGCTCTTCTGTTCTTCGTAGCTGTTTCGTCTATTCTGAAAGGCGTGTTGCTTCCTTGTAATTACTTTTGATGTAATTTGAGTCTATTCTAGCGTTTTGTAATCGTTGAGATTGGCCATAATTCAACGCTGTTAAAAGCATTTTAAGTAAAGTATAGGTGAATTGTATTTTGTACATCCCATAATTCAACCCTGCCCAAAGCATTTTGAGTAAAGGGTATAGATGTATAGGTACATTGTATTTTATACATTTTTCTATAAGGATAAAGACTGTATATAGATGGTCTATCATACTCTATCCTTATCTAAATCTCACCTGTTCATCTGATCGGTAAACATGTAATATTGAAGTTAAACGTTTAGTTATAATTTTGGCAAATAGTTTATCTAAATAATAGAAGAAATATAGGTATTTGAATTCTATCACATTTAGGTGACGATTAGTCATTTTTCTTGAAGTTCTTGCACCCAATTCTTATTGAAACTAATAAATCGTTATGTATATTTTTTAAGATTGTATAGAAGCGTTTCTTCGTTTTGAAGGTATATCCATCTTTATGGACAACTGGAGCTATAAAACTCCAACAATTCCGATTATTGGCTGTTGTTCAGAGAAACAATTATTCAATATTTTTATATTACTATGGTTGTAATTGTCGCTGTTGATAGTTTTCTATAATTATAAGTATTGCATACAATTAATTAGGAAAATTTCAAATATAGAAGCAATTTTGGAAGTAAATCATCTACATAGAGTTTGTTATCACTTTTGTAAAGAAGCACCTTTACAAATTCGTTTAATTTACGATATATGAATATCAAAATATGGCTACATTAGATTCTAAAAGGATTGAATCTGTAAATTTATTGATCTTGTTGATTTTAATTTTTGGATAATGTATATATTATGCATATTTAGAATACTTTTCTACGAAGATAAATATTTCATTCTTCTATGGAACAGATATGATATATTGCATTAAATAATATTTTTGATTATTTTTGCGCCAGATGAAATTTATTTAACTGAATTTCTAAGTTTTATTCAAACTGCTATATATATATATATATATTACGTGAGAATTTTGGAGCTCTATTTATCTGATTTGTCTATATACAAAACCGAGCAGAGTTTAAATCTAATTATGATAATACAAAACAATCTGGCGTAAAATGTATTCAAGAATAATACGTAGATTTCTGTGTAATTAATTATGTTCGAACCGGCGAGGTGTGAAAATATGCCACAAAAACTACACGTTATTTTCAAAGTAACAGTAATAAAAGAGAGCAGTTTGCAGTGAAGTGACCGACACCGCAGCATTCTTAGGATGGCCAATGTTTATCGCGAAACCACTAAGCGATTTTACAATAACGTTACACAAAAGTCTAACGGATTATTAAAAGATGCCATGACAGTTTACGACCAACTGTGTGAAACCGCAAGAAAAAAGCAACAGCGTTCATGCAAAGTAAAATTTAAGCCGCCGGCGGTTGAATAATTTTTCAGTCATAAATTTTAAACAATACCCGATCCGAAATGAATTTATGATGAATTGTATACGTTCCAACATGAAAAAATAATTTTAGAACTTCACCGCAACACATCCGGCACGTATATTTATATATAATAAAAACTACAGATGGATCATTTTGAAATATCGACAAGAGTTTATCTGCAATGTATTTAATTTATAATAGACGTACATGCATAATTCCCGTTTGTTTAGCAGAAATGTCTGCAAACAGATGTTTTAAAAATTATCTACTTGTATATGGAGTCAATGTATAAGCGAAGTGCCAACAAATTCTGATTTGAAACAATACTATTTATAAACACTAGTATAAAACATCTACAATTTAATATAAATATGCAATTAAAAGGCAAGATAAATTGATACAATTATAATTATTTTACATTATGAATAATTAAATTTTTTAGTTTTTTTAAATATACGACAAACGTAATTTATATCTCTTCTTACTTTGTATTTAACATCAAATAATAAAAATAAAATATGAGCATAATGTCGACACTTATAATTACATTTGACACAATCAATGATTTTGTGAAAAATATAGTCTTCATTAATAAATTAGATAGGCATCGGTGGATATTACAAAGTAAAAAAACAAAATTGATGAAGTACGTTTTTGTTTGGTTAAAAAAGTAATTGATATTTTCGGTATTCAGAGTAAATATTAAAATCATAAAGGGCTCAGAAAAAAAAAGCGGACGGAGACCGTAATTGAATATTTCCAACACAGATCGCGAATGATTTTATAAAGCGATTTCGGAATTAAAGCATTTATATTATATGTCAGCGCCGGGGGTAAAATCAATAGATATGTCGCAAAAGTTTGAATCAAGGTATTGTAGCTATGAACGCGATAAATGAGATACGTTGCCTCAATAGAGCAATTTCACACCTTTCTAATTTCAATTTATCAAACACCGTTCACATTATCAAATATACAAATACGACTTGTGCCCGATGGACGGCTACAATCGAATGCAATTATTTTGTTAGGAATATTAGTCCGTTAATAATTTAATATTAGATTTAAGTTAAACATTTGTCGGATGAAAGTGTGGGTTTAAATATTAAATTCGGTTAGAGACTTTGATATGTGCAATTTACTCGCAAAAAGACTTCAAAGGAATCAAATCGCTGATCACCTTTTAGGCATATGCTGGATAAAATATATTAAAATTCATTAAAATGTAATCAATATTTAGTATGAAAATATGCCATCAATGCAAGCAATTTAATCCATTTATAAGGTCGATTTGAACATAAAGCTCAAATTTTATATTGATAAGCAAAATATGTTTAATAATAATTATAATATATTACATCAACAAACAGTTCATACTAGGTGCATAAATCTACGAGGTATTTATATGTTAATATTTGTATGTAATAGCTGTAATTATTTATTATTCTTCTGTAATTAAAAATTATAGTAAAAATGTACTTTACATTGTAGAAAATTAACGAAATGTTTTCGTTTTATCTCCTTATTTAAAATTATAGGTTTATGCCTCTATTTTTAAAATATCGAAAAGCACTTTTATTTAAGCGTATAATTCATAAGTAAATAAACTAGCTAAAAATATTGTAAAATAATAAATACATCTGAATTAAATATTCTTAGAGATACAATAAGGTTCACATTCCTTGCTACAATTCAATATTAATAAAATATTGATAAACTCCTTGAAGATTTTAGACATTTCACTCCAAATATAGATTATCAAAGGTTGGTCTATACTATCATAAGAACTTTCTTAGGATTGGTATTAAAAATTGGGTACTTGCTCTATTTCATGTGTTTGTTATTAGTTTTCTGCCACCTGTTTCGTTGATTACTCAATATTATCAAAAGAGAAAAAAAAAATAACTTAAGAAAAAGAAACATAATTACAGGTATATATACTAAAATTGGTTGATCAAACGAATAAAGCACTAATAACCTTTCTTCACAATTTTAAAATTGAGGTTGTTTGTGCTTCATTCGTCAAAATATATACTTAAAATTAACACTCTACGTTTAGCAGTGCTCCATTAAGAGATTAATGCCTACGAAGATTTCCTGCTAGTTTCTAATTACGTTTATTTTCTCATATATTGCTCTTCTGGGGCTTAAGCCTTAATCTCAATTATGGAAAGGTACAATTCTTTTTATCGTGCGATATAGTGTTCTGATATACCTGTTTTGAATTAATGTATTAGGTTCCTTAAGTTTCTTGTTAAAACTTCTTTGATTAACTTGGCATTGAAATAGTCACTGTAGTGTTTTCAATCGTAAGAAAATGTAGTCACTACAGTGACAATAGAATAACTTTACAGTGACTATAGTGGTAAAACAACGTCACCGCACTTTCAATGCCAAGTTAATCAAAGTGCACCACGAAGTAAACGCCTTTACCATCAAGAAAACCAAACATTTTTTACAAATTTTCTTTTAACAATTGTCAATCAGGCCAATTTTGAGTTAATTGTGATTATCTTTTTAAAACATTGCATGATCTTATCATGGATTATCCTAGATTGGTCTACGTATTGTTCAAGTTCTTTTTAGGATGCTGGGTCAGGATTATTCCAAATGTTTTCTTTGGCCCATTACATATCTTGTAGATTTTGAGTTAATTGAGATTATTTCTTAAAACTGCAGCTAGGAATATTATCTTTGATGACCTTCTCATGGATTATTATAGATTGGCCTAGGTATTATTCAAATACTTTCTTAAGTTGTTAGATCAGAATCAAGAAATCCAACATTTTCCACAAATTGTCTTAGAACAATTGTCTATCAGGCCAATTTCGAGTTAATTGTGATTATCTATTTAAAACGTTTCATAACCTTATTATGGATTATTATAGATTGGTCTACGTATTGTTCAAATACTATCTTAGGATGCTGAGTCAAGATTCTCACATTCCAAATTTTTTCTTTAACCCACTGTATATCTGGTAAATTTTGAGTTAAGTGAGATTATCTCTTTAAAATATTGCAGCCAGGTATATCTCTTTGATGACCTTATCATGCATGGCTTATCATAGAATGGTCTACGAATTATTCAAATACTTTGCTTTAGGTTGCTGGATCAGAATTTCCACGTTCTAAACGTTTTCTTTAACCCACTGCATATCTGATAGATTTTGAGTTAATTGGGATTATTTCTTTAAAACTCTTCAACCCAGTCTATCATTTCTCTTAGATATATTTAGACATTTCCCTTCAATCGTAAATGTATTGCGAGTTAATTGCAATTATGTCTTTAAAACTGTGGAATCAATTGTGTTATTCACTTTGATGATGTTAGATATTTCCCTCTAAACTAAGATGAATCTTTATACTGTTCAAGTACGTTTTAAGTTATAGTGCTGAATTAGAAGCCCTATAGTTTGCTTTGAACAATTATATATCTGCTCTATATTGAGTTATTTGCAATTATATGTTTTCTTCAAACATACATCATCATATATTGGTTTTTATAATGTTCGAGCAATTTTTTAGGTTACTGAGTCAGGAATCCTAATATTGTCCAAAATATACCTCTTCACTATTGCACATTTAGTCAATTTTGAGTTAATTGCGATTATCTACTGTAACTCTGCTGCCATATGTATCTCTTTGATTATTTTAGACATTTCTCTCCAATCATAGATTTTCATAGATTTTTCTATGTATGGTTAAAGTACATTTCTAGATTTTACTGCCGAGACAGGACTATTTTTTCTTTGAATAACTGTTTGATTGTTTGATTTTTGATACATTAGGATTATCTGTTATAGTTCTGCTGCCATATACATTATTCTCTTTGATTATTTTAGACAATTCTCTTCAATCATAGATTCTCATAGATTTTTCTATGTATGGTTAAAGTATTTTTTTAGGTTTTACCTTTTAAATAAGTGTACATCTGGTCGATTTCGAATTAATTACCATTATGTCCGATTAAAATATTGCAATCAAATGTATTATTTTCATTAATGATCTTACATATTTCTCTCTAATGATAAATTATTGTAGAATTAAAAACGTATTGACATTACATGGATCAATCTGTTTTTTGTAGCCGGGAGGTGGAAAATCTTTTATAGACGGAGTGTGGGACTTCCCAGAACAGGTATACCCACTAAAATCCACCTCCCCATGTCGTTCTACCACCCCGTGGAACCACCGTCTGGCATTACTTCGCGAGGGGTAGGGTATCGGTCAGCGTCCTTAATGTGTGTGTGTTGTGTGATGAGTGTGTGTGTGTGTGATGTGTGTGTGTGTGTGATGTGTGTGTGTAGGTGTGTGATGTGCATGTGTGTGCAGTGTACAGCTCGGGTACGTGGGGTCGCTACTCTCAAATGGCTGTGCACGTCAACCACCCCTGCGGGTACATGGATCAATCTATGATAATCTATTGTCTGTTTACTTAGTTCGCAATGCTTAAGATAAGAGTGCCAACTTTTTCCAAAAGTATCTTTCAAATATGAGTTCTAATCCAGTCGTTTATTATCTCTTTAAAATTCTATGGCTAGGTACATCATTCCCTTTGATAATATTAGACAATCCTCTCCAACCATAGATTATCACATATTGGTTTATGTACTCTTTAAGTATGTACTATTATAAGGTTACAATACTAAGATTTTTAATTTAAGTTGCGATAATCTCTTTTAAACTCTGCAGCCAGATATACCATTCTCTTTGATGATCTTAAATATTTCTTTCTAATCATAGAATATTATATATTGG
Organism: Ontholestes murinus; assembly: GCA_963969525.1. Lineage (NCBI taxonomy): Eukaryota > Metazoa > Arthropoda > Insecta > Coleoptera > Staphylinidae > Ontholestes > Ontholestes murinus. The sequence goes on from OZ018399.1 coordinate 16,000,463, forward strand.
TCTATGTACTATTCATGTTATTTTTTAGGTTGCAGTGCTGAGCCTGTAGTCTTAACATTTTCCCAAAAGATTTCTTTGAATAACTCTACATCTGGTCGATTTTGAATTAATTAATTTAGTCTTAGAGAATTCTCGTCCATCAAAGATTACCATAAATAGGTGTATGTTCAAGCACTTGCTTAGGTTGCAGAGTAAGAAGCCTCATAATTTTCCAAAAATTTCCTTCAAACAACAGTACTTCTGATCGATATTGAGTGCATTGCAATTATCTCTGCAGTGTAAAGTAACTCAGACTATTTTAAATATTTTCCTGCAATCGTACAAACTATTTAAGTACTTTCTTATATTACGGTAGTGAGTCAGTAATCTCAACAATATTCAATAATGTCTGAATAACTACACATCTGGTTAATTTAGGTTTATTTTAATTATCCTTTCAAAACTCGGTAGCGGCTTTATTATCATTCTCTTTACTGATCTTAGATAATTTCCTCTAATCATACAACCTCTGACAATAAAGTTCGGTAAATAGTCCTGTGACATTAACGTAGATGAAATATTAATGAGAGTTACCTTACAGTCCTTCCGAAACAGTCACCTCCCATAACTATGCACCGCTGAGATATCCTATAAATATCCTGGAAACTTTTCAAGAAAGCTCCTTTTTAGATGGAGTTTAAAAGCCTCGTAACGTCAAGAGGTTGCATATTCTTATAGATTGTTCTACGTACTGTCAAGTATTTTCTTGAATTGCAGTACTATAAGAACTTATTTTTAAGCAATTATTCATCTAGTCGAGTTAGTAGTTTAAGTTAATTGCATTTATCTCTTTAACCCTTAACTAGGCGTGCCTATATACTCACGTTAGTGGGCGCATGGGTCTCTCACAACCCCAAAATAAAAACTTAAAAATTGAAGGGAAAACAATTAGAAAAACATTTGCAGTGGATATTATTGTTTATTAACAAATAATTAATCGGATACATTTTCACATACACTCTTCTTATGATTCGCGCACAAACACTATTCTTAATATTTTTTTGTTATTATTCCGGGAGCAGTAATACCAGCGCTTACGTTTTGCAATTCTTCGATTCTCCGGTATTCTGACGTGTCATTCCAAATTTCAGCTCTATCAGGCTTTTGACGTCTCTTGAACTGGCGACAGAATTCAGCCTACTTGTCTGGAACGGTTGTCTGTGATTTTTTTTTCACAGTTTTTTACCTTGAAAAGATGTATGCGTTGATTGCTGCAACATTCATCAACTGGAAAAAATGCTAAGGGCACATCGTAGGATGCGCACATCTGATCAATGGTGTCCACTTCACCTTTTGTCGTGATTTCCGGCTTTTCTTTGTCATTGATGTTCTTTTCGCCTTCCAGATGCATTGTTGAAAATAACACGACAGCCTTCCTCTTCCGTGAAACGTAGGAAACCATGGTCATGTTTTGTTGGTGACCAAGTAGTTCAGATGAAAATATCGAAGAACGCCTGCAATGTACAAGAGTCCTAGGAATGCTTGCATTTCTACGACTATTATAGATCTCGCGTTACGTTTTGTTCCAAATTTTGATTGAATCTTCTGTATGAAGATGTTGGTGCAATCCATAAGAATTTGAAGTGCACGATCGTTGAAGAAACATCTCCAAATCTCTTCAGCAGTGGTTGCGTAGATGCATTTTTGAATTGGGCAACACGTTACTGGACGCATGAGGTCCTATAGCGAATACCAGTGGGCGCATGGGGTAATCCAGAAAAAATCGACTGACGTTATTTTTGCTTATAAAAACGCTTGTAAATAGAAAAATTGTTTTCATATAAGAGTGATGAATTGAAAAAAAAAACATACGTTTTTGAGGACTGCATGTGGTATGAGATTTCAGCTTTTAAATTTCACGAAGTTATACAAGGTTTTATACCCCTTGGAGTTGTTTTTGACTCTGTGCGTCTAGTTAAGTGTTAAAACTTTGCAGCCAGGTGTATCATAATTTTTGGTGATCTTAAACAATTCCCTGCATGATTGATTATCATAGATGGGTCTGTTGGTATGCACTGTTAAGTCAGAAGTCTCACTATTTTTCAAAAATTTCCTTTGAAAAACTGCTAATTTCTAGATAACTGCATTACCTTTTTAAATCTAAGCAATCAGGTGAAACATTCAATTCAATGACCTTCTTGAAATTCCGTGCTACACGAGCTCAAACATTTTCCGATTTATTTTTCAGCAATTGACCAGACCTAGATTTTGAGTTAATTGCATATATCTTTTGCAGCCAGACGTATCATTCTTGTTGATGTCTGTGTTACTTAATAAAGTACTTTAATTAAGTTGCAGTGATGAGTCAGAAGAAACTTTTGGAAAATGTTGGCCCTCCTGATTCAATACTGCAACCTAGGCAAGTGTAAAAAAGTTACAGAAACCAATCTTCTATAAATCTGTCTCTCCAATCATAGATTATTTTAGATTGGTTTCTGTAATTTTTATACACTTGCCTAGGTTGCAGTATTGAGTCAGGAATGCCAACATTTTCCAAAAGTTTCTTGTGGACAATTGTTGATGGGATTGATTTTAAGTTAATTGTGATTATATCTTTAAAATTCTGTAGCCAGATAAATCATTAGCTTTGATGATCTCAGACTTTTATCTCTAATCAAAGATTATCATAAATTAGTGTACGTAGTGTAAGTTACTTTTGGGTCTCTTAACTTGGTTGCAGTGAAGTTAGGAGACCCAAAAATTTACAAATAATTCCTGTAAATAACTATACATGTGATTTATTTAGAATTAGAGCAATTATCTGTTTAAAATTCTGCAGCGAGATGTATCATTCCCACTTTATCTTATCATTATCTTAAACAATTCACTCCATTCATAGCACATAATAAATTGGTTGTCATATGTCAAGAGTAACCTGTCAACTGTCAATTCTCATCTGTCAGCTGCCAACTATTATTTGTTATCGTTCATCTGTCAACTGCTAACTATTAAATGTTAACTATAATCCCTGTATTCCATGCAATCTCTCAAACTGCCAAGTATTATTTCGATATTTAAAAAATATTTATTATTTATATTCAAGTTGTACTATAAAGTAAATGCCCCTAGAAGTAGTAGTAGTAGTGTTTTTGGCTATCGACCACGTGGTCCTTCCGTCATGTGTCATTTGTGTATTTGTGTGTGTGTGTAAATAAGCTTGTTACTTTAAAGGATCGCCCCCGTCATTCCAAAGCACCATTAATTGTACCCCAATAGTGAATGGTACCGGTCACCCATCCAACTGCTGACCTGAACTAACGTTGCTACACTCTTGCTAACGTTAGTTCGGTCGCAAACAAATGCGCCACCATCGGCTCATTAAACATTTTTTTAATTATTTGTTTAGATAACCTTAAATGTTTTCATTTTCTACTTGCAGATGACACGACCATAGTACAAAATATTGCAGACGATAGCTCAAGTATAACAGACAGCGTCTCACAAGCCGACGTTTGGTTTGATGCAAAATAGGCTCACAGTAAATGCTGATAAAACGGAATATCTCAAATTTGAAAACAATAGTGCTAATCGGCAACATAATATCAAGTTTCTAGGAGTATACTTGCAGCCGTCTCTTACACGGGAAGCAGAAATAGATCAATTAAGCAAGACAATCAATAAAAACACTTATTTATTGCGAAAAAAATAGTACCAATACCAACAACAAAACAACTAGGATGGTTTATTTTGCTTACATACACTCTTTATTTATTTATTTATTTATTTATTAATATCCTTGTACTCCTTTCTCACAAAAAATACAAAATATATATTATAATAAATGAATATATACACACAATTTTAGTCGAAAGGAGGACGGGCGGAGTTCTCTTCATCAAAAGATCTTCCACTCAAACCCATGATTGTACACCATCAATGCTGCTTGGAATACCTTCTGCAGTATCTATTTCTATTTTTTATGCTTGATTGGTCAAGGCATTTTACTGTGGGGAAGTTCAACATCAGCCAAACAAATTTTCATTTTACGGAAAAAAGCTGTCAGAATAATAGTTGGAACTTCGTTTTTGGAATCTTGTAGGCCGTATTTCAAAGACCTCAATATTTTAACTATGCCAGCGCTGTACGTGCTACAATGCTTGTTATACGTAAGAATAAATGTATCTCAGAGGCAGAGGCATGTTGGCATATACAGTTATGACACAAGGCTAAAAAACAATCTAACACTACCTAAAGTCAGATTACAAAAGACAATGCTTAATTATGTGTACCTGTCAACACAATTATTCAATAAATTACCTCAAAATGTGCAAGAGCTTCCACTGAAAAAGTTTAAACATGTTATAAAAAATAAACTTACTGCTGAACCCTTGTATCTATTGCTATTGTCATTTGTGAGTACTGTTCAATTACGTTCTAGGTTATAGTGCTGAGTTTTGATCATTCATGATCTCTTTAAAATTAGGAGTTTAATCTTCTTAATTTATTCATTCCTTATTTTGTTTTCGCAAACTCTTCATCTGCCCCTTAGAATATTTAGTATATTGTTTAAAGAGCAGTTCCAAGTAAAATGCATATAACAGGGCTGAAAGCTCACCGGTCGATATCCAATGGAAAAAACAAGAAGAGAAGAAGCATAGTAATTGTCCTAATATCAGATGTAACCATATCTTCCAATAAAGATGTTTATCTCTCTCTCTGTATATAACAGCTTACTCAACGAAATCGGCACTTCAGTAATAGGTTCGAAGACATCAGGAAACCTCTGCTTTATGTATGAGGGCAATCCAGATAGTGACAGACGTTTTGGCCTGGCGCGGCAGTTGGCGGCACTGGCGCCACCATCTTGGCTACAGAATGTTTCTACACCTAGTACGCAGCCAGCCGTGGTAACTAGAGCATCGTGCATATTGTACTTTTTATACAGTGGCGTTTTAAAATGAGCGCTGCAATTGAAAATCCCGCCAGTTGTGAAGTGCAGGGTGGATTTTTGTTAGCGAAAAATTACAAACCGATTGAAATATATCGCCAGATTTGTGACGTATACGGCAACGGAATAATGAGTGAAAGCCGAGTGAGGCAGTGGTGCATTGACTTTCAAAATGGCCGAACCAATGTTCACGATGAGGATCGCAGTTGTAGGCCTAGTCTTGTGACTGATGAATTGTTGGTGAAAATGAATGAAAAAATCCGTGAAAATCGTCGTTTCACGATTACGGAACTCTCAGAAAATTATCCCCAAATTTCAAGGAGTTTAGTTCATGAAATCGTAGTAAACCAGTGGCTAAACTCGCAGGCGGCAAATTTCAACAAAGAGGGCATTGAAAAGCTTGTAAAACGTTATAATAAATGCCTTAATTTATACCGCGATTACGTCGAAAAATAGTCTAAGAGTTTACCTTCTAAATGTATATAATAAAAATTAGTTTTTTCACATTGTTTATTTTTTATTTCAAAACGTCTGTCACTTTGTGGAATACCCTCGTCTCATTGGCTTTGATGATGTCACACATTTCTTTCCAATCACAGAATTGATTTATACATTGTTTAAGTACTTTTTTAGGTTTTAGTGCTGAATCCCAATATTTTTAAAAAGTTTTATTAAATAGCTATTCATCTGGCTGATTTTGAATAAATTGACACCTTTTGAATGACTTCATGGCCTACTTGATTTCTGAGAATCATGTTCATCTATTAGGACTGACCTAGTAGCACTATCGCAGGATTAGGTTTTTTCAGAAATGTATATTTTCTTTAATTTCTTTAAACTATCTAATTAATGTTCTTTGTTTATTAATATTCTAATATTCTTGTATAAGGAAATTTTTTTCACATTATTTTCTTATTATAGATTGTGATTAATACGTACTGTTCAAATATTTTTCATGTTGCAGTGATGAGTAAGGAATCGCAACATTTTCCAAAACTTGTTTTTGAATGACTCTATATCTGGGTGATTTTGAATTAATTGCGATTTCTTAAAAACTCTTTAAATCTTAGATATTTATCTCTAATCATAAACTATACTGTTAAAGAACTTTCTTAGAGTGCAGTGCCGAGACATAGATTTTAATGGATTAGTCTCCGTACTGTTCAAGTACTTTCTTAGGTGACAGTGCTGAGTCAGAAATTCCAACATAATCTCAAAGCTTTCTTTGAACAAGTGTATATTTGGCAGATTTTGTTTTTTTTTGTAGCAAACATAATATAATAATTAAAATTTTTCTTAATAATTAACAAACATATAGTAATGCCCACCAGCATTATCTTCAAGAAAATATAGATTATAAGAAAATGTTTGACTCCGTATAAAATAGCTGGCAGCCTATGATGCCAGTAATTTGTCCTACAATTTTTATTTCCTTAACATTCATTATTAAGTTACCTAATTATAGCTTGATCAAGTTATCAAGTTCTACACAGCACTTCAGAGTTAATATAATTTCAAAATGTTTCACCAAGTGATAAATGAGAAAGTGATTAAAGAAATATTCAGAGTTAATGTTGAAATTATTACTTTACGGTCATGATTTATACATTTTTGTCTGATTTTTTCATTCATTTTCTGTACGTTATATCACAAGCTATATTAATTTCTCTTTTTTCTTTCTAGCTCTTTAAGAGAGAGGATGACTGCGACCATTACTACTCGGCAATTCATACTTACACTGACTTGAAGATTTAACAAATGATTATTTAATTTTACTTATGGTGAATTTTTTAATTCACTATCATTAAGAGTTTTTTTCAGAACTGCAACTTCAGAGTACTTTTTGAATTGTTTATACCGCATCGTTGGTCGTTTCTGTAATTTGGTAAGGTATAGACCATGAAGCTTGCAACTTTAGAAAGCAACCTGAACGTCGTTGAGGATTAAATAACCGCACCATATTCCAAAATTGTTAGCCTTTATGTTGTAATTAGAATGCAGCTAGTGAATATATATTTTTGAATGATAATATCTACCACTCACTTAATTTCAGGAATCCGAATCATCTCTCTGTCATTACGTACTAACCAAAAATCTGAGTTTGGCAGGTTGAAAAGAGCTTCCATTGAATATATTGTTGTTGTTATTAAGGCTTCTATTATGATGCATATTCTGGTGTCGTGTTGAACTTGACTCAAGAGCCTTACATCTGTTTTTATGGTGGTTCTTGTCTCCCGTACTATTGATGCATATTCCAGTGTAGATGCATGCATACTGATGGATTCATAGTACTATTGCAGTCGTCATATTTTACCCGCATCTCTTCATAATCAATAATCAAATTTAGTTTTGTATTTACAACTATCACTACATATCGTACAGGTCTTTTTAAACGAGTTCCTCTTCGTGAAAATGGTTTGAGTTCCTCTTCATGGAAGTGGTTTGAAGTCACCCATGCTTTCCTTGCTTGTGAGCCGTACCAATACTTAGTTAACTGGATTTACAGATAGAGTTTGGTTGTATACCAATTATATGCTCCCAGGAAGTAAATTACTCATCTAATCAGCGTAGCCTATCATTAAAAAGACATATTTTGAAATGAAGCAACCGAGTTTTCCTTTTGTTGTTGATCACTACAATATGTTTTACCACACATTGGCTTTATCAGGCAGATAAATCCATGTTTGTTCAATGGTCCTCATAGTCCATAGAAGACTACATGATGAAAAAGGCAACAAACCATGCTATAATATTACGGCTGTCCTTTACTGTAGCATTTAAAGTTCAATTGCTTAAGGCACCCAGAAGGTGATAATAACTCTAAGGTGTACATGTAATCTTTGAAAAGGTGGTGTATCAACACTTCCAGTTTAATTTTAAAAGGATCCACTTATTCGACTTACACAGTTTAGACCAAGAAATTCGATACGTCATCACAGTATGTATGTTAATTAGTGTAGGGGGTGTTACTGTAGATTATATTAGGATATCGAATAGTATTTCTAATCGTTTTAGAAGGAGATGGTACGTAAGAAATATATAACATGAAATCTACAGCTTTGGTAATGATAGCTGTACAAGAATCCAAAAATATATCTCTATTAGTAACTAAATATTACAATTTATTATGTCACAGTAATTTAAAACTAAATTGAAGTAAAGCAGAGTAGTATTTCTTTAATGAATAAGCAATAAATGTCTAATATTATAATCATTTTAATAACGTCAATTCCGCTGGGGAAGATTATAAAATTTCCTAGTTAATTTTCTTTAATAAATAGGTGAAAAATAAACACTTGGATTGATTGTGAAAAGTTTACAAATTAATTAACAAAATTTGAATATCACATATTATACTCCGTGCACTAATTGGCTGCAGTTTCAGCAGTCTGAAAATGGAATGGCTCTCGCTGTTTTACAGATTCTATTTCGACGCTGATTAAATTTTAATGTTGAATTATATTTTACATTCCGCGTAAAGAATTTAATTACAATTTGTTTCCGTAACGCAGTTAAACTTTTTCACAGCGCTGTAAGCTGATTGGACACATATTAATCGGCGCCCCTATAAATAGTTGCGCGTTATTGACTTATTAAGAAAGTTTTTGATTTCAATTAAACAGTTTCCGGTTAATGATAGGTCCCCGCTGTAATTAGCTTGTAATTTCAGGAACGCCATTAACTGTTAAATATTTAAACGGGCGCGCATGATACCTATAGAAAACGCAACTTTTGCGAAAAACGGGATTTAGTAGTTTGTTGTAATTATCCTAAAAAGATTATTGCACAATGGAGTACAAAGTTACGTTCTTTCATTATAACCATTAAAAGGGCCACCCTGCTTGTTTCATTTAACAGTGTTAAATCGGATTACTGCAGCTTAATCAATACCATTTCATTTACGTATTCTTAATTAAATTCTCTCTCAAAACAATTACAAAATAAACTTGATCAATAAACACGTTTACAGATAAAAGTAAACCGTTTAAATTAGGATAAACTTTAAAATAATAAAAATATTAAGTGCTTATGAATAATACAATATTATTCATTGTGTAGCTAGATGTTCATGATGGAAGAAACTTAATTTTGAAATCTAAGAAATTAATTTTTAAATTATTAATTACATATTCCAAATAAATATAAAATCAGGGCTGAAAGACCACCAGTCGATAGCCAATGGAAAAAAAAGAGAAGAAGCATAGTAATTGTCGTAATATCAAACGTAACACTACCTTCCATTTACACAGATAACACGGCTGAAGGACTACGTAGTCGGTAGCCAAATACTATACTAATATTATTATAAAATTATTTTCTAAATCATACTTACATACTTACATACGTATACTTCTATTTTGCTAATGAGTTTAATTTTTGTTGTGGATTTACTAATGCTTTAAAATAAGATCTCAATAAGATGTAATGCTTATTGAGATCGTATTTTAAAGTATTAGTAACACCACAACGAAAATTAAACTCATTAGCAAAATAGAAGTAAATACGTACTAAGTATGATTCATTTCGGGAAAATATACAATGCCGCCTTGCATAATGCCGTTACGACACTAGGAAAAAGACACGGCAATTATTTACTATAATATTGTTGCATATGCAAAGCGCTATCTTTTGTTAATCTAAACGTGTATGTTATGCACCCTTATGTAACTGTTCTGCTGTATCATTTTTGTATTTCATGTTATGTATATGACGTTCATTCATTTTATACGGCCATCCGTTGTCAGCCCTCGGGAACTATTTTCTCCATTATCCCTATGCATTTCCTCGATTTAAATGAATAAGGTTTAAATAACTGTAAACTTGAGTACCGTTAGGGAAAGTTACACAATATGTATATGGCGATAGAAAATCCTTATTTCATTTCTGCATTTATTTTTTATACAATCATGAGGAAGCTTATTTTTATTTTTTTACTGCTGCGGAAAATATTTTTTTTTTCGAGATAGAAAAACGATTAAGGTGACATCTATTATCTGGATGTTGGAATTGAATGCATATACCATCGATAATTAGGCAACTGTCAACAGCGATGATTAAAAGTAATGTAATTCTTAATAATCATAAATTAACATTTCTGAAATACAGAATGAATTGAAGTAAATTTTATGTCGGAAACGAAATGGCTCATAGCTGAAACAACATATGACGGTATGTACGCACACGCGTTTGTTACTGCTTATTTTTTTAGTTTCTGGCTGTATAAAGAATAATAAACACGTTTTCTCCTCTTTCACGTGTCCTCTCTTCATTTGTTTTGTGTCGTCGCTAGGGTGGGTGAGTAGCCTCTATCCCACCCTCCATCATCAAAAATTATTTGAAAAATTTGTATGAAAAATCTCTAAAAATCTTATTTATATTTTACAACCTTTAATTAAAACCCTCGCTTATGTTTTTTTTACTCTTTGGAGGGTGGGATAGAGGCCACCCACCCTACATATACATGATAACTTTAAATACTAATTGTTGATGATTTTGCTGCATACAAAACAATACAACCTTGTATGTAGTAAAAAATAAAGCAAAATCCAAATTTAAGTTTGAATATAAATGACCTTCTATAGATGATCTTTTTAAAGCTTGATTTAAAGCCTTTCCACGTATCACGTATATAATTTTTATTAATTTACATATTCAAAAATTTTACTTTGTCAATTTTATTTTATTCTAATTTTGTAATTAAAGTTATTGCAAACCGCGAGGCGATCAATAATTAAAGTTAATATGTATATGTAGGGTGGGTGGGTGGCCTTTATATCACCCTCCAATCAGTAAAACATCAAAAATTATTTGAAAACGTTGTATGAATAAACCTCTAAAAATTACAATTATTTTGTGTTTATTTATATTTTAAAACTTTTAATTAAAACCCTCGCTTATGTTTTACTCATTGGATGGTGGGATAGAGGCCACCCACCCACCCTACATATACATGACAACTTTAAATACTAATTGTTGATGGTTTTGCTGCTTATAAAACAATAAAACCTTGTAAGTAATAAAAAATAAAGCAAAGTCCAAATTTAAGTTTAAATATTAATGACCGTTTATAGCTAATCTTATTTAAGCTTGATTTAAAGCCTATCCACGTATCATGTATATAATTTTTATTAATTTACACTCTTTGTCAATTTTTTTAATTCAAATTTTGTAAAGTTATTGCAAACCGCAAGGCGATCAATAATTAATGTTAATATGTATATGTAGGGTTGGTGGGTGGCCTCTATTCCACCCTTCAGTCAGTAAAACAACATCAAAAATTATTTGAAATATTTATATGAATACATCAACATCAAATGTTTACATTTTACAACTTCTAATTAAAACCCTCGCTAATGTTTTACTGATTGGAGGGTGGAATAGAGGCCACCCGCCCACTCTACATATACATGAATACTTTAATTGCTTTAATAAAGCGGAAGAAGTTACAGCATCAGACCATCTATCACTGCAAGTAGAGATACAGATAAGCAAAGATAAAAAGCGGAGCATAAACAAACATGCAAGTAACTAAAGAGTGGGGGTAGATGCCATTCAGGATTTTGGTGAGAGATTAAAGAAGGTTTCGTGAAATGACGTTAGTTCAAAGCAGAATTTGAAACGTATCGAAAAGAAAACATGAAAAAAGTGTAATTAGTTTGGTGAAGACTTTCGACATACAAAGAAATAAGTGAGGAAGGCAATGAAAGAATGCACATTGACGGAAGGGACGAAGAGGAGCAAGTGTCAGCAGCTAGAATAGTAGTAGTAAGTATAGTAGTATATATCAAAAAAGATGCATACTCTGAAAAGAGCAATTGAAGACATTAGAATGTATAGAAATGAATCAGGAATGTGATATTCTGAAAAAGGGAAAAAGGAAACTACGGATAAGAGTATCGTTCCAAAATATAGATAAATAAGTGTAGAAGAATCATATGGAATAAAAGACAATTGCTACAGGATTTGATGAAAGATTCTTCAGAGGAGAGGGTATAAAAGGCTTTTGATGAAGTAAAACGAGAAAAAGCAGCATGTGTGAACGGACTGAAGGCAGAGATGTGCAAGGAGATACGAAAAAAGGAAAAGACAAGGGTAAAGAAAAGGTTCAAGGAGCTGTTAAATCAAATGTGGAGAAGGAATAAGAAAATACCGATATTATGGAATATAGGCATTCAGGATCCGATACATAAATGAGAAGTTAAAGCTGACGGTATCGAGTTTTGGGTGCAAAATTGCCGTATTGAAGAACCAGTTAGGGAAAAAAGTAGATGATAATAGGTTGTACCCAGAAACTTAGCCAGATTTGGAGGAGGGAGTTACCCTCCTAATATCAAATTATTACTCTGAGCAGTAAAAGAAGTGATGGAAGAGAGAAGAAATGTGTATGCAGTATTCTTAAACTTCACGTTAGAGGATGATTTAGTGTCAAGATTTATGGAGAGACTTAAGTAGAAAATTTGAGAAGAATAGGAGGGAGTTATAAAATTGTAGAATGGATAAGAACATGACTAGTTGCGTAAGTAGGTATCAATTATCAGATTAATTTATAACATGGACGCGGGTGAGGTAAAGTTATCCATTAAGCCTTTTGCTAAATATATATAATAGTATCTTAGAAGTAATATTAATGGCAGAGTGCATAAGAAGACTGTATGAATTAACGCGAGTTGTTGCAAAAGTGGGAATAAATGTAAAAGATAAATTTATGACACTATATTTTACTGTGTTAGAAGTGATATTATTGGCGAGATATTTATTTATTTATATTTCACTTTACAATGTCCTATTTAAACTATTATCTAAAAATTATAAATTATAGATTAATAATTACTAATACAAGGTGGGACAAAAGTCCTGCTACCATTTTGATTGCCTATAACTTTGCTTAAAGAAAAGATAAGTAAGTTTAGTTTTCATAAAAAGTCTACTTGACCTTTGCAATTTTTTTCTTTATGATTGGAAAATTATATCGGCTAAATGGTGACCGCAATTCGCTATGCAACTTTCGGCTCTTTTTAGGGTATTTTTTATGACATCCTTCAACATATCGGGCTGAATTTCTTTAATTTCGTGACGAATATTGTCTTTAAGACGTTGAATCATTTGGGGCTTATTCACATACACTTTTGATTTTAAAAAACCCCATAAGAAAAAGTCTGTTGCTGTTAAATCCGAAGATCTGGCTGGCCATGCTAAATCGCCACCTCGCGAAATTAGTCTTCGCGGAAAAACGTCATTTAATAATTGAATTGTTGAACGAGCTGTGTGTGCTGTAGTCCCATCTTGCTGAAACCACATGTTCTCAAGTCCTTGCTCTTCCATTTCAGGCACAAGAAAATTTCGAATAATGTCTTGGTACCGTTCAGCATTAAAAGTAACTCCAACACCTTGGTCATTTTCAAAAAAATAGGGACCAATGATGTTTTCATGGTATTCATCCACACCATACAGTTGTTTTTAGTGGATGCAATGATGTTTCATGAATTAATTGAGGATTGTGTGTTCCACAAAACCGACTGTTCTGTTTATTGACGTGGCCACTGAGAAGAAAATGGGCTTCATCGCTCATTATCAATTTAGACAAAAAATCTTCAATTTCACAAGACAGCCTTAGGATTGCATTACTGTACTCAACTCGTTGATCATGATCTCTCTGTAGCAATTTTTGGGCTAATTGAATTTTGTACGGGAACATTTTCAAATCAGTTTTCATAATTCGCCTTATACTGCGTGCAGAAATGTGTAACTGGGTGGTTCCCAGATACACATTTCTTCTTCAGTCTCCGAATTGTTGTTTCTGGAGACTCTGCAACACTATCGCGACACTAGAAGTCCGTTGTCTTCCAGAACAAGGCTTGTCTGCTGTCGTACCGTATTGTCGAAAATTCGCATGTAAACGATACATTTTGGTTTCGTGAGGCACTGAACGATTAGGATATTTTTGACGCAATTTCCGCTGAGTGGCAATAATGGAATGAATAAATATTGTCACTATTTCTGCACGTTCTTGTGGCGTATATTTATCCATAATAAAGTGTGGATGTCTATACAACACAATGGTTAAAGCGAAACTGAGCTAAACTTCACAGAACCAAGAAGGCGCGCAATCAAAATGGTAGCGGGACTTTTGCCCCACCTGTTATTTAGGTCACAGAACTTACGGGCGGAGTTCACTATGTGTTCTTCTACTCTGACCCCTTCTTCTGCTTCAAATGACGGAACTCTATTTCACTGAAGTATTTTTGCCATACAAGCAATATTTTGGCCATTGCTGGCGTATTTATGTCCACTTTATATGGAGCAATTTTTATGAGGGATGAAAGATTTGTATGAGGAATGAAAGACAGACGAAGTGTATAAGGTTTAAGCATAAAGGAAGGGAGAGAATACAGAAAAAAATAGAATAGAAGAGTGAGGTAATTGAAAAGATAAAAGTATTCGAGTGTTTTTGAGTCTTTATAATGAGAAATGTTAAGATTACCTTGATTCCAATAAAACTGTTGATAAACGTTAAGTTTTAACGAAATCTAAAAGATGGTAGAAATTAATTGGGAATTAATTTTGAGAAGAAATTAAATTTAATACAATGAAAACGTTGGGATGATTGATTGTTGAGGCATTTAAGTGTCGAAAATCCATATTCATTATTTAGTTAACACCCGCCACATATGTAGTGTTTACAATAAAACCAATTTGAAAATCAAACAGTTGTGTTAACTAAAGTGTTGGGATGACTTTGCGCCAAGATATATTATAGATGTTTCACCATTTGAAGAAAAGCGAATGATTATTTAAAAAATATAAAATCTAGCCTCTATAATAATAATAATAAATCATTTATTTACGGCATACGCCTTTTTTATATAAATAATACAGTATAAGTATCTAGTATTCTTCTATTACACTATTCCAAAATATATCCCAAAATATTGTGGTGGACAATGCCTGCTATCGTTTGATACAAATAATTAAAAACACCGTTAGCTATAAGCATAAATATTTACATAATAAAGACTTAAATTAAGAAAACCATTCCATCAAAAAAAAAATAATTCTTGGATGCTGAAAATGCATACTCAAATTTCTAATATTTCAGAAGCAGTTAATTTTATTTTATGCTTTTTAATATGAAGTATATTATAGTCAACATTGAAATTGTGGTCTTCTGAAATAATAACCACACGAAGAAATTATTAACTTGTTACATAATTAGACTTTAATCATGAAAATCATTACATAAAAAAATAATCATTGTGTGCTTTAATTTCTAATATTTCAAAATCATATAATTTTGGCTTTTGTTTCCAATAAACAATTTTGATGACAAAATTTATTGGGTTGAGTTTTACGAGGGTGGTTTGAAAAGTCCGAGAGATGGCACCACCGGCGCGTATCGAGGCCATGTTTAGTTAGTAGCATCTCTCAAATGAACGCACACCAAGTTTCAGCCATATTGGTCTATTCCTTTGTGTTTGATATTCGTGTGAATCAAGGAAGTCGGGTGATTTTCAAGAAATGGACGAAAAAGAATTTGGTGTGGTGATTAAACATTACTTTATGAAAGGCCTCAGGAGACTAAAGAGAAGCTTGATAAACATTATGGTGACTCTGCACGTTTGATTAGAACAGTTTATAAGTGGTTTCAAAATTTTCAGACTGGCCATATGGGGACAAGTGACGCTGAACGTTCTGGACGGCCTCTGGAGGGATAATCCTCATCGACTATCTGGAAAAGGGTAAAAGTATTACAGGTAAATATTATTTATCGTTATTGGACCGTTCTAAAACCGAGCTGCAAGATTGGCCAAAAAGAATGTCCTTTTCCATCACGACAACGCACCAGCACACACCTCAGCAGTTGTGGTCGCAAAATTAATGGAAATAGGATTCCAACTCGTTTCACATCCCTTCTATTCTCCAGACTTAGCTCCCTCGGACTACTATTTGTTCTCTAATTTGAAGAAATGGCTGGCGGGACAAAGATTTTATTCAAACGAGGAGGTGAATGGATATTTTGCAGACATGGACAAATCCTATTATTCGGAAGGGATCAACAATCTAGAACATCGTTGGACAAAGTGTATAAGCCTAGAAGGAGACTATGTCGAAAAATAATATTTTTTTACCCCAAACACGTTAGTAGTTTTTATTTTTGCACGGACTTTTCAAATGCCCCTCGGAAGTTATTTAGTCATATCGGGTTTGTACTATATAATCAAACGATATTTTTACAGAAAGAAATAATTTTCTTCGGTTATGTATTGACCATTTGCCATCTTTTCGGTAACATCATGATGCTACGCTTAAAGAACTTCTGGCCTTTCTCAGCAAAATAATGAAGCAAGTGATGTTTAACACCATTGTCTGAATTGATTGTTTACCTTTTCAAAGAGTTTTGCAAAGATCGAAATAAATAGTAGTCGGACGGCGCAAGATCTGGTGAGTATGGTCCATCAAATCGCATCCAAGCTTCAGCACCTGGTGTGTGGTTTCGCGTTTTCATGATGGAATACAACACACTTACGATTTGCCTATTTTGGTAGCTTTTCATTCTATTTGACCAATTGATAGTACACAGACGTATTGATGGTGTCGTAAACTATTTCTGTTCTGTTATTAAGCAATCTTGACCTTGCACAGTACAGAATTTATTATATTATAATTTAAAAATCTTGGTAAATATTGTAAATTCTGTTAATACTAAGTAATTAAGAAAATTGAATTTGAAAAGATTTGCCAAAAGAGTACAAATTTATGATAAATGCCAATTTTCGAAATCATTAGAAATGAGGGTTTAAAATTGATTTATATAATACATAAGTACGATAGGCTTGTAACATCGTTTGTGATTATGTTAAATTTATATAATAATAATGAAGAGCTTTATTTATCTAAGAACACATAATACATTACATTATATATAACTACAGAAACACTAACGAGATACTCTTAGATAAATTGGAATACGCTCAGATCACTGATAACAGTGTCTGTTCTTTCGCGTACCATCATAAAACCCTAGGAAAGCGGCGGCATAATATATTAAAATTGGTTAGATGATGAAGTGGAGAAAACATGGATTTGAAATTTGCAACCACATGACTATATATAGGTTTCTGTTTTCGGGTGCAATCAAATATAAGGTAGATTACTTCTAAATTTT
The DNA here is from genome assembly GCA_963969525.1 of Ontholestes murinus. Classification (NCBI taxonomy): domain Eukaryota; kingdom Metazoa; phylum Arthropoda; class Insecta; order Coleoptera; family Staphylinidae; genus Ontholestes; species Ontholestes murinus. The sequence continues at coordinate 16,017,553 of OZ018399.1, forward strand.
ATTTCCTATTAAATACTCAGCGTAGACGGGAATTGTCTTGCTGGAAATATGGTGCTTTTAACTGCTGAAAAAACGAGAGAATGGCTTGGCGTTCATATTGTCTTGGATGAATACAAAACGGGACCTATTACCATAAGTTATAGTACCCCATACCATTAATTATTTCAGTTTGATGCAAGACTCTGTATAGAAAGTTCCATCTTGCGACGTGCCCCATGGCTACGTCTGTCCCTTATACGGCCAGCATGCATCCCCAAACAAAATCGGGATTCATCTCTAAACATCATCCTATGCCACTCTAGGTTTCAGTGCAGTCGCAACCTATACCACTCTAGGCATTGCTACCGATATTTAGTCGTCAGAAGATATGGCCAATACGATTGCAAGCCGAAAATTTTGATTCTGCGGAAAACTATTCGAAGGGTAACCGGATGACCTTCGTTAGCTAACCGTAGATCGAAAATTAATTTGGTACTGGAGAAGCGGTCGTTGCTATAAGTCAAAGATAGCGATCTCAATTCTCTTTTGTTAGTCTTTGTCTCCAGGTTCCTATTCTGCAAAGTTCCTGACCTTCTAAAAAAAATTCGCTCCAACCAACAATTGGATAACTGCCGAATTTGCTGAATTGGCGGTAATTTTCACATTAAGCTCTCTAGGCATGATTACGCGTTCGAAACAAACGACAAAAAGTGAAAATAACAAAGAACCGAACACAATTGTACAAAATACCTCTTATAAAATTGTGAGAAAAAAATTGTAACATCTGTCCAATAAGTCAATACCATACCATGATATATACCAGGAAAATCAATTGCTATCTTTTAATATTTAAACGTTTGTGTTTAAAAAATTCCTACCTCTTCTTGGGGTTGCGATTTCTACATCACTGAGTAAAAATGCAGAATTGAAGGAGTACTCAGTATTCTGATGGTACAAATCCTTCTTCAATTACTAGGACATTGTAAATTTGTTCTTTTCTTGAAAATAAGTACTTATTTTCTTTATTTCCGCTACGATTACCATTGTTATCATCAATCGCTCATTTACCTTGCATCTTTACATTCGAGTTCGTAGAATATGTCACCCACTTTACATATTCTACGAACTCGCGTAACTTAAGTAAAAGCGGAGAAAGTGTGGGGTGTTGTTAGCAAAATATTTGGCAAACATGTATATATTTTTTAAGCAAAGAAAGGTCTAGTATCTAGTCTTCCCTCCGCTTATTCATTTGTCAAAATCCATATAACGAAACTCAATGCGTTTCTTGAAACTTTCATCTTTGTTTAGAGCTTTGTTTAGGATATGTATGGTGTGATTTATTATGAACTGTTAAAACAAAGTACAGTGAATTAACTTTGTCGTTTAAACTTAGAGTTGATTTAAGAAATTCCCAGAAATACGCACTAACTTTTGGACTGACCTCATACAGGAATTTATTTAGGATATGTTTGAGAGGTAGTAAGTGCATAAAAGGTTGCCAAAGTATCTGAGTAGGATGTAACTTATGAGGAAGAAAATGGTAACCTTGACAAGAGCTAGATGTGGGTGATGAAAAAAGCTGGATGGGAGAAAGGTATAGGAAATGTGTACTATGTTCGAGTAGAAATGATAATTGAAGACACTTGGCAGAGGAGTGTAAAACAGTGTATGAGGGATGGGTGAAAGAAAATAAAGTGTAACTGAATAGATGAAAGAATATGATGCTGGGGTGAAGAACTTGAGGTAGAAAAGTTTATGATGTATTATTTTATGCAAATAAAAGTTGTTATTAAATTTTAATAATAATTGTTTAGTATTTTTTATAGTTTTCGATCTATATATTTAAACCTGGCAATTAGAGGAGTTTAATTTGGCAACAAAGTTTCGCCTCCGTGTATTAATTAAGCGGCTCACACATAAAGCATTATATTTATATCTGATTCGAGCTGATAATAAAATGGAAAGACACCTATCTGAATATATAATTAATAATTTTTAGCCGCAACTACATCAATTAGCAATATTGGCTTATTAATGGCTATTTTAATCGTTTAAAATTATAGTGGTCATTGCATAAAATGTTATACAAACGTCATTAACAGTGAAAGCACAGTACTTAATAGCTGGGAAATTATATATCAATTTAAATAGCTGCAGTTAATTCAAAGTCTTGCTTAATAATAAATTATAGTGTTCATATTTATTATTCGTGTGTGATAATAAAACCTATAAATCACGCCGCTATGATTTTAGAAAATATTTAATTTTAATATAAAATATAAATATATTTTTTTCCGGGTGAATATACCTCAATGTCAATAAAGAGGAGTTATAAATATTATTGAGATGAATGTCATTTTAAATATGCATCAAATTTAGATCAACTTCCTTAACCCAAACCTCACTAAACAAAATAAACAGTTTATTTGCGCCCCTTGGGATGTAGCCTGTTTAAGTCATGTTGTTATCGGAAATGAATTTTCGTATACTCCCAGTTTACCTTATAATAAATATGTAAGGTTTTGCTAGTTCCGAACATACGTTTCATTTTTCTTTAATGTTTTATGATTTCATAATTTTAAATGATCGATACCCCAACTATCCCATAGAAAATTTAAAACCCTCCGTTACACATACTAACACGTAAGGATAATACCTCCTTTGAAATTTACGATAATCTTCGGTTCGAGAAGCGGAAGAGCGGCGGCAATTCATTTTATTTATTAATTTTAGTCGCTCCTTAATGTCAACTTGAAGAATTTCAACAAGGTCTTGTAAACCGCGGGTAATTATGATCCTTACGAGGATACCGATGGGAGGACTAATTCCGCGGCGAATTACTTTTCCATAAATAATTCCGCAATCTGGAGAATTCCCCCGAAATTTCATTTGTTTGTGTCATTATCGTAGAATTTCACTGCTGATATTTATTACCATTAGGTATTTAAATATATTTTTTAAACGCTATGTTAAATTTAATTCATAGGAAAAATAAAATGCTTTAAGTAAACAGTAACCCTTTGAACGCATAAATTTTCATTCAAAAGAAATATTTATGAAGTTTAAAACATTTCTAGCTCGTTTTCATTACTCTTTATTGAAAGAAATTGCAGTCGTTCTATTTTTAATTAAAAAAGGTAATTTACTCCTATATTCATTAAGATTAACCAGTCCAATCAAAGGGTTTTCCGGAATGATAATATCGGTCACAATATTATTACAATAAAATTGAAATAGTTATTAACCCTGTTTATTCAATATGCTGTAAGATCTAAGCAGAATAAATAATTGAGGAGCAATTTAATTTATTAAATGCATTCATTTTTGTACATAGTTGTATGCTATATTATTAAATAATTATTGTTTTATTTATTTATTTAGAAATTTGATCCTTTCTTAAAAATACATATAAAAACAAATTAATTACAAAAAAAAACATACGTAAATTTGGACGAAAGAAGTAAAGGCAAAGTTCTAATTAATAAATTGTTCTTCCACTCAAACCACCCTTCTTCCACCATGATGTTGGTAAGTTAATAATCCTCATCCACATCCAGAAACTTATATTTTCTTAAATAACGTTTTTTTGTCCACATTTTAGGAGGAAGTTTATTTTAGCATATATATTATATTTATAGATATTGTATTTCTATTTTAAAAAATATTGAATTTATGAGTTTTATCCTTTTATTTTAATAATTTACTTCATTATCATTAAAAAGCAAAGCACAAATTATATACTATGTCTAGACGAATAGAAAATTACTTTAAAGCTTCGAACAAACAATTACTCGAAAAAACCTTCAGATTGAAACGCACTTATAAACATTAATTTACATTCGTGAAATATCAATTGTTTTTCTTGTTTGTTCATGTTAACGTAATCTGATAGAAAAGAGATAAAAAGTTTTACGAGTAGATTGAGGAGTATCATTAACGCAAGGTTGCGCGTTCCGAATAGGAATTATCGGCCGATCGAAAATTTCATCACACGCACACACACACACGTGAAGGATTGATAATTTAAACTAACATTTATGAATCTGTGCCGAGATAATTGACGCCGCAAATTTATAATTCAACTGCTGAATTGTGAATTTCCTTGGACCGAACCTGAATGAGATATCAAAACGGCGGGCCACAATAAATTATTGTTGCGCTCAAAAAGAAAATTACATATCAGGTAAACAACGGATGTGATTTATATTCATCAGCTGTATGAGGAAACGTTCAAGGTTTGGTTATAGCAATCACGTCGTTACACGACCAGAAAACTTAATTATTTCTCTGATTATTGCATACGATTATTTCGTGCAGATCAAATCTGTTAACACTCGCCGATCACGAATATAGAAAGTTTACGGGATTCCTTTACAATTGCTCAAAAAAAAACACAAGCCTTATTACACAACAAGGCCGAATAATTTAATGATTATTGATTGGATGTTAAATATATATTTACATGTACACCTTGTGCAAGATTGAAGCACTGATTCGTTCGGTATAATTGATTTGAAATATTGATTTGTCTTTGAAAGTGAATATTTTATTTATTAAGTAGGTATTTGCTAAATGCGTACTAAGGGATGGTCTTGTTATTACCATTCAAATATAAATTGTGACTGGCGCAAGATGGCCTGTTAATGAAATGCATCTGCTGCGGCCCTAATGAATAACTCAAACAAACTTAACGCAAGATTCACTACTCGTTCCCAGAGACGTTTAATTACATAACAATTGTTAAGTTCTTATGTTATTATGTTTCATTAAATGCTTAATAATTTGTAAATTATTGACAGTGGTAAAAAAAATATTATTACATCCTTAGATGTTATAATTTCCATGTTTTAACTATATTGTCCTCTAACTATTCAATGCCATATATAATATATCCATGCGTGTTTATTTTTTTCTACACTTGGAATTATTTAGTAGTAGTGTTTGGCTATCGACCACGTGGTCCTTCCGCATGTGTATTTGTGTGTGTGTAAATGAGCTTGTTACTTTAAAAGATCGCCCACGTTACGCTAAAGCACCATTAATTGTATCCCAATGATGAATGGTACCGGTCACTCATCCAACAACAAAAAACAACAAAACTAAATCATATACATACATCACTAATCAAAATATTCTTCTAAACTATACAATTCTTTCAAACTTAAGAACTTAAACAAGTTTGTTTTAAACTTCTAGGAGCCTGCAAAACTGGATTTGAAATTAGAATAAAATTTTAAATTTCAAAAATCTTGAAGAAAAATTGCAGAAATACTCTGAAATCCTCGAAAAAATGTCGGTTAAAGCGATAAATCACTGCTGAAAAATTCTAGAACCTTAAAATACTAGGAATTTGGAAAATATTTTTTTAAATACTTGATTGTAGAAGCTTTCACTTTGTCATACATATTTTATAACTTTAAATAAAATAAACTTTTTTTATTTAATCAATATTTAATTTGTATATATAAAAATAAACTTTGTTTATATACACACACTTTATTATTCTCACAGACTATAGTTTCGACACAATTTAGATGGTCATTATAAAAGAATAATAAAATGCTTTTAAATAAGTAATTGCGGAGGCTTTCACTTCGTGATACATTTTGATAATTCAAAATAAATAAACAATCAACTTTATTGGTATCACTTTTTATTATACTATTAGTTTGATAATTTGAAAAGAAATTGCTGGGATATTCTAGAAATTCTCTCAGTTTTTACATAAAATTATGCAAAATTTAAAACCATCATCAAAATTTATTTTGAGAAGTGGCCAAAAATTTCGGAAAAAACCTCTAGAACTTAAAAAATCCACTGTCTAATCTTGAAAGAATAATTATTGGAGTATTTTTCATGAAATAAGATTCGATATTTTAGGAATCACGAAGTGAAATTTAAAAAAATTTGGGATATTTCGAAATAGTACGAAGAAAACAAAAAACAAAAAAATAGCGAGAAATTGTTGAAACATTGAATACATACTAGTGAGACATTGTAAAACCTTTAAAATTAGGAATTTAAAAAATTACAGAACTCTGAATGAATAATTGAAGGAAAATTTTAGAACCCTCGAATTTTTTATTTTTTATTTTCAAATTAATTAAATAAGTAAAAAAATGGTGGGAAATTCTGACAAAAAATTATGTATTTATTTATTTATTTACGAATGTCCATTAAATACAAACATAGAAATAGTTATAAACACAACATATTAAAATAAATGTTCATAAGGTAAAACTCGAAAAATACAATACATCACAGTTTAAAATAAATAAGAACAAAGTACAATTAAAACTCACATAGAATAAAAATAACATATCTTAATGGCTATCTGAATATCTGATTGCAATTTCTAACTAGACGTGAAACACCATCATTTTTGCCATAATCAGTTTTATGGATTGAGTTATGAAACTTAACGCTTGATCTCAGTGTCCTACAAGGTACGTGAAAGTTAATGTTTCTTACTAATTCTATAGAATGTATAGCTCCTCCGAGCAATTTGTGTACAAATACTACGTCAGTACTAATGCGCATATGATCAAGAGTCCGGAGATTAAATTTCACAAGCATTTCAAGATAGTTATTTTGAAGAGCAAACTTAAAACCTAAGAATTCAATAAATTTTCTCTGAACACGTTCGATTGCATCAACATCCAATGAAGTGTACCAAACAACAGAGCAATATTCAATATGGGGCCTGACCAATAATACATAGAGTGTAATTAATGTGTACACGTTATGAAATTCTTGAGAAATCCCAGCATTTGAAAGGATTTAGATGTTATTTTACTGATATGTTCTGAAAAACACCAGTCGCTTCTCAAGGTCACACCAAGGTCTTTAATCGTACTCACCCGAGTAAAATTTATATTGTTAATTGAATAATTATTATATATTTTCATTTTTCATTTTAAAGAAAGACATTATGTTACATTTGTCAATATTTAAGCGAATGTTATTTAAATTGCACAAATCATTAAGCCTGTTTAGGTCTTGTTGGAGAAGCTGTCGTGTCAGATAGTTCAGTAAATATTTTAATGTCATCCGCAAACAAAAGACAGTTAGAATTCACTAAACAGGTAGTGACGTCAATTAGAAAGATGTTGAAAAGCACAAGTCCAAGGTGTGAACCCTGTGGAACGCATGAAGATACAGGAATGGCACGAGAATAATAGTTTCCAATCCGTACTCTCTGAGTTCTTTAGCTCCAATCGAAGATTGAGCCATGAATCCTTAGATTGTACAGTTTAGGTAATAACACCCCTTGGTCGACGGTGTCGAAAGCCTTGGCGAAGTCGGTGTATATAGAATCAACCTGCTGACCTTTTTCCAAAGCCTTTGTAATATAATCCGCGTAGATTAAGAGATTAGAGGTTGTTGAGCAGTCGCGTCTAAAACTGGTGCTCTAATAGTCATAGGTCTACCTTCCCGCAAATGTGTGAGGTTAGTATTTTCTCAAATAGTTTGGGGATATGCGATAAGATAGAAATAGGGTGATAGTTAGTAATGGCATTCTTTGTCCCGCTTTTGTGGATTGGTGTAATAAGGGCATCTTTCCAGTATGTCGGAAATTCACCACATCGCAACGAATTATTGAAGATAATCTATATAGAGCGACAAAGCATGAGAATGCACATTCCTTCGAAAGCAAATCTGGTAAACCAACAGAGCCCATTGAGTTGTTGGGCTTTATGTGTACGAGTTTATCCAGTATGGAGATTATCTTAATCTCGGGTAAGGCGTGCAAGTTTATAAGAGAGTTGCTCATCTCAAGTTTTGGTATGCGAGTTGAATAAACCTACCCAAAGAAAGTTGCAAATGAATTAACGACTTCTTCTTCAGAATCTATTTTATTTCCTTTAAATTCAAAAGAATTTGGAAATTCAGAGTTCGTACGTTTGGATTTGACATGATTCTAGAATATTCTGGTATCATTAATGATAGAATCCTCGAGTGATTGCAAGTATTCTCGATGAGATTTTTTTATCATGTTTTTACAGTCGGATCGAGCTTTTTTGAATTCTTCATAGTGAACTTTTAAACTTTGCATGCAATGTTTTTTTGTGAATTATTAACTTTTGTAGTTCGCTGTTAAACCATTTAGGGTAGCGAGTCTTATGTGAAGAGTTCGCCTTAACCATAGGAACGTATCTGTTAACGGCTTCATACAAGATACTATCAAAAATATCGACTTGATCATTCACTGTTTTGTTATAAAATAAAGAATCCCAATTTGTATTGATAAAAACATTGTTCAATATCAAAAAGTCAGCTTTTGAAAACTGATATTTTGCATTAGGGTTCCAGATACACTCTTCTACAGTTTCGACCTTAAGATTAATATTTAATTCTAGAGCAGGGTGGTGCAAATCGCACTGTACAAGTAGGCAGTCAGCCAATACGATATCGAATTTTTCAATAGGAGCAATCTGTAGAAATATGAGGTGTAGTAAAACGGAGTTTGCGTTTGTAAAACAATTCACTTGGAACGCGTTGATAAAACCAAACGTGTCAGAGATTGTAATAGCAGGCGTAGTGGAGTCGGTGTATACACCTTATTCACCCGATAGCCAGTTAATGTTGGGAATATTATAATCACCTAGGATACAGACTTGATGATCAGGTAAGGTATCAACAAAATTCTCAACAGATATACAGTGTTGCTGATACGTAGTTGGATGTGAGTTGGGTGGAATATAAACTGCACCTATCAAGACATTTTGTTGCTTAACGCAAATAGATACAAAAGTTCTTCACGAAAATTAGAAATACAACTAAGCATATGCGACTTTAAGTAACGAGCAACAGCTACCCTTCTCCCCTATGTTTCCTAGAAATAGAGGGATCACGATCACAGCGGTAGACATTATAATTTAATAAACCAATTTCAGCGTTAAGAACATCGTAGCATAAGCAAATCTCGGTAAGGACAATTACATCATAATCTAGTATAGCAATAGTCTCCCCTACAGTGGATAACTTTGTACGTAACCCACGAACATTCTGGTAAAGAATTTTTATGCTACTATTATTGAAAATACGTTGTCGGTAGATCTAATTTTTGGAAGTGGATTGAGACCCACTAAAAAACCGCTAGTACCATTACCCGAAGAGTTTTCCAAAACAGTAAGTTTTAATCTATCTTTACTATTATTAGTTCTGGTTTTACGATTGTGGTTAGTAAACTGACGAACGACAACGCTTACAGGCCATTTTTCAGCAAGCAAAAATTTATCGATATCAGTCTCAAAAATACCTACTTTACATACATACATATTATTAGCTGTAAGTGGAATGCAAGTAAAGTTCTTTATACCGACATGATCTTTAATAAAACATGATATTTCATCAACAGTTGTTAAGGGACTGCAGTTATGAATACCAAGAAATCCAACGTTATCAGCTGTATTACGAAGAATAGATGGCAATCTGGGGCTCTTATTAGGTTCCTGAATTTTCTGATCACTGGCCATAGAGCGAGTTACTTTTCCATCGGTTTTCCGTTTCCTCATATCTCAAATATTTACATTGTTAATTTTTTGCCAAAAACATTAAAGAAAACTGTCTGAATCTTAAAGAAAGATTGTTGAATCTTTTTTAGAATTATTGAAGAAATGCTTTGTTTTACATAAGATTTCGCAAAATACTTCTAAATATTCCAGAGCTTTGTTTTCAGGTATTTACACTTTTTTTTACACTTTTATGTCCACATTCTTAATTGAAAATTTCATTTTGAAATTCTTTAAAATAGATGACAAAATGTTCTCTAAAATAAAATGTTCTAGGAATTTGGGAGAGAAATTTCTGAAAACAATCTTGAAGAAAAATTAGAAAAAAATGCTAATTCTAAATTTTTCGAAAAAATCCTCTTAGTTTAATGTTGAACAAAACAAAATAATGCGATAAATTGAAAAAACTCTGCTAAGGAATTTTAGAAGCTTAAAAAACTAGGAATTTTTAAAATTTCAGAAAACTGAATGAAAAAGCAATGGACAATTTCGGCCGTCCGAAAAAATCTTTTATTTTGAAATCAAATAAGTATAAGTAAGAAATGGTAGACAATTTTGAAAAAACCTCCAAAACCTTGAAGGAAACTGTCTGTATCTGGAAGAATATGAATTGCTGGAAAATTCTAGAATGCCTAAAGAAATTATCTCAGTTTTACATAACATTGTGTAAAGTATTATTTAAATTTCGAGCAATTTATTTTCCAGATTCTTTGAGGAAAAAATTTCTTGAAAACAGAAGGCAAAATATTGGAAAACTCTAGAATGAAGAAAAGATAAATTTCTGAAAATAATCTGGAAAAAGCATCTAGAAAATTCCAGTTTTATTTAGCTTTAAAATAAGATGAAGTAAAAATAGAAAATAGAAGACAAATAACTGAAAAACTCTATAATTAAAGTTTTACGAAGTACACTTAAGGAATCTTGAAGAGAAATTATTAAGAAAATTTAAAGTGAGATAAAACAAGAAAAGCTGAAAAAATCTAGAACATATAAAACATAATAATAATGAAAAATCACTATAAAAATTTAGAACCTTGTATTCCACCTTGAGCGTTCGAAAAATAGGGTATTTTCGGAATTTTTTAGGCATGAAAACAACTCGTTTTACATGATTTTATTCCTCATTTTCTTGCGATCAATTACAATTTTTTTGGCGCGGATCTCCTGATCCCAATTTGTAACGATTTGGTCATTTTTGACCTATACAATTTGCCAGAAAATCGTGGTTTAAAAATCCAAATTTGAAAAAATCGAAATTCGGCTCCAGTATTTCGATGTAGAATTTAATTCTCGATAGATTTCGCAAAGATTTATCAAAATCGGTTAAAAACTGTGAGATATCCCACCAGTTTTAAAAATATCGTTTCGAGATAAACGCGTTTGAAGTTTTGGAAAAGTTTGACTGCGGATAATTTTTTGATGTGTTCAGTTTGCACGCCGAAAACTGGTCATTATAGGCTTTCGGGTGTTCTGAACACGAATGTGAGGTCAAATTTCAAAAAAACAAGATGGCGGATCCAATATGGCGGACTTAAAAAAATGCACTCGGCGATTTCGGCCAAAATGTTCATATAAGTGGTTTTCGGGGTCGCTGAACGCGAATTTTGATCAACATAAGGGTAATTTTGAACAACGAAATATGGTATTAGCTATGTAGTTCTATTTTGTAGGGCTCGATAGTCTGTAGCGACGGTGATCCCTTAATGTATACCCGAAATTTACTGAGGTTTCTCGTTTTGTCGTGATGTAGTTTTGTTTTGCTGCGGTGAGTAGTCGACTAGCGTACTCTTCAGTATGCTCATCTGATCCCTTGGATAAGGACTGCTCCCAATAAAAAGTCGTTGGCGTCAATGTGGATGTTAAAGGGTTTTCTCGGCGACCGCAGGTTTTTAAATTGATGATTAGAAACTTTTTTAAATTATCTATTGTTGGCATTTTTTTGAGATACATTTATATCACTCAGCGAAGTTTTGAATAAATCGCCGATGCCACAAGCGCATTTGGATCTTTCAACCAAGTGCTTATTTTCTGCATTCTTCAATTTGACGGCTTCACTGCAAGAACAGTAAGAACTCGTTTTTCCTCTTCGATAACAGTTTCTGCTTTTTGGGATTGATTCAGAAGATGGTCGTATGGATTAAAAGAACTTCTTACTACTCTTTTACGTATCTCCAGGTGCAGAAGACTGTAGGTTGGATGTATTTGTAGCTCTATTTGCATGGCTAGGCTCAACCTGCTAAGTAGCGACCACTTCTTAATGACAAGTTGGTTTGTTTGCGTACAGGCCAATGCTTTCCTCGTAGATTTAGTAATTTGGTAAGCATTGCGAACTTCCTAGCAGATATCTGTAGGCGCTTCCAGCAGGAGTTGAAAACCTGTGATCGCACCTTCAACTTTGATATGTTCGGCATTTTTGTAGACGGTGATTGTGCTTATAAAGCTACCTACTTGACTGTCTGTTTTGAATTTCACCATGCATTACGCGAAACTTCCTTTCTGGATTGTTCTTGAACTGCTGTTCATACTTCTTGTAATTCGTCCTGTATTTCTTGCTTCGGTCACGCGATGGGTTGCCAGTTTATAAAAACCTATGTTATAGTTGTAACCGTCTTTTTAAAAGAATGTACAAAGTTGTGAGTATCTGGGGTGTCTGGAAGCGACGTAACTATCGACGGTGCGGAGTGTATGGGGCAGCAAGAAGGTGCTGGGGGCCTTTTTAACTGTTGGGTTTGCTCCATGGTGTGTGTGAAAGCTACAAATATTGATTTACCAGCATTTTGAATTTGTGGCATTTTATAAAATTTTCCAAGAGGTAAAATACGATTTAGCGAAAAAAGAAAATCGACCTTAACAGCATTCACTCGCACTAAATTGTTGGTTAAGAAATCAACTTCTATAGCCGAAAACGTAAGACTCAAGGTCATATATAATTATTCAAGGTCATGGATAAATGCAGCCAGTGTTCTAGTTGATACATTTAATTTTTATTCATGTTTGACGATATTAAAGCTAATATGCTCTCTGCTTTTACAAAAAAAAGGCAATTTTCAGAGAGCCTTTATTTCAAATGGAACCCTAGTGTGTTCAAACAGGGGAATAATGTGGTTTTATTTCCAACAATACATGATGTACGGCGTGTAAACAAATAGATTTGTTTTATGAGGGTTGAATATTAGTTCACATCATATTCAGCGTGAATTGTAAAAATGACAATTAAAACAAATAAATATTTAATAAAATATTTAAAATTTTCTACGCCAGGGTGAATTATTTGTTCTTTAATAAAGAGAAACATAGTGAATTTTTCAATTCAGTGTATTTGTTCTTTGTAGGTAAACAGCTGCTTAATTAATTAATATAAAACAAATTGAAATCGGATGTGCACTTTTAGAATATAATTTATGTATTATTAAAAAACAAATAATTTAAACAATTACTTCTCTTCAAAATGAATCAGTAAAATAAAATATTTTAAATGTAAATCAATACTTGAACAACTAGTTTTTGACATAAATCAACGGTTAAAGTAATATATATAAATATATATTCTTATCTTATTAAACGACTGAACGTTGTTGATGTCATACATGTTTGTTTATAATAACTTGCCACTGATGACACTTAAGCCGCAAAATCTAAACAGTTTAGAATACTTTGTAAATATGGGATACTTGAGTTACTACTCGTCTGTAGCGATGTCTGCAAAGTTTGAAGGGTAATTCATGCCAGAATGTTACCACAAATAAATTTACATTAGTATTTACTATATGTATTATTCATTCATATCAACGCTTGTATTACATTTTTCAATCTGAATTACAGGCATAAATTATCATTAACATCGCCTGTTGTAATTCGCATAAACATTGTTGTAATAATACCGCATTTCATGGCACATATAACTAATAAAGTTCAAGCATGCATGTGTCAGTGCCTGTCGGAATGTGTTTGTTAAGTAAATATATAATTTTAGATAATAAAATAAATAGGTGATAATAAATAATTTGGATGAATAATGCATACAGGGCGAGTCTCTAACTTGGAATAAATTCAGTAAATCATAGAATGTTTATTTTTTGAAAATGTGATCGGATAGGTCGATTAGTATTTTAAATTGTGCTCTTTTTGATGTAATAAAATTTTATACAGCGTGTCCCAAATATGAGATATGACGTCATAGACTATTTTTTTAATGGCAACCTTATTTTTATCACTATTCTTAAAGAGTGTATCAAGTTACACAGGCGTGCCAAATTTCAAATTTTGAAGCTACATTAATATTGGCTAACTCCAGAGGATTACTTATTTCTGCAAGTCATTAAACAACATTTTATGTTAATACATTTGCAATTTACAGAAAATTACTCTACTTTAAAGATTTTGGTACCTTTTTATATGTGGTAATAAAAGACAAAATTATTTAAGAAAAAATTAATGCACAATCAGAAAATAATCTAATAGTGCTACTTCTTAATATATAAGAAAAATCCGAAATATAATATCGAAACAGTTAAATTTATCAAATATGCCATTTTTAATTCGATTTAATTAAATTAACCAATGTAGTGTCATTCTAATTAAATTTATACCGGCTAAACCTATTAATTATACTATTAAGGATTTTTAATGTGCATTCTTTTCTGCTCAGTGCGAAATAGTATACCTCGAGGCTCTTGTTGAAAATTCATGACCATTTTAATGAATTCGTAAATAAAACTCCATTTAACTTTCAAATATTTGATTAATGCCCGGGGCCAATACTTTGTGATACATTTTTCCAATCAGGAGTATTAATAAAATAAAATTTACTTTGCTAATACCACACACGTGTTTCTCTTAGCGATTTATGAGTTCAGTTTATGTTTTCGATATTGAAAATTATCTTCAGTTCCATCGAACCAAATTTTTAAATTGTTCAAAGTTTCATTCCTTTATTTTCGTAGTCTTCGAGAAAAATATAGGGAAGGAACTATGATGGCCACATCGTCATTTTTTTAATGAATTTTAATATCAGAATTTATCTCAATCCAGTCCAAATACCTAGAGACACGGGAGCCAGACGCGCTTACATTAAAGTTAATTATAAAAGTTGATAAAATATGTTTAAATATAAGATTAAGTAAATGGTATTTTTATTTCATCTGATTTCGACAATGAAATAAGCATTTTAAAGACAATTTTATAATTTCGCGACGATTTAAGAAGTACTCGTCCCTATTGGTAAAAAAATTAACCAGTTCACATTCAAAAGGCTCTTTTGTGGCCAGTTTTGTATAATCAAGAAAATTTTCCAATTCGAAACTATATGACGGATGCGATGAAACCTCCTGTCCAAACTCTAAAATTTTCTTGCGCTTCGTTAGTAACATATTGGATCAAGAGAGAACCTGGTGAAGTCTTTAAAAAGTACTTGTTCCTACTGGCAAAAGATTTAACCATTTTCACAAACGTCTCTTGAAACCAGTTTTGTATCATTAAGAAATTTTGCAAATACTTCAATAAAGTGATAATCGCTTGCTGCCATGTTTGGATTTGAACGGCGAGTGTGATAGAACCACTTATGCAAACTCTTAAAGCTTCTGGCGCGTCGTTAATGATGTGTACGTCCTGTCTTTGTTTTGATGAAATAATTGATCGCCAGCTTCAATCTGGTCAGTTGTTGAAAGTAGAGATCCTAGTTGAGTATTTGGCCAGATAGAAGCAGCTCATAGTGAAAGAATTTCTTTCCAATCGCATCAAATACATATCAAAACCTTCACGATCGATTTTGCCGGCTCACCGCAATTGTACCACGATCGTTTTTGGCTGTTGTTCTTCTTCTTGTATCTGGCCCATTTTCATCAGCAATTACCAACCGCTTTAGAAATGTATCTATTTCGCTATGTTTCAGAAAAATTCACAGGTCAATTCAGTCCAAAAGTTTATTCTTCGTCACCTTGTGTGAACTTCCTCTCAAGACTGGCTAATGTTCACTTCCTGGGTAATAGAATAAGTGCTCATATGCCCGCATGACTTCATTATTTATATAATTTTATCAATATTTTCAACGATTGACCTTCAAGAGCGCCCCTTATTTTCGACGTTTTGTAGGGGTACCACATTATATCAATCAAAGATGTAAAGAATTGATGATGCACTATTTAGATCAATAGAAGTTATAAACTAAATTGATGTAATGTTAACTAACGACAGAGATTTTTGTTTCTCAAAGAAGGAAGGATTAATAAGTTTTATAAAACTGCAAACTAAGTTTTGGAGCTGGTCGTACGTAAAGACATTTCTGGTTAATCTTCTCTTCTTGGGTAACGGTGTAGGTTCTCATATCCTGGTCATGATATTATCGACATATTTGAAGATTGGCCTACCAAAGTGTGCCTCATCATCGATGTTCAAAATACTAAAACGGAATGGTTGAAAACGCCGGTTTTCTATTTTATTCTACACTGTATTGGATCTATAAATAGCATTTTTAGTGGTGCTGAAGAATATAACGAAGTTTTTCATATTTACACTATATTTTGGAATGCTGTAACACACAACTGGCTCGACCAAATACAAAACTGTTAAAGGTCTTTTTTAAAGCGTAATATCATCTTTAAATCGCCATATGGCATGATCCAAAGCAATGTATGTATCGTGAGAAATGGCTAACTTATATTTACTTGGCTTGGTATATCATTTAATGTTCCTCAAGGTTCATTACTATATTTGATACTGAAATAAACTTTGATAATAAAAATCAAATTTTTAAATTGTAGAAATGCAGAACACATGGAGTTTTCAATTTTTTCAGTTTATCTGTTATAACGTTGCTTCAAGCATTGTGTTATTAGTTCTAGTTCTAAATGTAAAATAAATTAAACAAAGGTTAGAAAAAAAATTCTTTAAGGTACTTAATTGTAAAATTAATTGTAAAAGGGAAGTAAATTACTCTTGTATCTGAAATATACTGGAACTTCTTAATAAAGTAATAAATATTTCTTTATTCATATTTCTTCAATTATTCCATAAAGATACTAACGCTCTAAGATGAATAAAACTATCGATAGTGGTTGTAAGATAAGTGCCATTTCACTAACGCCCTAAGATTAATAAAACTATCGATAGTGGTTATAAGATATGTGCCGTTTCAATTTTTCTAAACGCACTGCAGCTATAGTTTTTTAACAACTACAACTTCTGCACTTGTTAAATCCATTAGTTTCTGTATAGTTTTGTTTTGATTCACAAATATATCGCTTAAAGTATTACCGACAAAAAAGTTTACATACGTCGTCCATGGTAGTTTGTGAAGGTGCATCTTTTTTTTAAGTAAAGATGTAAATAATTCTTGGTATGCCTTCTTCTTCGCAATTTAGCTCAATAAAACATTGAATCAACATAATGCTCACTAATGACAACACCAGTGTTTTTTTGTTCCTTAAAGGAGAAACAACGTAAGATTCTTCTAAACTGCACGCCAAGCTTAATGTTACTACGTTGATGTATGTACTAACAAAAATCTTTTCCAGAGATTCTCTAAAAGCTAGAATATTATCAACACCAAAGCAAACCACCTTGATATTTCTTGAATGTTTTTCTCATTTACGTCTTGGTGAAACATTGTGAAATAATAAGTAAAATGAATATTATTGATTTTTGCGGCTTCTAATTCGTTATACAGGTTGAGTATAAATAATAAACACTTTGTAACTTTGTTTGTATAACACAATTTATTTACTGCTGACTATATGCCGAAACTATAGTCAGCAGTAAATAAATTGTGTTATACAAACAAAGTTACAAAGTGTTTATTATTCAAGTAAAATTAAATTAAACCACCTTGATATTATAACTTATCAGTGTTTTTATACCTTGCATTAGCGTAATCACAGGAATTTTCCATTTCATTTCGTATGCTGCAAATGTAAAAATATTAATGCACTTTCACAACAACAAATTTAAAGTCTAGAGGAAGAGAGAGAAAACATCTTTATTAATAGAAGTTAGTATTTGTACAGTTTTTATGAAGTGAACAGAGTACAGACTTGAGGTTTCTTCTAATCATCGGCTATCGACCCGCGGTCTTTCAGCCTGGATTTAACTGTCAAAACGTCATGATTACTAATGTCTTACGAAGTTAACTGTCTTCTGTCATTCGAAGGTTATGATCGCTAATGTCATTATGAACTGATGAGATGAATTGATGAATGGTGATTTGTGGATGTTTTGGTTTTGGGTTGACTAAAGGGTTACGAGGATTACACAACTGGTTAAGGATTTCGAGGTTGTGGGGATTTGTGGCAAATTTTTGGGATAGATATTTCAGACGCTCTTCAATAGGGATTACTTGGGTTAATTCATATAGGAGGGTATTAGATGGGTTATGAATGGAATTAAGAGGGTGTCTAATTTTAGTAAGGATGCGAAGGGCTGATCGTTCTGCTACCTGGAGGTTTTTTTAAGACGGTGGGACGGGGATTATGGAAGAGGCCGACAAATCGTTTTATAAATATGGACGGCGGTGTGTGTCGATATATCTTGATTTGGATACGTTAATACTCTAAAATGTCGTGCTCTCTTCTTGATACTCGCTTTAAGGTTTTGGGTGTGGGATTTGAAGGTTAATTTGGGGTCAAATGATATACCTAGGTATTTACGGGATTGAGAAGGTGTTAGTATGTGGTTATTTATTGTTATTGTGTATTGTCTAGAGGAAGACTTTTCTGATTATGAAAAAAATATGTTGGCTCCATATCTAATCCTAATAAGATTTTTAATTCGATTTTATGTAAACATAAATATTTCCGGTTCTGTTCTTTCTAAAATGTTAGTTTCTGTTATAATTATAGAATGCTATTAATAATTAATCTTTAAAAAATCAACAATTACATTGGACTGAAGGAATATCGATTTGCAGGTACAATTTTAAAAACCGTTTTTTTTTTCGAGGATCAAAAAATCGGAATGCCTATCAAAACAAAAGAAAATGCACCAACTCCTACCGGATCATCATCGATTAATATAGAAAACACCATCGATAAATATAATAGAACCATAAAGGTGCCATCTATTGTCTAAATGTTGCATTAGATCCCAAATGGGTGAATAACCACCGACATTGAAGGGATCTGTCAACAGCGACAATTATAATTATTATCGTATCGATGGTTAACTCGGAGAGTTAAATACCTTCTAAGTAAATCTCAACTGTGCTACGCTGATGAGATCCAAAAGATCGAAACAGGTAAATGGCTGTTTTTGACGGGGAACAGTATTTGATAAATATAACGTCAAGTATCTTTCCCAAAATCTACAATCCATTGGAAACAGCATCAATTGAAATGCTACAACATGAAAACAAAAAGTGCAATATACTAGCCGTAACTGAAAATTGGAAATCCAAGGAAGAGCTACCACATTACAAAATGTATGGTTTTACACGTGTCGCATCATATTGTAGAAGCAGCAGTGAACACGGAGGGGTGGCACTATATTTTAGGGAAAACACCAAATTCCTAGAGCTGTTATTTCCAAATTTTCAATACCGAAGGAAGTAGAATGTGCTGGCGCAGAAGGTGTAAAATTTCGTTATCACCGTAAAATTAATACTTTTTAAGGTTATTAACAGAATACTAACATTAATTTATTATTTCAGGTGATTTTAACATCAATATTAAATATGTATAAAAAATTTAAAACGAGTATAATGAACTTATATAGAGACAAATATCTTTATTTATTATTGAATACATTCGTTATTTACAATATAATCGTAATTGATTTTTATTACAGCTATCGACCCATGGTCTTTCTGCCAGTCTTTGTAAATTGATATTGTTAGTTTTCCTTTGGTGATTATGTTTATGAAGATGTAGATGAATCATGAAAAGATGTTATGAATTCGAAAATTGATGTGGAAGGATGTTTGGTTTTGGGGGGGTGTAAAGGATTGCGAGGCAAACATAGGTGCTTAAGGATGTCTTGGATATGAGGGTTAGAGCAAATTTTATAGCAAGGTGTTCCAGGCGGTTTTCAATGGGGATTAATTGGGTTTTTTGGATTAGGATTCGCAGGGCCGATCGCTCACTCACCTGCAAGTTTCTCAGAAGAGGAGGGCGGGGATTTAGGAAAATTAACTTATAAATTCACGGAAAAAGAAATATTTCTCCGATTTGATTAAAAATTCTGAAAATAAAACCAAAATAACTTGGTTTATAATAAATAGAACCATAAAAAATAACGATACGAAAAGTAGCTTCAAAATAACAAAAAACCCTAGCGAAGAAACTGCAACTGAGTTGATTTTTTTATAAATAATATTTAAAAAAAAATAAAAGAATGCCTCAAATTCCCTTCGAAAGCTGCATTCTGCGATGTAGCAAATCAATATTTTTTTCTCCAGCAACATCTAGCCATATAATTAAAGTTGTTAAAGATGTATTAAGAATACATAGCAGAACCTCTGAGTGATATTAATCAATCACTTCAACAAGGAATATTTCATAAATCCAATATACAAAAAAGGAGGGGCAGAAAACTATGGTTCAGCTTCTTGAAAAATTAGTATGTAAACGCTTAGTCAACTTTTTATTGCAAGAAATTCTAATTAGTATTTCTCAGCATGGATTTATACCCAGAAAAAATGTTTCAACCTCTATTTTTGAGTTCATTTGTGCTGTCACAAATGTCTAGGAGAATAAGAATATTCCATTTGGAATTTAGATTTATTTAAGGCTTTTGACAGTATTAGTCACAATATTTTATTACAGAAGCTAGAGCTTCATGGTATCAGAAATAGGGCGTTATTATGGTTTAAAGCATATTTAAGTCGCAGAACTCAATGCTCTTTTAGTAATAACAAAATGTCAAAATCAAGAAATATTAATTATGGAATTCCGCAAGGGAGTATAATTGGCAATATTAGGTCAGTGAGTTATATTAACAACTAGCACAATCTATTCACAAACAGTATTCATAATTCCATAAATTATAATAATGAAACCAGTGTTTTATTTACTGGCAACAATTTAGATGACCTAAACTCACAAATAAACCAAAATTACCAAACCTTATCAAATGGTTACATTTTAATAAATTGCTTCTAAATATCGATAAAACCCAGACGATTATATTTTAAAACAACCCACGACATAAAAGAATATCCTTTACAGATAACCACTGCTAACGATTCTGTTATTACCATTAGCACAAATTTGAAATATATTGGTGTGCAATTTAACCAGCATTTAAGCTGTAAAAAATACATAAATGAAGTGGAATCAAAATTAAATAAAGTCATTTACTCCTTTAAAGTTCTAAAGCATACAGTCAATCTAGAAGCTCGTTTAAATATTTATTTTGTGAACTTTGAATTCATTATAAGGTTTGGAATTATCTTCTAGGGAATTAGTACGATTGTGAAAAGAATTTTTGAATTGTATTTTTGTCTGTAGAGGCCTATTTATTAATAGTTGGTGCTTTTTAATTTTAAAAATAAATATAAATGTTCAAATTCCATGAAGAAACATCATCATAATACCAGGCATAACAATTTAATATACCTAGACACAATCAAAACGTAAATAAAAATAGCCCATACTTTGCTTCTATTAAATTATACAACGCATTACCATATACCATTAAGTCACTTATAAAAGAAGACAAATTTAAACAAAGTATTAATTTAAGTCCTAATTTAATTTAATCACATTTAAAAAAAATATATTAACTTGGATTTGACGTATATACGAGGGATGCCCAATATTTTCCTGGAAACTCTAAATCTTGAAATGCGTAGTTTTTCGAGCTATGGTTTAAAACATCCACTAATAAACTTTTGCAGTAACTAATCTGCCACCGCATGGGCAGCAATAAACGTTTGCAACAATTAATCTGTCATCGCAATTGCAACAATAACCTTAAGATTTAGTTTGATCACATCTGAATTTATTTTTGCTCAAAACATGCTTCAATTATTTTTTACTATTCATCCGTTGCCATATGTGCAATAATAGGCTTATTAAAAAATGTTCATTCAGTGTTGTAACTGTATCCATATCTTTAGACGTTAGCAAATCAGTTCTTATAAAAATAGTGAGCATAGATCAGCTTAAAACTGCAATTAAATTATATCTCTAATTTCAATTCTTTTACTGCTATAACACCAGTGCCAAAATCTTCAGATATATTTGTGTTTAGATCTTATGTGTTTTACATACTGGATATTGGAATAAACATAATTAGTGCCGCAATAATATCTAGAATCCCTTCGAGTGCATAAATGAAATGAAGCGACTACAATATGCGTATGCGCATGCACAGTAATCTACTGCTTCAGTTTACGCAGCGACATCTATCGCCTACACCAGTAATTTCTGAGTTTTTATCATTTAAGTATATTCTACCTCTCTCGAAAGTTTTTAATTACTGTACTAATACATCCTGTATATACATAATATAATCCGTTCATTACATATGAAGTTTTGGCACCTTTCGCATTCCTAAATCATCTGCCAAAATACGCTGAATTGAGGACAACCCGAATAAGTTCTCTTCCTTGATCAGACTATTGATTTTGAATGGTGATCTTCAATGACCATTTCTTCGTTTGTAAACCCGGAAAACCATTAATACACAAGTTTTACTAAAAGCTTGTTCTTTGTAAACTGTTTCTATCATTACAACAGATTCCGTTGCGTTTTTGCTAAGCAAAAAACTAAATTTCATAGCTACACAGTGTCCGTAAGCCATTTTCTCAGGTTACGTCTGCATTGTACGGACATTCACAGAACTGCAAGTGGAACCACACTAGTCTGGCGCGAGGGGTTTTACAATAGCCCTCTGGTGGTGCAACCTCGTACTACACGCTTTGCGATATTGGTTATTTCTTAGTTCTCATCGTATAACTTATTTTTAAATATTATATAAGGGTCTGGATGTTATATTCATACTCTATTTGTCATGTGAGAAATGTTGATGAGTATATTATGAGTAAATATAATCAATTAGAATCATTAATATTATTATAATAGTAATATTTTAAAATTTTAGAATAAAATGAAGCCATAAATACGATTTTTATTTAGATATGAAGATGATATAAAAATGCATAATTAAAGACAATAGATGTCAGAATTTATATTTATGCCGAGCGTAAAGTAGGAAAGACGAGGACATTGCGGTACCAGACTCGGTAAGGAATAGAATGGAACGGAACGAAATACTTTCACTACGTCAACTGCGGCTCAGTCGGACTGGGTCTTGCCCCGGCTTGGCTATGTGTATATCTGTACATGATATAAAATATGGAGTCTATTAAATAAATAATGTAATATAGTATAAGTGTATGGTGGAATGCTCGGGCATTGGACCGTTCGTATTGGGACTGCACTTGCACTTGCCCGTTGCCGTTCGTTGTTCAGTAATGTTGGTGAGATTTCAGAGTGAGTCGATCGGACGCGCCCTAATAACCGGCGTATACACTTAATGTCGATTATTAATCATGCTCAACATTACTATAACTTAAGCATTCTATTCACTCAATTAATGTTACCTCCGTCTATGGATACCGTTACAAAACTAAAAGTGAGATCGCTTCTACTTTGTCTACTTTACCTTGCTTTTATTGCTTTTATTGTTACATATCTTGCATTTCATCAAACGCCGCATGCAAGGACTATAATAAGTACTCGCATGCATGTGCAATATCCACATCTTTTGTCACTATTGTGTGCGTATTGTATGCTATACATAAATTAGCAAATTTTATTTATTTCTACATAAAAACCAATTATTATGGATTAATATACCTGGTTTTCGTACATATTTATACCACATCTTTTCCAAAAGCACATTGCCCATTTTGAATAATAAACACGAAATTTTTACCCTTAGGCTTCAATATCGTCCATCACATCTTGCATATCGAAGCGAGTGAAAATAATAATTACAATAGGTATTTTTATTGTTTTATTTCAATGTTCCTTGGGGAACACCTTGAAATGCATTAAAGGAAACGGATAGTTGGCTTGTAGGGACCGGTTACAGAGGAATTAAATAATTATGTTAAGCATGTTGTTTGATGACACTTGTATATCATACATACAACAGAGTCAAGCGCTTTTCTAAAACCTAGGAACTGCAGACTACTGACTTCCGAGATGAGCAGTTTGAATATTAGAATTTTATTTCAGACTTTTTCTGGAAAGTGATGGAAAGACGAGATAATAATTTATATTCGGCTTCTGTATATACACAATTATCTTCCTTTCCTATATAGAGGGGATTTACTGATGACCCATTGTATAATTCTAGATTTTAATTATATAAATTAATCAATTGGGGATCCTCTGAGAAATTTACTGGTAGGGGGGTGTGATAGAGGCCACCCACCCTACACATGCAATAAAACTTATTATTAGACAATTATTTAATTGTTCTGTTAAGCTTGCATAAGAAATAGTTGTAGAACTCTCAAGCTACGCTCTTCTCCTTGTATCTTTCTTACTTAAAGTGCTCTATTACAAACCCTTTTTGAATTAAAATAATCATCTGAGGTTATCTCATCTAGCAAAATGAATACTCTATGTTATAAAACATTAGGAATGAAATTTCCTGAATGTCTAGAAAGAATGAACAAACAAGCCGCGCTCTTCTACTTGCATAGGTGTCTCCTACTTAAAGTACTCTGCTACAAACTCTTTGTGAATTAGTGAATTAAATGAATCGAATGATCTGTTGAATTAAGTTTTGAACGTTCTAGCAATTTTGGACAATTATTAAGATGTCTTTAATACCTAAGAATGAATGAGCAAACATTGAAAGACTATCGAGCTACGCTCTTCTACTTGTATAGGTTTCTCTTATTTAAAGTACTCTCTTACAAACTCCTACTTGTGATAAATAGAAAAAACACGAAAATATATTCGTAAAATCTACAACAAATGAGTCTTATTAAGACTACAAGAACAAATCACTTTTGAAACAACTACTTCTCTAGCTAATACTTCGACAGACATTGAATAATACAAAAGTAATTTGCGTGTTACAAAATAGCAAGGCTATCAAAGCAACACTAGTTTGAACGTATTTCTTTCTGTAAAATGAACTAAAAATGATTGAATGTACGTTAAAATAGTTTGTGAGTGACTATACTATGGTAATTTGGAAAAAGAAATGAATTTAGGTTGATGTAATTAAAAATAAATTAGCAAAAGCAATTAAATAATTCAATACTCAATTTTATAACCATCTGTAGACACGTGTTTCGATATTTCAATCTCTTCAGTACAGCTTTATTATAAAATTGATTTTAAACATAAATAAAAACGTTTACTAAAATAAATATAATGAAAAATAAATAACTTACTCAGATATGCACGGCAACTGACACAATAATGAAATATAATCGACTGAGGGTCTCTTATAAACTTAGAACTCTCTTATAAACTTCTTCTTCTGAATTAAATTAATCGTGTAATGTTATTTATTTCTTACTTGAAGTACTCTCTTAGAAACTCCTACTTCTGAAATAAATTAATTGTCTGATGTAACAAAGTATAGTCTAGCAATGTCAATCTGGCCAACGAGGAGGCGGGCCGCGCAGAGAGTGATATATGAGAATCTAAGCGATAGTCATACATTTTTCCGAGTACAATCGAAAACAAAAGTCGGACGGTTTATTATCAGCACCTTACTTTATTAAACTCCATGATAATTTTGACAATGAATGTCCCAAACGCACGAACGCGCTCCGTATTATACCGATGCTCTTTCTCCTACCCTACGCCCGCCCATTTGCCACAGCGCAACTGGCCAGCCTGAGATTGCTAGACTATAAATTTTGTATGTTTTAACAATGTTGGGCACTTTTTGAGATATCTTGAATGCTTAAAGAGGATGTACAAACATTGATAGTCTATAAAGCAACGCTCTTCTACTTGAATAATCTTGCCTACTAGAAGTAATCTCTTATAAACTTCTCCTTCTGAATTAAATTAATCGTGTAATGTTATTTGATGTATCAAAATAAGTCCTGTGTGTTTTAACAATGTTGGACACTTTTTGAGTTATCCTAAATGCCTAAAGAGGATGAATAAAACTTGGAAGTCCATGGAGTTACGCTCTTCTACTTGTATAGGTATCTCTTACTTTAATTACTCTATTAAAAACTCCTTCTTCTGAATTAAATTAATCGTCTGATGTTTTCTCATGAGTCCTGTATGATCTAATAATTTTGGACCATTATTGAGATATCTTCAATGCCTGAAAAGGTAGGTTATCTTATCTAGCAAAATAAGTACTGCATGTTCCATGAATTTTGGACAATTATTGAGATATCCTGAATGCCTAGAAAGCAAGAGAAAATATTTAATTAATTGCTCACTTTGAAACAAACTAAGTGTTTTTAATTCTAATCAAGAAAGAAAGAGAAACATTGGAAAAATATCAAGCTACGCTCTTCTACTTGTATAGTATTTTTTACTTGAAGAAATCTCTTATAAAATCCTTCTTCTAAATTGAATTAATGTTATCTGATGTAGCAAAAAAGTCCTGTATGTACTAACAATGTTGGACACTTATTGGTATATCCTGAATACCTAAATAGAATGACAAAAACTGATAGTCTATGGAGCTACGCTGTTCTACTTGTATAGATCTCACTTACCTTAAATGCTATCTTATAAACACCTTCTTCTGAATTAAATTAATCGTCTTATGTAATTTGATGTAGCAAAATAAGTTCGTTGTGTTTTAGCAATTTTGAACAATTATTGAGATATTCTGAATTTCAGGGCTGAAAGACATCAGGTCAAATAAAGATTATTGTATATATATATATATTCTGAATGTCTGAACAAGACGAAAAAAAAATGGAAGACTATCGAGCTGCGCTCTTCTACATGTATAGGTTTCTCTTTCTTAAAGTAGTACTTCTGAATTGAATTATCGTCTGGGATTATTTGTACAAAAATTAGTCATATACGTTCCACCAGTTTAGGACACTTATTGAGATTTCCTCAAATCAAATCAAACCTAAAAATAATGTACAAAAATACCGCCTACAATTAGAAAGAACTTTTTAGTTTTATATTTATGCAGTAAAATTTCGTTTCAACTGTGTTGCACTGTCGAGACCCAATTAGATCGAAACTGGTTCGTAGATGTTGGCAGGGAAACAATAATTTGAAGATTATTAAAAGCAATTACAATTTTCTTGAAGAATGATACACAACAAAAAAAGTTAAGAATTTGCTGAGGGTAAAATAAGAAACAATTGAAAACCTTCTAAAAATACATTAAAATCAGCTTGAGGGTAATTGAAAAGTTGTTTAGAATTTGCTAAAAAGAAACAACAGATTCTAAATTTTCTTAAAATAAGTGAAACGAGAAATAAAACAATTAAAAAATAATCTTAATAAAGTGCACAACTTTTCAGAGAAAAAAATAAGTAAAATAACATTGATATTGAAATTTAATATTCATTTGCTTATGAATAACTTCATAACAATTGTTTCGCAAATTTCATAACTTTATTAAATAAATAATAAAAAGTAGTTGAAACTTAAGATAAACAGTTTAAAATGTGATTTGTAGAAAATAGTAACAAATTAAAGTATTAAAATATTTTTTATATAACAGATTACATACTTTGTAGTTAACAAAACAGTCAGAAATTTAAAAAAACGCTTTTAAAAACGTTCAGTATCAAAAAATCTAATAATTGTCGTTGTTTTTTTAGATGTGAGTTGAATGTGTTTAGTTAAATAACAGATTCAATCTAAAAATTTGAAATTAAATTGAAAATTTTAAATTGAAAAATCTAATGATCGGTTGAAAACAAAAATACATCTCTAAGAAACACTTTTAATCATAATTTCTTTTTGTATATAACAAATAAAATATTTTTTAGCTAGAAAAAACAAAATTCTTTTAAAACCATTTAAAATTTTACCAAAAAACAATTGAAAAATCTAATGATCTGTAGAAATTTTATCAAAAAACATTTATCCCCAAAGAATAAATTTGCTACAAATAATTTAAAAAAAATGTTCTAAGAAGAAACATCAATTTAATTTATTTTGTATAAAAACAAATAATTATAAAATTACTAAATGTGTTTTGAACACAGAAACAATTATTTTTTAAAAGTTTTAATTTGAAAATTGTCAATTAAAAATTAGTTAAAGAGTAAGTTGACATTGTATTGAAAGAAGAGAAATAATAGATTAAAGATCCATTAGACTTATTAAAAATAAAAGTATGTTTAACAACAGTTGAAATTAACAATTTTTTTCTTGAATTTTGGAGGCGTTTACTTCGTGGTACATTTTCGATTATTTAATAAAGAAAACACTTAACTTTTTTATACCACTTATATTAAATAAATATAAGTGGTATAAAAAAAGGTGTGTGTTTTCTTTATTTAATAACAAATTTTTCTAAATCTTAAAAATAGATTAGAAAATAAATATCAACCAGTTGAAATAAAAATTATATTTAAACAAATGTTATTAAATTTTAGTGGCTAAAAACCTAGAAAATATGTTAATTTAATATTTCTGACAGAAAATTTGTAAAAAAAAACAACAAATTTGTTTAAAGCAATATATTTTTTTCAAAAACAGTGGATTTTTTAAACAAACTAGTTAATTAATTTCAGTTGAAAATGTTAGAAAAAAATATAGAGACCAATAAGATCTTTTTGTATATTTTTTGGGAAAATTAAGGGGTTATACGCAGTTAGAATTTTCAAAAAATCGTTTTTTTTTGTTTGCATTTTCGGAATGTACATATATTTAAATATATTCTCTGAAAGTTTGAAGCCAATCCGATAAATATTTTCGGAGATATACCTGAATTTGTAAGGCCTACCTGAGGTTCCATTTTCTATTGTACTTTTATCGTAGAAGGCGAGTATAATAGGTCCACTACGCATTCTAAAGAGCTCTGTGACGTTGTAAAGTCGTGCGTTCAGTTCAAACTGGTTTTTCGTGATTTTTTGTTTTATATTAGAGTAAATTTTATTCAAAGGTTATAAAAATTCCACGTAAATGTTCAACAAACGTAAAAAGAGAACACAGGCTTCTAACCCAAAGACTGCTGAAACTGATAAGAGTAGTTTTAGTGCATCCGCTAAAAAATCAAAATGCAGAAAGGGATTTTAGTTTCACGTAATCCTTCGATTGAATATAAAATATTAAATTTTATTACTGTATTTGCTGCGATAAGTGATTATGTGAAGTGTAACTCTTGTGACGGAAAAATAAATTTGAAACTGCTTCTGCCCGTAGATTTGGTTTTAAAATCGTTGTAGTGTGTGATAAGTGTGAAAATTGTGTTATAAACTCCAGTACTTTTTTGAAGCATTCTTACGAAAAAATCAGACGATTTATATTTGTGATGAGAATTCTGGGACTAGGATTAAAAGGCGCAGCTAAATTTTGTGGCTTGATGGATATGCCTCCTTTTTTAACCCAAAACACTTATGATTTGATTATTGACAATATTCACTCTTGTGTAAAAGTAACAGCTGAAAAAGCCTGTGCCGAGGAAAAAGAAGCGACTGCTGAAAATAATGAAGAATTAACAGTTTCGGAACCTGGAAGAAGCGAGGGTTCAATTCTTTGTATGGAGTGACATCATTGATTGGATATTACAGTGGAAAAATCATTGATATAATTGTAAAAAGTTCATACTGTAAACAGTGTGAGGTTTGAACACTTAAACATGCTACTGAAGAGTGATTGGTATAGTGAACACAAAGATGCTTGCTCTGCAAATCACCAGGGCTCTTCAGGTAAAATGGAAGTCGATGCGGTTATTGAAATGTTTAAGCGTTCAATAGAAAAATTCGTTCGTTATAAAAACTATATAGGTGATGGCGATTCAAAAACATATTCTGGGATTCTGAAAGCTGCTCCTTACGGTAAAGTTGAAGTTGTCAAAAAAGAATGTATCGGGCATGTTCGGAAGAGAAAGGGTTTACGACTCCTTGAGCTAGTAAAAAAAAATACAAAAACATTGCAAAAAAAAGTACTTTCAGGGAAAGGTAAACTCACGGCTAAGCTAATAGATAAGCTGACAGTTTACTATGGTTTGGCAATAAGGAGAAATTGTGATTCTGTGGATAATATGTATAATGCAATTTGGGGAACATATTATCACTATTGTTCGACTGATGAGGAGCCTCAACACGAAACGTGCCCAGGTGGAAAAGGTTTATAGTGTAGTTGGCAGCAAGCGCTAGCAACAGACACATTAACTTCTTACGCCCATGATTATCCAACTATACCAGCTGATGTTTCTGAAGCTATATACCTAATTTATGAAGACTTTAGCAACGTAAAATTATTTAATATGTGTGTTGATGGATTTACACAAAACAATAATGAGAGTTATAATCAGTTAATATGGAAAATAACTCCAAAAATTGTTCCATGTGGCTCTAAAGTTGTTGAAATAGCGGCTTACATTGCAGCTGCAATGTTTAACGAAAGTACAAAATTATTATTGTACTTTATGAGTGCATTAGGACTTTCATTAGGCACCGCATCTCATTCTTATGTCGACAAAGTGGACGAAGAGCGTGTGATGATCTCCGACGCGAGAGCGCATGGAAGCACACGAGAAGGAAGAATGGCTCGACGACAACACCAGCTGAACTTATTAGAAACTACCGATACTGCAGAAGGTCCCTCTTATGGCCCTGGAATAGATGATACCATGAAAGTTGAAGAATTTTTTTAACTATTTGTAAACTACTTCTGAAACTTTAAACGCATTTTTCTCAAAACGGTATTTGCAAAGTCGGTGATCTCGATTTCTCAGAAATGGCTTAACCGATTATCTTCTTAGATATATTCCTCAGGTATTAAACGCAGGAATGAAATTTTAAAAAATATAACTATAACTATAACGAATGTTTCTTTCAAATAGACGCCATTTTATCAAAAATCAATTTTTTTTCTTTCGGCGCGGCGGATGTGGAGCGGTATTCGCGCATGCAAGTCGGCAAGGCATTTATAGTGGAAAGAACATATTAAATGGATGAGGATAAGAAAAGAAACCGAGAAGATTTAGATACAAGTGAAGAAGAACAAAGGATATTTAACAAAAGTAAAAAATACTCAGATCAACACAACAACAATTAATACTAGTGGAAAATTAGATAAACAACAAAATAAAAATAAGAAACTCGCGCAGAAAGGAATATAGGATATGGAAAAGGACAACATGGAAGAGTTAAAATTATTACTCTTAGATATAAAAACACAAATGGAGAAAAACACTCTAGAACTAAAAGCAGAAATTCAAGAATTAAAAAATATAAACAAGAAAAATGAAGAAAAGTGGAACGAAGAAAAAAATAAAACTAACTCAAAGACGGCGTGAAGAACTGGCTCTCATTATGGCCACCGGATTTCTGAGAACCCGGAATCCTTCGACTTGATAATCAATGGAATCGTTGTGCTCAGCATTATGGTGTATAGTTTGAATAAAGACTTCCTTTAATCAAACAGGATGATTTCGTATCTTTATTTGAATACCCCTTGTACATAAGGCAAATTTATCATGGCATATCAAATAAAAAGAATCGAGGTCTTAGAGGAGAACGCGGAAAAAGAGGAAAGATTGAAGAAAAAGAATAATATAATTATAACCGGTCTGCAACTACAAGATGGAAATGTGAAAAATGGAGTTGAAACATTCCTAAAAGAAAAAATAAAGATAGATACAAAGATAAAAGATGCGTACAAATTTAAAGCAAACCAACATGAATTTGTAGTAGTTAAATTCAATTAATTTAATGATAAAATAAGAACAATGAAAAACAAAAGAAATATTAGAGATACAGAAAAATACATTGAAAATGACCATACAAAAAAGAACAAGAAATACAGAAAGAAATAAGGAGTATTGCCAAGGTACAGAGGGAGAAAGGTTTAAGAGTTTCTGTTGGATACCAAAAATTAATCATAAACAATGAAGAATACCGATGTACCGATATACTAATAGATAAGGAGAAACTGAAGCCTGTCAAGGATGTCAGAGTAAGAAGAGGCGCAGAAATTGGAAGTGACCATTACCTACTAACGCTTCAAACTAAAGAACTTATTAACAACAATAAAAAAAATATAGAGCAAAAAAAATAGAATTTACGACGACCAAAACATTTAAACTAAACGAAATAGAGGTAGCCAAAAAATTTCAAGAAAAATTAAAAAATAACTGGAAGAAAGTTAATATATACAAGGACACTAAAATCATGTGGGACGATTTCAAAAAAATCATTTTACAAACAGCATCTGAAGTATGTGGTACATCCAGGAAGACAAAGGACAAAAAGCAAACGGCATGGTGGTCGGAAAACATAAAAATCGAAATAAAAAACAAGAAACGACTTTGGCAAATATACCTAAATGACAGGACGAATGAAAATTATAACAATTATAAAAGCAGTAGACAAAAAGTAAAATTTGAAATAAAAGGAGAAAAGACAAAGATGTGGGATAATTTTGGAAATAAATTAGAAAAGGATGGAAAAACAAATATAAAAATGTTTTATGGAGCACTGAAGAAAATGAGGCAACCCAACAAATCAAATAATGTATTAAAAATTAAGAACGAAAATAATGAGATCTTGACAGAGGAGAAAGAAATTATGCAAAGATGGCGAGAATATTTCACGGAATTATTAACAATGGAAAACAGGAATATAGAGGAGAATCGGAAATAAAAATACGAAAAGGAAAGCAATGAGGCAGAGGTAACAGAAGAGGAACTAAGACAAATAATAAGATCATTAAAAAATGGAAAGGCCCCAGGAAAGGATAGAATAACGACGGAAATGCTAAAAAATATGGACAAAAAGTAATAGATAAGGTATGGCAGGAAAAAAAATACCATCTGAGTGGACAGAAACATTACTAGTACCAATTCACAAGAGCGGAGAAAAACAAAATTGCAATAACTATCGAGGTATAAATTTACTAAACACCATCACCAAAATCTTGGAGCAATTAATTGAGAGAAGGATTAGAAACAAAATAGAAAGTAAATTACACGATGCACAAAGCGGATTTAGGAAGGGTAGAAGTATTCAAGACCAGATGTTTACTTTAAAACAAATTACCGAAAAAATGCACCAACAACGTAAAAAATTTTATTTAGCATTCATAGACATACAGAAAGCATTTGATACGGTTAGTAGAAGATTAGTATGGAATATTTTGGACAAACATGAAATTGACCACAAACTGATAAGACTCACTCGAAGAATATATGACGATAATACCACCTTTATTATACAAAATAACTTTATATCCGAACCCTTTAAGACAACCGATGGACTGAGGCAAGGGGGCGGGCTAAGCCCGCTACTATTCATAATATTTATGGACGAAATAATTAAAAAATGCAGCACCCAGACAAAACCACTAAATATAGGATTCCACAAATTCAATAACATTGGAATTACGGATGGCGTGTATGCTGATGATGTAGTAGCATCAAGGATGTCGAACATAACCTAATAGTATGGAAACAGACAATACATAATTATGGAATGAAGATCAATATACAGAAGACCAAGGTGATGGTGATCGGAGATAGAGAAGAATTAAAAATAATAGTAGACGGTGAACAAATACAACAAGTGGAAAGCTGTAAATACTTAGGAATAAATATTGAAACAAATGGGAAATACGAATCTGAAATAAATATACGATTAGAAAATACGTCAAAACTCTTCCATTCAATGAAGAAAAACTTTATACAGAATAAAGAAATTACAAGTGGAACTAAAATGAAGGTCTTCAAATCTATATACAGGCCTATTTTAACGTTTGGTTGTGAGCCGTGGACACTGAATAATCAACAAAAAAGCAAGGTTCAAGCGATGGAAATGAAATTCCTAATGGCAGTCAAAGGAATCACAAAAATGGACAAGATACAAAATACAAAAATTAGAGAAGAACTGAAAATGGAAGCAATGTTAACATTTATAGAAAGGAGGCAAATGAGTTAGTGGGGACACTTAGTAAGGATGGATGAGAACAGAATTACGAAGAGGGTATGGCAAACACGGACGATGAAGAACAGGAGGAAGGGCAGACCTAGGAAGATATGGGAAGAAGGATTGAAGAAGATAAAGGGGATTCCGATAACGGAGGCAAAAAATCGAGCCAAGAACAAAAAGGAATGGGCGAAATTTATACACGGACAGTGAAAATGTGTATTTTATAGACTTCACCCAACACCCGAAAGGGTAAAAGGGTTTTTTGATTATATATATATTATTCCTTCGTTCAATACCTGTATTAATCTATCCTTTAAAAGAATCCACCATATTTTTTGATTTCAGATAATCCAAACCGCCGAAATGGAGATCACCGCCAAGCGCCTTTTTTGAAGGTCGTTCGGGACATCATCTACAGGAGCCGTGAACATCAATATTTTTACATGATCGACGCGCTATTGTATTCTTAAAAGTAGACTCTATTTGAATTACCATCACTTGTAATTGATAAACAAAACTGTTTCTATAAAAAAATTATAAAAATACGTCTTTTTGAGTCCCGCAACTGCGTATAACCCCTTAAACTGCTTTAAACAAATTAGATGCCTTTTACAAATTGTCTGTCAGAAATATTACATAATATATTTTCTAGGTTTCTATCAAAGCAACACTAGTATTTCTTTCTGTAAAATGAACTAAAAATGATTGAATGTACGTTAAAAGAGTTTGTGAGTGACTATACTATGGTATACTATACTATGGTATACCATAGTATAGTCACTCACAAACTATTTTAACGTACTTTAACGTATTTTAACGTACATTAAATCATTTTTAGTTCATTTTACAGAAAGAAATACGTTCAAACTAGTGTTGCTTTGATAGCCTTGCTATTTTGTAACACGCAAATTACTTTTGTATTATTCAATGTCTGTCGAAGTATTAGTTAGAGAAGTAGTTGTTTCAAAAGTGATTTGTTCTTGTAGTCTTAATAAGACTCATTTGTTGTAGATTTTACGAAAATATTTTCGTGTTTTTTCTATTTATTAGTAAATTTTCTACAACGTAAAGGACTTATATATTTTATTAAAAGAATGTTATTCCGCAAATAAAACGAAAAAGCATTTTCTTATTCAACTGACCGAAGCTGTATCTATATAAATTGACATCCGCAATACCACATTATCAACTGTAATAATAGAATTCTGGATCTGGTATTTTGAAAAATACATTATAACTTATAATGAAGGGTTGCCGCTCTGACAGATATTCCTTCGCGTACACACACATTTCAATACAGAAAGTACAAGATACCCCTACTTTCAGAACAATTTATCGAATAAACTCAACTGTAATGCCCGTATAGCTAACTTTGTACAATTGTATGAAACTCGATCATTAATTAACTAGTCTAGTTCCAGTAGAAGCATGATGTTAATACAGCCATTCAATACTTCAACGTAGCAATTTATTCTTGTTTTGATTGCAGTATTCTCACGCATCAAAAATCACGGCACAAATATCCTGTATCGGGTATATCTACGATAATTAGCATATCCGCGTTAAATACATACTGTATCATACAAATTCTGCTGACGCATACAGAAAATTCATCGTTGGGTCCCAATTAAAATCGTGCGCATTAGATTTTGTTAAATACGAAGTAGCAGACAATAAAATTTATTCGTAAATATATTTTCAATAAGTAATTATCCGAATTTTTTTAAATTTTAAATATTTACTTTATTTGTATAGACTGATTTTTAAAATCAATTAAAATATTTCTTGTCTATATGGCCAATTAAAATATATTTAATGTTATCAATATGCATAAAAATGTGCAGATTTCATATGCCACTGACAAAGCTGTTATCTCATTTTGGACGTATTCATCTTTATCATTATTAATTTTCCTTTCCACCTGGCATCGCGAACAAACGTGCACAGGCTATTTACAGTACACCCACAAAGGTAACAATATTTTCATTTGAATCGGTGAGTATATAATGCAATCAATATGAATTTTATAATTACATTACGTTCATTGTTCGACTTCTCGGAAGAATTATTAACTTTGAGGGGAAACAGTTGCGGTCTTTACAAATTGTCTTGTATAAAATCGTTTTAATTGCTAAGGCCAAAACAATACGCAGTTAGCAAAAAATGATTACCTATTGTTTAATATATTGTTTCTATAAAATGGATTGTTTTGTCTTCGAAATGCTTTTGTTAATTTAATTTTATTGTTGTAAAGATTATTGCCTTTTAAATAGTAGTTACTAATTTTATTGAAAAATACAATACTTTTAGTAAAGAAGAATGAATTATAATAAATCTTCCTATTTTTGTAGGAAACATTTCACAGTGTTAGTTTATAATTTAGTTTAGTGTGTAAGTTTTTTTAAATGAAGACTAATTAGATTGAATAAACCAAGTAATAAATTATCAATATTTATAACTTAATTTGATAATAATTTAATAGCATGAAATTTCTCTGAATTTTGAACGAGCCATTAGCAAAGTAATTGATGGGTGGATTGATAAGTTTCCCCTCGAGTTCGTAAATGGTGTAGCACATATATCATCCCCTGTTAATTGCAAATTGATGCATTGATGTGCTAAATTGGTGTATACAAATTGTAAAAACCATTCCTTGAGAAGCCCGATTAAAGTGTGCCGAATCTCAGGAGGGACGGCGGCGTAACAAGCTCATCTCGTAATTTATTAGGGGTAAATGATGAATTTAATTTTAATTATGCAGCATTTGCCGAATTTAGTATTCAAAGCACATATTATCCTCGTAATTAGTAATTAGCACCGGCCGTCAGTGTTGGCACAAGTTAGAATTCGATTGACGTTTGTCGCCAGGCGCGGAGTTCCATGTTAGCATGCTATCGGTATGCAGACGTGCATTCGGGATGAGTTGTGGATTCTGGATTCTGCATGATTGGAATCAACCAAACACGGGAAAGGTACGAACTAAGGGAAACTCGGGGAAAACTGGAAACGGAGAATGCGGAACCATCGGGATGAAAAACTAGGCGAACGAAGGCGAGTGTGCATGTTTTTACGTAAATTCTCCCATTCTGGCGCCCAGTTTTGTGGCTCAGATCAGTGGCCCTCAAACGTGCATTATTCTGGCTGTTTCGTATATACGTATATTTATAACACATACATTTATACAATTGGTGTGATATTTGAACGTATATAAAATAATTACAATTACATTTGATTATTTTTTCAATTCCTGAGATATTAAAATCAAACTATAAATATCTGTTTAATACGGCTCTTATTACATCATCTAGAGACCTCAATTAAATGATTAACGTAGAGAGACATTTAGTAACAAATTCAGGAAATGAACAGAGAAATGTATTTTATGATAAAATTTATCAGCAAAATGAATAAACTCGATTTCACTTTCATTTGTCGACAGTATGGTACAGCGACAGTTCTAGATTAACAATATAGTACACGCATCCAGGTAAGAAATTGGGCTCCGCTTCGTTTATATTATTACAGTGCGCATTTTCAATCTGGCAAAATTCTTCTTCCAGATATAAAACATAGAGGGTGGAATAAAAACCATCAACTTACACTACACATCGTTTTGGAAAGTAGCAATGCCAAAGTGACTATATTTACTGAATATGTTCCTTTATTAGAAGAAATTACGTTTATTTTGCTTGAACATAAGAATCCGAAGCTGAGTTCATGTATGATGAAACAGTGAAGGAAAGGACCTACAAGTTAAAGTGACATTCTTCACCTTACTTCCATAATCGTTTGTATATTTTTTTATTAATCGTTTAAGAATTATATATGTAAAGATAAACAACAAACTAATAGTAATTTGATTCCCAAAAATCGGCAGATGTATTGTATCTTAAGGTTATACAAAGTAATCCAATAAAATCTAAAGTGTCCCCTCTCACTTAAAATCCTTACCTCAAACATCCAAACAACACACATTGAAGGAAAGTCATCAGCCATCTTACTACTGGATATTGAAAAAACCTTCGACTTTGTCTGATATCAAGTTCTGTTGTACAAATGTTACTTCCTTAAAATTCCCATCCACATTATTTTCATTATCAAGCAATTCCTTTCAAACAGATCCCTCAAAGTCAAAATCAACAACTCCTACTCCCCTCCTCTTACTCTTGTACAAGGTCTACCCCAAGGATCCCCTCTATCACCACTACTTTACAACATTTTCTGCTTCGACAACTACAACCCTAATCTTCTTCACTTTAATCCCTCTAAATATCTCCTTCAATTTGCAGATGACACAGCCCTAACATTAATAGAATTTATATTTTTTCTTCTAAATTACGTCCATTAGATGGCGTACTTCTACACCAAAATTAAACCCCGTGGTCGTTTTAAACAGACTCGCGTTTATCAATATTTAGTGGAATATAAGCACCTCTTTGTGTCGTCCTGTTAGTTTCTTCTTTATGGCAGATCGAGTCTCTTCAAAGTTTTTAATCTAACTTTTTATCATAGACCAATGACATATAAAGACATCAGACTTTCTCTTGTAGTGGAATAATAATATTTATCACCACGTAATCGTGTTTGTTATACAAAATATATAAGATCAGTATATGTAATGTAGTTAAGCAATATTGACGACACAGGTATTACATAATTGCAACTTGAACTCACCCCTCCCGTTGATCATACACGTATTTTATTTGTGAATATTAAATGTCAAGTAAATGAGCAGTAGTAATAAGAATCCAAGTCTGTAACCAACTAATGCAATGTATGCGAGAAATAAACTAGCCTAGTCAGATCAAAACTCTTTATACACTGATACTAGAAGTCCCAGGACATCAAATGAAGATCCTACCAGCACATAAAATTGTAATGCAGGAAAGTTTCAGCAAGATAAAAAATGTCAAAAGTCAATAATTATGACACCAATTTTGTAATACCTAGATTTTTCTGAAATAGACGAATTATATTAAAAACAAATTCTTCGGATTATGCAGCGGGGATAGTACTTTCAAATTCATAGAGTAAAGAGCCAAGATTAATTATGCTATTAAAGTGAAGAAACTATTAGGTATTGTATGAGCAGTAAAAAACATTTAAGACTACACTTATATAGGCATTTCATATATTCATTGATCATAAGCCATGAATTCCTTCTAAGAAATTTTAACACGTAAACTGTATACGTGCTAGACTAATGTGTGACTTATATTTTCAGAAAAAATTCCGCCCACTCAATGTAAACAAGTTCCATCCTGAACAGAGCGAGCCGAGCCCTACTACGAGAAGCAATTCACAAAACCCGATATCTTCTAGCCCAATCCAACAAGCAACTTCTTCAACTTCGCCTTCTACTCTCTGCACACTTTGGTCACTTTGAAACCAACTATTTCAATTCCGAGACCGAAACCACCGACCGACAAACTAGAACAGAAATTCAAAAAACTAGCACCATCAGTCTCCACCACCGACGCTTCTAAAACTCAGCACCGCGTAACTACTTTCAACTTTTCCGATCAACCTCTAAACAAAGGATGGATGGAACTATGTCCTATAAAGAGGCAATCTTTTTGCTATTGCTCCTTGTACGATTCCTGTAGAAGATATATGCAATATCGATTCCAGTCTCCACAAAACCAATAGTACCACTTCCCAAATTATTCTTGAAGAAGTGGCCCATGTACTTAGATCTCCACGACCACCGAAACCCAACCTATCACAAAATGAATTTGCGGCGCTGAAAATCTTATAACAAAACAAAAACATTAACAACTTGTTGACAATTACCAGATCGATTCTGATCCAACAACGAACCTAAAAAAAAACTACCAAAACTCTCGACAATGAAACCAAACAATCTTTAATGTCACGCGAGAAGTCTTCTAAATGCCCCAAGCTGTACAGCCCTCTCAATATACATAAACCGGATAGATCACTTCGACCCATCGTCAGTTTTTTCAACTCACCCACACAAAAATTAGCTAAATGTTTAGCCAGACAACTCCAACCGACTGCCGTGCAAGCCAAATCTTGTGTTAAAAACTCCTTGACCTCATCAAACCCATAAAACTATCAATGACAAACATTCTAGTTAGTTTTGACTTTAAACCCCTTTTCACCCAATTACCTTTTAACGAAGGAATTGAACTCCACTACCCAATACAACTAAGTAAACACTACCTCACAGACCGATATAAACCAATTGAAGAAGCATCAATGGCATCCCCAAACTCACATGTGATTGCCAATGTTTATGGAGGATTTTGAGAACATCACACTAGATTCAGCCCCTTATACTTCATCCCTATGGCTACGTTATGTTGATGAAACCTTCGTCATTTGGCCCCATGATGAAAAAAAGCTCGTGGACTTTAAGAATATCCATTCCAAAATCAAATTCACAATGGAACTAGAACAGAACAACCAATTGCCGTTCCTCGACTAACTAAATCAATAAATACATTTCGTATATCTAACAATTAATAAACAAGTGAAGTAAGGAATAAACTGTAGTGTTATTTTCATTTTCAAAACACTTCACGAAAATGTTTCCTGATATATTAGATAAGACAAGAGAAACATTGTTATGGTTATTAGAAATTGTAGAAAAATTCTCGGAATTGAAAAATAACATACCAAGGGTTTTTCTATAAAAAAAGGTAAAACAAAAATTATCGAAAGAGGAAATGTTGCAAGGAAAAACAATAAAATTTTTTAGAAAACACCGGCAAAATATACTGGAATTTTTTAGAATTTTCTGGGAAATGTTTTTCCAATAACTTTAGAAGAGACATTCTTGAAAAAATCCAATATGATAAATGAACTTGTTGTAAGGGAGGAAGAGAGAAGTTTTTTTGGAAAACATCAAAAGAGAGAAGATTTATAAAAATCTTGAGGAAAAATTCTAAAAATTAATCCGAAAGGAAGGATGAAACCCAAACTGTAAGAATTTTGAAATAAAATCTAAAATAAAAAAACTGTTAATAATGTTTTAGATATTTAAAAAATAAACAAGTTTTAGAAAACCCCAACAAATGGTACTGATATTTGTTTAGAATTCTCTAGAAAAAGTTTTTTCTGTAAATTTAGAAGAGACATTCTTGAAAAATTTCAATATGATAAAGCTGCTACGATAAAATAAACTTGTTGTAACGGAGGAAGAGATATTAAAAATTTATAAAAATCTTGAGAAAAAAATTATAAAAATCCATCCAAGTGGGGATGAAATACAAAATGTAAAGATTTTAAAATTTAATCTAAAAAAAAGACTAAAGAATTTTTTAGTTATAAAAAATTATGAATAAATCAAAATATAATAAAAATACTGGATTGATGAGGCTGTTACTTGTTAAAACTCTATATCACTTAATAAAATACTGATAAAGTATAAGACATTGTCGTAGAATAGTAAAAACATTTTTGAAACCATATACTGTATCAGTATTTTATTAAGTGATATGATAAAAAAATGAATAATAGTAAAAATAGAATAGAAATTGTAACTAAGGAGATATTTTCTTAGAAAACTGAAAAAATTCCAAAAGAATAGATACAAATTCTATAAAACTGCTAAACATTTTTTCTAAAAATTAGGAAACGACATTATTGAAGATTGCGATCAAAAAGAAAACAGAAAATTAAAACAAATATATGAGTTGTTGCAAGAGAGAAGAAAAGAAGTTTTTGGAGAAACTTCTAAATTATTTAAATCAAGATTTCTAGAAACATGCAGCTTCTTTTGTCTCATTTAGTATGAAAATAAGACAAGCTTGGAGTTTCTAGAAATCTTGATTTAAAAATATTAGAAAATTCAAAGATAATGGATAAAATTAAAATTTAAGCAATCTAAAATTTGTTGAAAATTTTTTGGAATTTAAAACTTGAATAAATCGCCAAAAAAGAATTATAGTAAAATAAAAGAGGAGTTATTACAAGACGCTAAAATATATTGGGTTTTTTATGAATCTTGAGTAAAGGTTTTTCCTACAAATGTAGAAGTGATTCCAGTAAGATAAATTTAAAAATGGTTGAATATTCTTGAGAAAGTTTACAGCAAGAGAGGAAACGAG
Source organism: Ontholestes murinus (assembly GCA_963969525.1). Lineage (NCBI taxonomy): Eukaryota > Metazoa > Arthropoda > Insecta > Coleoptera > Staphylinidae > Ontholestes > Ontholestes murinus. The sequence continues at coordinate 16,059,123 of OZ018399.1, forward strand.
AAATTTTTGGAAAACTCCAATAAAAGAGATATTTGAGATTTATAAAAACCTTGAGGAAGAATTTCCAAAAAACAGTCCGAGAGCAGCGATAAAACAGAAAATGCGAAAAAATAAATTATCGACTTGATTCATAAGACTGACAACGACAATCACTGACGAATGAGAACGGGCTGAAAGACCACTGGTCGATAGCCATGAAGCAGAAGACCAATTATTTTAGAATTTATTTTATTTTATACATTAAACGTATTATATTTTATTGTCATTCTGTGAATAAAGATGTTTAGTAGTTTAGTAGTAGTAAATTATCAAAATATTTTTCTAAATGAAAAAGTTCTCACGAATTTTTTTAGACTTTAAAAAAATAAATTAATGGATGAAACAACAAATTATGAAAAAATAATATATATATATATATATTTTTTAGAAAACTGCGACGTATTGAAAAAAGAAAAAACGTTAAAACCTTTAAAAAATCGAGAAAATGTATACAATTGAAATTCTATTACTCTAATAATTGCTAGAAAATTGTAATAAGTTAAAATGGCAATTTCTAAGAAATTCCTGAAATTTCCCATTTTAATGACAAAAAAAACTCTAAAAATAGAAGTTATTTCAATAGAAAATAAAATAGAGTTTTTGGAAAACTCATACAAAATAAGTCGAGAGAGGCTGAAAATTTTTAGAAATCTTAATAGAAGAGAAATTGTTGTAACTAAAAAGATTTTTTTTTTAGAGAACTGACAAACCTTTTTTCTAGAAATTTGGAAATGACACTCTTGAATATTGCGATAAAAAGAAAACAAAACATTTAAAAAATAGATAAGAAGTTGTTGCAAGAGAAGAGAAATGGAGCTTTTAGAGAAACTTTTAATATCTTTAAATCAATATTTCTAGAAACTTCCAGCTTGATGAGACAAGAGAATTTTCTAGAAATCTTTATTTAAAGATTTTAGAAAATGCAAAGAGAATGGATAAAATTTAAACATTAGCAGTCCAAAAACTGCTGAAAATTATTTGGAATGACAAATAGGAGAAGTTGTTTCAAAAGAAAACTCATATAAGATGAGTCAAGAGAGGCTGGAAATTTCTAAAAATCTTATCGACTTTAGATTTCAGAAAAAAATAGAGAGAATGTACAGAATTAAAATTTTAGCATTATAGAAATTGTTGGATAATTATTGGAATTCTTAAGCAAAACAAATCGTCGAGGATTTTTGTACAAAGAGAAATTCTTAGAAAATTCTAATAAGGTAAAGATATAGTTCAAAAAATATTGTAAAATGAAGGAGGAATTGTGGCAATATAGAATACGAAAAGTTTCTAAAAAGATACTGTATTTTTTTAGAATTCTCGAAGAAACGCTTTTACTTTAAATTAAGAAGAGAAATTCCTGGAAAGAAAATTGAAGAAGTAATAGCTGCAAGATAGAATGCGGAAAGTTTTTAGAAAAGTTCGCCAAAAGATACTGTAAATTTTTAGAATTCTCGAGAAAACGATTTTTTAAATTAAAGAGAGAAATTTCTGGAAAGTAAAATGAAGAAAGAATTGCTGCAGGATAGAATAATAAAAGTTCGCCATAAGAAATGTTTGGAATTCTTGAAAAAAACGCTTTTCCTTTAAATTAAGAAGAGAAATTCCTGTAAAGTAAAACGAAGAAGAAATTGCTGCAAGATAGAATTTGAAAAGTTTTAAAATAAAACTTTGCCAATATACTGGAAATATTTCTTGAATAATTTTCTCACATATCTCTAGGTGAAACATTATGAAATATTAGGTAGTGTTGATCAATTCTTTACCCGATACTGGAAATTTTCAGAAATCTCAAGGAAACCGCTTTTCCTCTAAATAAAGGAGATAAAGTTCTGATAATATAACGCTCTTAAAAGTTTACCAAAAGATATTGGATTTTTTTTTGAATTCTCGAGTAAACGCCTTTCCTTTAAATTAAGAAGAGAAATTCCTGTTAAGTAAAATGAAGAACGAATTGCTGCAAGATAGAATAAGAAAGTTTTTAAAAAAACTTTACCAAAAGATACTAAAAATTTTTCTTGAATAACTTTCTCACTTATCCCTTGGAGAACATTATGAAATTTTAGGTAATGTTGATAAATTCTTTACCCGATACTGGAAATTTTTAGAAATCTCAAGGAAAAATTTTCCTTTAAATTAAAAAGAGAAATTCTTGGAAAGTTCCGATAATATAGAGCCTATGTATAGTTTATTACGCGTAATAGATTATCAAATTTAGAGTACGATATAAAACTAAGTCCTATGTATTTGTATTTGTATTTGTATTTAATGCTTTGTCTCTCTTACAATAAATGAAAATATTACAAATGAATAGATAAAAATATGTACTTATAATTTTGACGTAAGAGATCCAGGGGGGAGTTCACTCGGCAGAATGTTCTTCCACTCCAGCCCAATGCTGCATTTGAAGTTCTTCGGTTGATCCTTCTAGCAGACTTCTGATTGCCATTTTGGCTTTATTTTGCTTTAAAAAGCATTATGGTTATATGATCATATACTAATTGTATAAAAAATAGTATAAAAGTTACCAGAGTAAATCTCCTGAAAGCTTTTCGACGTATTAAACATTTTTACGTAGTTCTTCCTTAGTACATTATTCTTAGCAAGTTTTAGAACAGGCAAGGTGCACTCATGTTGATTTTTCCAATTGGCAATCCAACAACTAAATCAGTAATGAAAGTGAAAGTATCTTTAATTTCTCTAAATATATGGGATCCCATTTTGCCTCATTCTTTACTTTTAGTTAGTAAATGAGCGTTGATGGATTCAGTTACTGAAACGATTTGATGATCCTCCAGTCTTCTTTCTTTATAGCTTCTTCTATACGCTTTGGATTAGTGACAGTCTGATCATCACCAACAATTTGTATTTCAGTTTCACTGGTTAATGCAACCCATGAATTTCAATCATAGTTATCAAAGAGATCTTCAATGGAGACAATGGTGATTTCCTTGATTAATTCCACGTAATAATTCTTATAAGCTGTTTTGGTGTTGGAAAGTCATTAGCTTCTATTCCAGTTATTCCAAAAAATTTTGAAAATTCTGATTCAGCTAAAAATGATAGAAATTCTCGAAAAAATGAAAGAAAAATTCTAGTAGGAGAATTCTAATGCAGCTAGAAATGATAGAAATTCTCGAAAAATGAAAGAAAAATTGTAGCAGGAGAAAAATTTTCAGGAAACGATAAAATAGGGCTCGAGAAGAAAATTAGAAATCTATAAGTTTAGAAATTGCTGAAAAAACAAGGAATCTAAAAGCAAACATTTCAAGAATTTTTTGTGAAAAATTGAGAGAAAATAAAGTAAGAAAAGAGTAATTCCTGCATAGGAGTGGAATATTTTTTTGGAAAACAATCAAAATAAGGCAAGGTTTTTAAAATAATCTAAAAAAAAGGTTCTAGGAAAATTTAGGGAGAATAGATAAAATTCACTATGTTATAAAACTATATAGTTACTTTCAAAAATATACTGTAAGACGCTACAATTGTTTCGCCGCACTGTGGCTTCTTCAGGCGAAGAAACCATTTCTTCGCCTAAAGAAGCCACAGTGTGGCGAAACAATTGTAGCGTCTTACAATATATTTTTGAAAGTAACTATATAGTTTTATAACATAGTGAAGATGAACTTTCAACATTTATCAGCCTCATCAATCAATTATTAGATAAAATTCAAATTCTAGAATATAAAAGATTCGGAAAAATTTAGAATTTAAAGAAATAGTTTTCTAAAAAAATTTTTAGAAAATTGTTAAAGATATTCCTTGAAAATCCGATGATACAAAGCAAAAACTTGGTGTTAAAACTTCTCAAAAAGTAGAAGGGAAATTGTTGCCAGATAGAAGTAGAAGTTTTTATGAATCTTTGGAAATAAGTGTTGAAAATGGTTTAAAAATTTGAAAATAGTTGCTAGAAATATACCAAGAATATGGATAAAATCTAGAAATTAGCTAAAAAAAATTTGTAGAAATCAAATTGAAAAGTTGTGTTTTTTTTTTAGAAATTTGAAATGGGAATTTTTGGAAAATTGCGATGAGAAAACGCAATATATTATTTAAAAAATCTAATAGGGAAAATTTAATTTTATTAAGTCTACAAAACAAATCACTTATTGAAACAACTATTTAAATTTTTGACCTTGACTTTCATCTAAATCTTGATGTGTTCTTTTTATGAAATTTTAATTTTAAATGTTTCTTTGCTTATAACTGATAGATAAATTTTAAAAAAAAAATTCTGACAAAATAAAAGAAATGGTGATAAAAATTTCTAAAAATCTTGAGAAACATTTTCTATGAAATGGATAATTGATAAAATTGAATTTTTAGAATTCTACAAATTGCTAGCAAATTGTACGAATCTAAAAGAGCTGTTTTCCAAATAGCTTTGTATAATTGTTAAAACAATATGTTTTTTTGTTTGTTTTTTGTTACTTAGATAATCTTATTCTTCATGTTCTTCATCATATAGACCTCCGTGATGCCATCACATACCTTATTGCATCTATTGGAAGCGTTTAAAATCGTCTTCTCCCATTATAAGATAAGGTAAACAATGAAATTAATAAATTATTTAATCAATTCTTTAATTATTGCAAATTACAAGTTTTTATTGTAACGCATTGTCTTAAAAATGTACAATGATGACACACGAAATAAAAAACATTACTACATCAACAAAGACTAGTCTTAGTACCAGATAAAATACTACTACGTCAACTACTTCCAAATATCTTTCCAAACAAGAAGATCGTATTATTATATCAACTGAAACACTGGTCGTGGTCGATAGCACGAGTTCAGCATCCTTAGATTGTTAGTCCGGGTCAACAATTGGATGGGTGAGCGGTACCACTCGCCTTTAGGATACAATAAATGACGTTTTAGAGTGATAGGGCGAAGCTCTAAAGTAACAAACTCATCTACATAAATATAAATACATGAAATACGTTGATCGATAGCTATTACTACTTCTATGTCAATGTGTTAGCACTTAGGAGCCATAGATTTATTTGATATATTTTCAAATAATTCTGATGACGTGGCATCAAATAACTGTGTATCTCTTAAACCCCATCCCTGTATCAGGGATACGCGTACCACACTTTGGGAAACACTGGCTTAAAGGTATAGGGATACGTATGCGGATAGCCCCATCGAAGCAGGGCACGGTATCACCCGTGTCGCGCATTTTACGGCCCTGTGATTCTTATTCCGTCTTCTGCAATCTTGCCAATATATAAAGCGAATCAAGTAAAAAAAACGACAACCGAATTGCGAGGGCCCGTAAATCCTATACATAAAATTGATACCTGATCTTGTCGTAAATAAAATATAAAAAACAATTTAGAAACGTATAGATGTCTAAGACTTCTCTCGGAAGGACACATATGACACCTCACTTAGGGGCAGAACAAATAATATTATTATTCAGCAATGGATTTGTGGTACGATCCATAATGTAAAATGTAAAGAATTTTTCGGATCCTGGACTGAAATTGTATATAATAATGCCGATAACTGATGGTCAATACTTAAATAGGGTTCGTGGATCTGCTCGTACATCTATAGTAATGTCGATGGCTATGCATATGACAGCCACCTCTCTCCAGTCCATTATGCATGATGACAAAACGCATAAAATATGCCTGTCTCGGGGGTAACGCTTCAATTTGATATAATCACAATGCCCATCATCGAATTGCCTGTCCCATACTAACTTGCTCTCTAAACTATAATACCTATTCCAAGGGCTTTGTTATTATATATATACCAACTTCAATATATAATCCATGTCCGATTAAATGTCGGTTGCGCAAGGTCAATTTCATGTCGAGATACAAAATTCAATTCTGTAATTAATCAGCCGAACTGCTATGTCAATAACCACTGCTCTACTCTTTCAATATCTATATATGATGATATACATTGCCTTTATTCAATATTATCATTTAAAAATATATACACATATGTTACATTTGGTTCAGGTGGTGAAACATTTTTAATATTAAGGGTTGTTTACAATGAGACACTTGGTTGGTTGTACAATTTTTTTACAATTTATTCCGACTAGTTTCGATTTTTACATCATTATCTACGAATTGTAAAACCAACAAAAGTGTCTCATTGTAAACAACCCTTAAAAATATATATACGCTTTTTTATTGGCTATCAGCCACTACTTTAATATATTATAATATTAATGCCATGTTCTGCACGAGGCCCAGTAAATATGTTAGTAGATTTATTCATATATCTTTTTAGAATTATATACAAATATATATAAAATGTTAAAATGTTAAATTTTATAGTAACCACAGTGAATCTAGTGTATGTATGGATTTAGTAGTAACGGTCGCTACCATCCCCTTTCATTCCACGATTGCATTACGAAATCCTGTATATTCATAACAATGACGGCGAAAATATATTTGCATCTTAATTAAAAAATTAAATAAAACGTGATAGTCAATCAGACGAAATAATTGTTTTTTTTTTATTATGGCCCTCATTATGGCGGAAAAATGAAGGCCCGTCATAGCACTCAACAACCACCGAAAGAATTGCTTTTATAACGCTATTCTTTTCAAGCAGTTGGACATTATATTTAATTATTGTCACATCACATCCGACGCTCCAAAATTGGATAGCCCCATAAAATGGTTTTTAAGACTCCTGTCAGCATCATTAAAATAATTCTTCGAGAAATTCCTGTTAAGCACGAACACGGTTAAATTGTTTTATTTTTATGAAATTCGCACACTATTAAATTACTAATTATCTTATAACATGAAAAAAATACCGGGGATTATGCGAATCGTTAAATTTTATATACAGTTTTTACGATCGTAAAATTAATATATTACGCCGATTCAGAAAATAACGAATAATTTAGGATCCAATAATTTTATTGTATTAGTAATAGTAATTATAAATAAGGTTTCATTGTAAGCACTGAAATTAATAGGAATAGTACAATAATTAATAAATTATAATTAATTTTTTGTTTAGGTAAATTAAAACGTTTTAATTAACTTCTTAAAATAAGTCTCGTAACGCTGAAATTTTGCAAACCAATTTAAATATTCTTTATTCGAAGTAAAATTGCGAGTGGGTATAGAAATTAAGAAAGGTTGGAAAAACAATTGGGCTTAACTCTGTATAATACATAAATGTTTTGATTGAATTATAAGTGTATTGAAATTTAATCACAAATCGATCATATCTTATATCTAATAATTAATAATTTAACTTTCATCGCCAATGCTTCTATTTAATGTACTAATTCAAAAAACTTTTTAATTGAATAGCAGAGTGCATTCATAAATAAATTGTAATATAAAATAACTAAAGCTTAATAAAATACCGACACAGTATATTCAAAAATGCTTTTTATTATTATACGACCATGTTTCACCACACAGAGGCTTCGTAGTAGTAGTAGGATAAAAAATGACGAAGCCACTTGTCGTAGAATAACAAAAACATTTTTGAAACCATACACTGTGTCAGTATTTTATAAATTGATATGGAGTTTTAACCAGTAACAGCCTCACCAATCCAGTAAATAACAAAAGTCTGAAGTGAAGCATTTTTTCTACTTGAAATTAAATCAATAGTATCGGAGCTTTCATATAAAAAATGTTTTGGTTAGAATAACTGATAAGATGTAAAAAAACTGAACCAGTTAAATGTGTCGAAACTATATATAAAAACTAATAGAGTGTGCGATATAAACAAAGTCTAGTTTTTAAATTTATAAAAAATGTTACGCTGATTAAAAATTCAGACTTCGAAAAACAGCTAAAATATAATTGAAAGATGAAAAAAATTGGTTTAACTAAGAATTAACATAAATATAACACTTTAACATTGTATCAGAACTAGTTCTTAGTTGCACTTACAGAAATTAACAAATTTAGTTGAGTTAAAAATGCCACAACTAAATTGTTCGACGATGGCGCTATGTTTATTTAATATAAAATTTAATTATTTTTCAATAAATGTGCAAACAAACTTGTAAATATAATATTACACACCCGGATAAAATATTTGAAATAATAATTGAAATGTCCATGCTAATATATGCATTTGTAAGGTAACAATTTCCGAATAATATTATATTAGTAATTAATCGATATCAAACGCAGGAATATTTAGTGTTCGCAAAATAACAGCCGTTGCGTTGATTTCTAATAATAATAAAACTCGGGGGACTTTCTCAGATCATGCTAAAGGTTTTGTTTACATTTTACGGTATATTGAGGCAAAGATCGTGAGAGTAAGTGATGCTTACGATGCTATTACAGGAAAAGCTGAAATAAGTACACCGTGCTCGCAGGAAAGGGGATATTCAAGTATTTACTCTAAATTTATTTAACGGTACGCTTTTTCCGTGTAATGAAACCATCCCATTAACTGTGGCGTATAAACTAAATCGCCCTTTTACATTAAAATAAGGTTAAACATGTGTCAGATGTATTTTGTACAATTATTGAAACACCATAAAAAATTTAAATTTTAGATTGTTATTAAAGATAATAGATAAAAATTACTATTATAATAAAATACTCTATTTAAAATTATTACACGAGTTAAATATTTATTAGGAGCTATCCTATTAATCTCCGCCCCCTATTTTAAAAATCTAGAAGTGGGTGAACCATAAGCCCTTAGAACATTAACAAAAATTAGGCATCCTAAAAATCACCTCTACAATTCCTCTAACACCCTACTATTCGAAAAAAACAGAGATAATCCTAATAGAACAACGACTCATACATCCATTAACCAAATTTGCCACTAATCCCCGCATCGGCGATGTCATAAATCATTTATGTATTCCTCGTAATCTTAATATACCACCCAAAACCAAACACCCCAGTACCATCATTTATCAATTCATTTCATCATTTCATTTTGAAACATAGGACTGATAACGACGTTTACTGACGAACGAGAACGGGCTTAAAGACCACCGGTCGATAGCCAATGAGGACTATATCCTTCCACGATAAGATGGGTGGAGGCAATGCTTCAAAGCCGATTAGTAAGCCGAAAAACAAGAAGAGAAGAAGCATATTAATCGCCCTAATATCAAATTTAACACTATTCTTCAATAAAAATGTTTATTTTTCTATTTATTAGTTTATAAGCATGATGCCAGAAGATATGTTGAGTCGAGGCCAGCATTTTTGTTGCAAATTTTCTTTCATTTTAAATTTGTAGACATTTCTCATTAAATCCTTAATCCACCTTTAATTTTCTAATAATAATTTGAGGTAAATTAGTCAAAAGTTATTGATAATGAGTACATTCCATTTCAAAAAAAGTAGTGAGTTGATTCTTATGTGCCAAATATGCTTTTCTTCCTTCAGCTTCGTTAAGATTAGCTTTGGTCAACTTAAAATTTACATAATCTAACATACAATAGTTTTTCTTTCAATGATCTTCACTTTATATCGTGATTCCACATCGAAATCCAATGATTATCTTGAGACAAGGGTACATATCTCTGAATAGAAAAAAATATATCAGCTCTGACAATTGGTAAATGGCAGGACCTTTAGTTTATTAATATTGTTATTTTTATAAAGCAAGCAATTACGGAACGGATTGTACACATATGAAAATTTTAATAGTCCATTACGAGTCAAAAACTACGACTTAGAATAATCACTTTGGAAAATTTTCGTAAATGAAATGCGATAAGAAATGATCATTTCTTCGCCTGAAGAAGACACAGTATGTCGAAACAATTGTCGCGAACGGCAAAATAAATATTTGAAATTGTTTTCGTATTTCATTTACGAAAATTTACCAAAGTGATTAGAATATGAACTTTCAACAACTAACAGCTTCAACTATTCAGACTTAGAATAAGTCCAAAAGCGTCAAGAAAAAAATTACTACCGGCCAAACAACTTTAAAAGTGTTAAGAATGTCGAAAATGCAAAGCCCTGGATGCCAATTTCTGGCTGGCATGGAGACAACATGTTATAAGCTTCTGTCAAGATGCTCTGGTTCAAGGGATGGAATGTTGAACGCAAAGACGCATAGATGTAAAAGCTAATGGCAAGACCCTCATCGAAGCCCTTGATGTTATGCTGCCACTTATTGTCCAACTGAGAAGTTTTAGCGCCTTCCCTTACAAGATGTTTACAAAATTGGTGGTATTGGTACAGTCCCTGTCGGCCGTGCTGAGACTGGTATCTTAAAACCTGGTATGGCGGTTACCTTTGTCCCAGCTGGCCTAATCACTGAAGTCAAGTCAGTAGAAATGCACCACAAAGCTCTTCGAGAAGCTGTTCCTGGCGACAATGTTGGTTTCAACGTTAAACATGTCTCCGATAAGGAACTGCGTCGTGGTTATGTAGCCGGTGATTCTAAGGCTAGTCCTCCAAGAGTCGGCAGCTCACTTCATTGCACAAGTCATTGTGCTCAATCACCCTGGTCAGATTGCAAATGGTTACACTCCAGTACTTGATTGCCATGCAAGTTTGCAGGGATTAAAGAGAATTGCAACCGTAAGCAAGACCACTGAAGAAAACCCTAAAACCATTAAGTCTGGAGATGCAGCCATTGTGAACTTGGTTCCTTTGAAACCGATGGGTGTTGAATCATTCCAGAAATTCACACCATTGGGACGTTTCACAGTAAGTGATATGCGTCAAACAGTTGCTGTTGGTGTCATTAAGTCTGTCAACTTCAAAGATACAACTGGTAAAGTAACGAAAGCTGCAGAGAAAGCCTAAAAGAAGAAATAACTAGACTTAGTACAGTCTGATGCCATTGACACTCAGGATGTCTTCATTAATAACCAACGTTTATTGTTCTCTAGATGGCTCGTGCAGAATTACTTCTATCACAAAGAGTTTACAAGAAAAATACTTGGTTTATTTTATGTTTTTGTTTAGGTTTATATAAATTATATCATATTTATTAATACATACACGTTTCTCTCTTCTTTTCACTGTTAATGGTGGCTTTTTTCGCATGGAAAGAGCAACGGTGTAATTAGCTTTTAAGTCGTCTTTTTTGGTTATTATTACATGTTTGTTTATTTTCTTAATAAATTCATTGATAGACTTGAAAATATATATTGACATGTGGTTCTTGACAAGCTATAAACAGTATGAAGTGCTACTAATCGACCTATTTGGACCACTCCCAAAAATTCTGATGGTAGACGATATATTCGAAATGGCGAGCTGTTCCGATTGGAAGCCGCAACAACTCCAACCTGTGGTAAGACTCTAGTAAAAAAAGTATTTTTACATTATCAAAAATATCAAAAACACGAAGCTTTAAGTTAAAAGCAACTGACGGTTCGAGTTGCTAGCAATCGACTTATTTAGATCAATTTCAAAAGATCTTGATAGAAGACATCGCTTTGAAATACATTGCTGTTGAATAATATAATATATTACAAAAATAAAATCGTCAGATTGCAGGCGACAATAAATACTAGTTAGATATCAACTGTCATTTCACACTAGTTTATCATCTAGTTGCCAACCCAGTATAAAGAAAAATCATGGGACAGAAAACCCAACTAACCATCCAAGTAGGCACACTGATGCGCTTTACTGCACGTATTTATTGAGGTAGGTAAGAGCTACGCTGGTCTAATATATGTAATGGTTGAGGTAGGTCAAGAATACGTTGAGAATCACTGCATAAATTATTGAGGTAGGTTAGGGATAACCTACGTTTAAATTTCACTTCAATTCTAAGAAATTAAACTCTTAAGTGGTCTGGTGTATTCCGACAACGATAAATGTGAGGCATGTGCTAATTTTACTTCAACCTCATCTAAAATGTTAATTCAATTCTGACTTTAGAATTCAAACAGCAATCATTAGTGGATCTGTCGTTTACCAAGCTTTGAAGCGCTAAATTAGCTCATTAAATAGCTCAAATACATAAAACTCCAAGTATCGATGATATTTCTATCGCCATAATGAAAAACTTCACCTGCAATGGTAAATGCGCTCGTATAAACATTGTAGATGCTGCAGTGCGTTTAGAATGCTTTCCACTGGCTTATATTTTAGTAACCGGGGACAGGGAATATTCTTTAAAGTAACAAGCTCATGTACACACAAATTATTAAACAAATAATATGGCAGAAAAACTATGAGATCGTTAGTCAAACAATGCTACTACTACTACTCTACTAAAAATATATTTAATTCATTTTTTGGCTTCATTGATCTCGATGTTTTGTATTAGATAGTTACTCTAGACATTGCAATTGGTACTAAGAGACTTTGAAATAAGTTAAGTCCACCAATTAGTATAATTACAAAAAAATCAAGTAGATAATCTTATCTCGCCTGGAGCGATAATTAAATCTCCTCACTAAGTCGATACTTTGAAGTATCCACCTGAGCTTTTGATTAAAGACAAAAAGATCGCCCGCACTCTAAATACGTTCATTCGAATGAAATAAAATCTAGGTTTTAAAATCAGAGATCAACAAGTGAGATGTTTACTAATTTATCCTCAACCTCATCTAAAATTTCATTTCATCTGCCAAGTTTTGAAATGCTAAATCTTTCAATTAAATAGCTGAAAATTCATAAAATCCAAGATACCAATGAGATTTCCAAGCGTACTCTCGACCTACCCCAATAAATTATTTATTGCCCTTTGATATACTTAAACTATGATAATAAATTGTGCATTGGCCTAGTATACATTTGACTTTTGGTAATGAATTAATCATTACGCTAGCATATGGGTAAAAATTGAAATACCTTTAAAAAACAATTAAAACTGTATGAAGAATATAAATATTGCCTAACTTGCTTCCAAGTTTTTAACTCTCGGGAAAGTGAAGAAAAAGTTTACGGAGTGGGCACCACTTTTTATGTAAAGAATATTCTCCAAATCACACTAGATTCCAAGAGAATAAATTGCTACTTGACGGCAACGCTGAAAAAAGTTACATTTCAATAAATTTTGTCTAAATTATAGATCAAACAATGAACGCTATCAATAAAAAGAAGGAAAAGTTACATATGTTCGATGTGCCTTCATATTTACGTCGAAAGGCATGCAAACTTTCTGTTCCTTCATTAGATTTTCATTAATTTTGTGTGTGTAAATCTTTAAGACTATTTACATAAGTACAATAGAATGATGATTCTACATATCCAAGAAAGATAAATCTATATTTTTATTTTTTTTACTCACTTTACAAGTTCTATTAAAACAATACATAAAAATACATACATAAATAAAATAATAAAATTTGAAGGCGAAATTCACGTTCCTTCGTGTTCTTCCACTTCACCCTTTGTACTTGGTAACTGGTGATGATAATCATCAAAGCTACTGAAGCAATACTTTGGCCATTTCTAGCGTATTAGGTCAAATTTCTGTAGACCTTATAGGATTTAAATCAGGTAAATAAAACGAGTTCGGCTCACCGTGAGTGGAAAACTTAAAGGAATAGAAAAAATAGTTGGATAATGTTAAAATCTCATATGTGCTCTATAGGAATACCCGAAAAAAGATTATATATTATAACATACAGAAAGTTTAGGTAAGTAATTCCTCTTAATATGTTGGGCGTTGAAGTTATATTATCAAAATTAGAAACCCCATCAAGCGCCCTCTCTAGGTATTATATGAACTAAGAAGAAATTTCCAGTCTGTGCAAAACATTAAAAGCGTGTATATTTATTCACTCTACTGTGCCTAATTTAAAAGGTTATGGGCCTAGGACACACGTATTGTTTAATAAATTAGCTTATAAAGTGCACAAGAATGACTGGAAACTATTTGTTGAGCATCCCCAAGTTGAAAGGAAGGGAAAATTACAACGATTGGGCATTTGCCATAGAAAACTTTCTGATGTTGGAATACTCAGACAAGGGCCTCGACGACGAGACGACGGTGGACGATGCAAAAGCGTAAGCCAAGTTGATATTATTTATGGATTCATCCTTATACGTTCATATTAAAGATCAGAAGACGACGAAAGCATTGTGGAACCATCTCAAGAAATTATTCGATGATTTAAGGTTTACACAAAGAGTAAGTTTGCTTCGCACGTTAATTTCTATTAGTTTAGAAGACTGGATTCCATGACGGAATGTGTAAACCAAATGGTGGAAACGGGACAGAAACTAAAAGATACACGATTTAATATTGGCGACGTGTGGATAGGAACGCTTCTACTGGCAGGTTTGCCTGAAAGATTTTCTCCTCTGATCATGTCGGTCGAGCAGTTGGGCAAAAGCAAGCATGGATGAAATATTAAGTCCAAGTTGCTGGATACGTAAATAGATGGCGCTGGGAAAGGAAGCGCATCTGCTGCCACATGGTTTAGTAACAAGAAGAACAACCAGGATTTTGGTAACACTTTTGCGTCAAAGACGATGCCTAGTGGCAGCTATAAAAAGGAAATAAACAAAACGGACATTTTAAAAGTCAATGTACTAAGAAAAATTATCCCAAGAATAAACAAAGCGATTCAAGTGGTGGAGAAGTTAATGCTTTTAGTTCAACCTTCTTAACAGGGCAGTTTAAAAGAGGCTAGTTTTCATTTTGCCACAAGTGAACAATTCATGAAAAACAAGTCATACGATTTTAGTGTTCCGGAAATTACAGTGGCAAATGAAGGGGGACTCACAGCCACATGTATAGGAGACATTAATTTAACAACAGTGGTAAATAGTATAGTTTTCAAAAATATACTTTGTGTTCCTGGTCTAACGACAAATCTTTTATCTGTCAGTCAACATATTAAAATGGAAATTAATTGAACTTCAAAAAGAATTCCTGTAACATGTTTAATAGAAATAGTGTAATAGTTGGTGTAGCTGAAATTATACAAAATGTATATAGACTAAACGTCGCTAAATCAAGTGTGTGCTTGATTACTACTGCAAATAATGTATGAGAAAATATATGGCATAGGATATTTGGGCACATAAATGCATCAGATTTAAACATGATGAGAAACTCTGCAGTAACAGGAATACAATTTGAAGAGGATGCTAACCGTAGCATCAAGAACTGCATGGTTTGTTGTAAGGGCAAGCAGACGAGGTTACCCTTCAGCAAGCAAGGCTTCAGATCAAAGGCATTATTGGATATCATTCACACAGAAAACAAGTTTATTGGAGGAACATTTTGTCACTTTTCAGGACGATTACTCCAGGATAATTTACGTTTATTTTCTGGAATCGAAGGAACAAGTCTTCAAATATTTCAAGATATTTAAGAAACCAGTAAGAAAGAAAAATTAAGATTCTACGATCTGATAGAGGAATAGAGTTCTGTAATAAAGAATTCCAGAAGATTTTGAAGGAACATGACATAATGCACTAAACAACAGCGCCACACACGCCGGAATAAAATTGCTCATTAGGGAGAATCAACAGAACTTTGATAGAGACGGCAAGATGTTTGCTTTCCGTTGCGAATCTTGAAAAAAGGTTTTGAACAGAGAGTGGATACCGCCATATATCTCAGGAACAGATCAATTTGTTCAGGAATAAAGGATAAAACTCAACAACAAGAAACCTAACGTAAGCCACATAAGAATTTTTGGAAGCCAAGCTCTGGGCTACAGTAATCACACCAAAGGATATAGACTGTATTACGAAACCAGGAATAAGATAATAATCAGTTGAGATGTAATTCTAATGGAGAATGAAACTCATAGCGTGTTGGTCAGAAACTTAGATTCAGTGGAACATTAAAAATCAACATGCTACTTTAGAACAACAAACCCCAGATAATGAAGAAAGACGTCAGGTAAAAAATGAAGATAACACAGAAGCAGTAAGAAGGTCAGCCAGAGAACCCAAACCGAAGTCTTTTGAGAACTATGTAACCTATCTATGTACAACAGATACAACTCTAGAATATGACCCCCGTGAGTGAAGCACTGTCAAAAACAGACAACGACTCCTAGGGGATGGCCATGAAAGAAGATGTAGAGTTCTTTTATGATAGGATCTAAAATAACCGGTTATGTAGTGGATTGCAAATGAGGTTTTAAAAGAGAAAGTGGCGTTAGAGGTGATGTGCGATATCGTGCGCGTCTAGTGGTCAAAGGCTTTACACAAATGCAAGGCATAGATTACGATGAAACTTTTTTCCCAGCAGTTCGTCATTCCACTTTAAGACTTTTATTTGCGCTTTCTGAAGAATTGGATTTAGATATAAGACATATAGATGTAACAACAGCTTTGTTGAACGGTGTTTTGGAAACTGTCTATATGAGGCAATCTGAAGGCTAAAAAAACATGGTTTGCAAACTGAAAAAATCGGTATATGGCATTAAGCAGTCTTCCAAAACCTGTACAAAATGGTGGATGCTCTTTTAATTCAAATTAACTATAAAAAATCAGAACTTGAAAATTGTATATATATATAAGAATTAACCTTAATCGCGTTATATGTAGACGATTTTTTATGTTTAAGTTGGATTTAGGCGTATGCTCGATGTAAAATAAAATATATTTATAAAGATTACTTTTCGAATTAAAGTTCAAGTATTTTATAAACTCATTCAATAGCAGGTGTGATAATATAGGAAAACGTAGAGAGTAAATATTTAGAATACAAATCTTAATAAAATGATAAATTTAATGTAATTATAAAACCTGTATTACATTAATATACCTTATGGAACTACGTGAATAGGCCAAATATTAATACACTGAATTACGTATGGAATGCAAAGACTCATGTCGGGCAATGTTAGGAATGCGAGGAATGCTCTATACTTAAAACAAACTTTTATTCTATATTTCAGTAATTATAACATCAATATTAATTGATTATTATCATTTTGCTAATAAGTAATAGGTAATTTTAAGAAAATTATAAATAGTTACAAAGTTACTTTCGGACACAGACTAACCTTAAATAAGAATTGAATTAAATATTGATTGATTTTAAATGATATGTAAATTGAAATACTAGAAACATTTGTTACAATTGTAAATGTAGTTTTGAGAATTAATTTAAATTGAAATAAGTACAACGATGCTAAAATGTTTTGCATGCAGTGCCAAAACAATCAATACCAACTGGGAATTAGTGTAATAACAGTTCGTTAATAATGCGTGTCGCATTATTCATTCACCTAGTTATAATTAATGCGCGGAATTTTTCAAGACAAGAAAATATTAATTACGGCCTAATCGCTTCCTTTGTATGCGAATTAAATGAATGTAATTAAAGTAATAAACATGTTGGTGTGTATGCACTAGTTTTCATGATGGAGTAGCAGTTAATATTATAATAGTTTTCATTGTTCCCCGTATGTTAATTCAGAGTAAACTATAATTAGCGGTGCTATTCTAAATGGAATTTGAATAAAAGTCGATATAATTATCGTCGAAGTTCGCGTGGGTGTAGTGTTTGTGAATTTGTTGCTTCTCTGGGACTTTGAGAATAGTAACTGTGAATACGAGCCCTACATGCTAAAAGCTATTCCCACAGCCAAGTGAACATCAAGTCAATATTCGAACTCTTTGATGATCATAAATCTATCTTCACGTGTATTCCGTACTTTACGTAGACGTTCACTTCGTTCATATATTTTTCACGCCGCTTTATTTCCTTTTTTTTTACAAACTGCGTTCGTATGTAATATTAATTTATAACAATTTTTATTTTTAAATATCAATACAATTAGAAATAAAGTTTCAAAATATTATAGCTTATTAACAATCAATAACTTTAAAAATGTCATAAACTGCTTTTCCGTATTTGCTATTTACTTAATCATCAAACTTTTTGAAATTAGTATTATTGAATATCATTATGATGAGATATTAGAGGTTCTAAAATTATATTCTTATCTATATACTTAAAACGTAAATTATATATTTTATACTTGCAGAATATTTTTATTATATTTCAGTATATTTTTAATAATTTTGTACAACTGTTTATATTAAATTATTTTTCCTTCGCTCACTCACTGAATAGGTAACCCCGTCAAAGGTTTCTTATTCTAGCAACTCCTTTATAATATCCTCCTGTATGATACGGGGGTCTTATTAAAGTAAGAACCGCTAGCGCCCTCTCTTCGCGCGTAGCGTTAGCCGCGATTATTTAACCTAATAACGCCTTCACTAATTATTTATAAACGCTGCCAGTTAGTCTAAATTTGCTATCGGAGGTAGATAATATTATGCAAAAACTTAATATGGGCTATGTTTATAATAAATAAAACCAAAGCAGTTTTTCTTCTAAAAATAGCCTACAATCTACATCGCAAATACTTTAATAGCTTCGCAATTTTGTTGACTATTTCAGTAACCGTCTATCCGCATTGAGGCCTATATAGTTATAGTACGACGCATATTCTAGAGCGCTCAGAATTTTTTTGATTGTCTCTGGATGTATCCTAAATATGTTCCTTGCCGTTTAGCCGTATACAACTCCATGTCCGTTTTACCCTTGAGCACTGGCTACACTGCCCTCTCCTTATAGATATTTTGGCCTAAAATATATCATCCAGAAGATCATGATGATATCTGTACTGTACTTTATACATTTTGATTTTCGAAAGAGATGGAAATCTATGGTGCCCTCATGCCTAATTCGAATTGAATACCATAATTCCTATGTTGGTGTTGGCGAAAAGGATTTTAAGCATGCTTCTCATTTTATACAATCAATATAGTCTAATATATTGGATAGCTTTGGAATAACTAATTTCTTGATTTCTTCCTTTAGAAGTGAATCCTTATTGAGCACCATACAAGTTTATACGTTAACTTCTGATGGGAGTATACTAGATAGTAGATTATCTTCTTTAATTGAGCGCTAATGCTCAGTTGAATTACATTTTCTATAAATAATTTTCTGCCTTTCCTTTCCTTTTCTTGCTGAAGATATATTGAACTCTTTGTCTGCCAAATAATAATTAGAAGATATTTTGTAGCAAGTCCTGTTGTTACACGACTTTTGTAACTATAGGAGTGTCAAGCCATAAATTCTTCGCACTGTCCCAGAACAGAACAATCTGCAGCATTGTTTTCTTTTCTTTTTAACTGTTTTCTAAATATTTAATTATTTTCAAAGATATACGAGGATGGCTCAAATATAAACTGGAATTTAATCTAAAAAAACAATATGTATGTTTTATTATAAAAATTATGTTTTAGTTTTCTACATAGTCTCCTCTTCCCATTGAAGCGGAAGATTCTTCATGCCATTATAGGAAAATGTAGTCAGTCCTGTCTTCAGCCAATTGGTCACAAACAATTCCACATCTTGGTCACTGTGAAAATGGCGTCCTCCTAATTCGTCTTTATCCACACAAAGACGAATTGAAAGGACACATGAAAGCCACACGGAGACAAGTCGGGGTTATAGGGCGAGTGTTCAAATATGTCCCAATGAATTTTCTCTAATTTTTCTCCTGTCAAAGCAGCTGTGTGTGGCCTAGCTTTCTCATGAAGGACAATCACACTTCGGTTGGGCATGCCTCGACTTTTCTGTCGATAAGCAAGTTTGGCTTCAACAAGGGGCTTACAATAATATTCAGCATTGACTGTATGTCGCTCATGAAATAAATCAACAAGTATGCTCACGGAAAGCACGAATGCGAACGCCTCAGTGATGCGTAATCGCGGTCTGCGTGTATGACTTACGTTTTTCACCGTTGTACGGCCACTTAAAATTTTTTATGCCATTTTATCAGCGAACTCTGCAGTCAGTCGACGAAAAATTTCGCAAGGTTTTACGCCTTCCCGTTCTAAAAATTTAATGTTGATGCGTTGCACAATAGACGTATGTACCTAATGCTCGGAGATGATACTAATCGCGGCAATAAGCATTAGTGAATCAAATCGACGTCCTCCCATCCCTTTGACAGTCAGCGGTACCACGCATAATACGTTATTTAGCGACCGATAAATAAAAAATCCGGTTTATATTTGATCCACCCTCGTATATTTATGCTTTTGACAAATTCAACTGTTTTAACATGTTTAACAGTTTTTTCCCTTAGTATTCACATCAATCAATTAATACTCTATTGGAATAGTGTCAATAAACACTTAATTTAGATAGTAATAAAGAGATGCTACCGTTACTACGCCGTAATCCATACTTACACTGAATTGAAAAATTCACTACGTTTTAACCACAAACCACGTTTTAACTAATCCGTTAGTAAATCTACTTAATGAGCAGAACTAATCATTTCGTCACTTTTTATACTGGACTGTCTTCCAGAGATAATCCTCAAACAACTACCGGCAGGTATATTCCCTCACCCCAAAATAGTTAGTATAAAATCAAAATTACATCAATTAATAATTCACTTGATAAAACGTCGAAACTCGATTTGAGTGTGTTGTTTAGATTTATATAATTGTGCCTACACGTTATTTAACATAGTGAATTTTTCAATCAATGTAATTGAAATTGGTCAAGAGTACGCAATGTCAATGATCACTTCATTGGGATAGGTTAAAAGTGCGCCAGATTACTGAATACTTTTTTGGCAAAAGTCAAAAGCGCACAAGGTCAATGATTACTTAATTGAGATAGGCCAAGAGTACGCTAGAAAAATAACAAATTTATTAGTCTAGGTCAAGAATACTATAGGGCAATGAATAATGTATTTGGATAAAATAAAACAAGAAAATGCTAGGGCAATAAATAATTAATTGTAATGGGCAAAGAATATGTCATGATAATTAATAATACAAAATGTATATGTACAGGGGAGAGTGTTTTCGACCTTTCATGTATATTTTTATATCAAGATTTTGAATTTAATCAAATCTTTTAATTATGACTGAAACATTTTGGCTATGAATAATTTATTAGGAGAGGTTCGGAGTATGCTAAGTCAATGTATATTTTTTTAGGTCAAGAATATGCTGGGGAATTTATAATTTATAGAGATAGGTTAATAAATAATTAATTGGAATATGTCAAGAGTACGCTATGACAATCAATAATTTATTAGCTTAAGCAAATAATTTCTTACCTTAGTTCAAAAGTACTCTAAGGTAATGAATCATTGATTGGTGTAGGTCAAGAATACGTAAGGACAATGAATAATTTATTGGAATAGGTCAATATTACGCTTAGACAATTAATAATTTATTAGCCTAGATCAAGGGTACGCTAGGATAATGTATAATTTGTTGATGTAGGTCAAGAGTATGCTACGGAAAATATTAGTAATGGTTAATAATTTGCTAGAATAATCAATAATTTATTGAGATAGGTTAAGAGACAGCAAGAACAATTTATAATTAATTAGAATATGTCAAGAGTATGCTAAATAATTTATCAGCTTAGACAAAGAATTGACTAGAACAATGAATTATTTATTGGTATAGGTCAAGCGTATGCTAGGGCAATTAATAAATTATTGGCATAGGTTAAGAATTCGCTTGGACCATGAATAATTTATTGGAATACATTTTGGCAATGAATAATTTTTAGGAGAGGTTAGGAGCATGCTAGGCCAATATATAATCTATTACATAGGTCAAGAGCACGACAATTAATAATTTATTGATATAGGTCAAGATTACGCTAGAGGAATTTATAATTTATGGAGATAGGTTAATAGTACGCAAGAGAAATAAATAATTGGAATATGTCAAGAGTACACTATGACAATCAATAATTTATTAGCTTAAGCGAATAATTTCTTACCTTAGTTCAAAAGTACTCTAAGGTAATGAATAATTTATTGGTGTAGGTCAAAAATACGTAAGGACAATGAATAATTAATTGAAATAGGTCAATATTACGTTTGGACAATTAATAATTTATTAGCCTAGATCAAGGGTATACTAGGATAATGAATAATTTATTGATATAGGTCAAGAGTACGCTACGGCAAATATTAGTTTATTAGTATAGGTTAATAATTCACTCAGGCAATCAATAATATATTGATATAGGTCAAGAAAACACAAGAGCAATGTTTAATTAATTAGAATACGTCAAGAGTACGCTAGAATAATGAATAATTTATTGGTATAGGTCAGGAGTACGCTAGGGCAATGATTAATTTATTTATATGGGTTAAAAATTCGCTTGGACCTTGAATAATTTATTGGGATAGGTTAGGAGTACGCAAATGCAATTCATAATTAATTAAAATATGCCAAGAATACGCTATGACAATTAATAATAAATTAGCCTAGGTTAACATTACGTCAGGGCAATTAAAAATTTATTGGTATAAGTGAAGATTACGCAAGAGTAATAAATAATTAGTTGTACTAGGTCAAGAGAACGATAGGATAATTAATAATATATTACCCTAATTTAAGATTATACTAGGATTATGGATAATTTATTGGTATAGGTCAAGAGTACACTAGGCATTTAATAATTGGGATCTTTTTATTACAAGAAAATCTTTCGAAAGTTAGCCAAGGTACGTTTTTCAGGATAGTCCTTTTATCTGACTATCTGCATTAGTTAATTCAATGCTACATGCGCATTGCACAAACCAAAAGATATTGAAACTAATTGCTGAAGCCGTTACTTTGTGATACATCTTGATTACGATGTAGATTGAGAAATAAAACATCGTATCATGAATTTTTCACTTTTAATTGTGTCTAGTTTCGTCATATTCGGAAATTATCAGACGAATAGGATGAAACTAGTCACAATTAAAAGTGAAAAATTCGTGATACTAGCAAAATGTTTATTTCTTAACATACTTCGATATTGAACCTGCTCCTATTTCCACTTGTTTTAAGCATTGAGAAAATAGTAAATTCTAAAATAAATGTGTCTAAGGTGTCGATGTTTCTGGATAGAGGATAACAGACCTATTTTTCACATTATTAAGTTAACGAGAGTTAACACAAAAACGAGTCGATCTCTCCTTTTTTTCTAATAATAGTAATACGCCTAGCGAAGCCTATGAACTATTGGATGGCTCTAGAAAGTCTTTACTCTCAATCTCCTGTAGAAATTCTCCCTTATCTCGCTGACTATCTAATTGATTGAGTAATCTCAGTATTAAACATATGATCAGTGATGTTGGTCTACCATCTCTGTTCAGTATTGTATTACAAACTACGATTTTATGATGAACTACGTTTATTTGTAACTTTTGGCTCAACTTAGGTCGAGGTTGAAGTTGGTATCAACTCTTGGTAATTACTTTTTTCTGATCTGCTGCGGTCTTTCTCACAACTGATGAAGCAAAAGTATAAAATCCTAGGAGCATTCCATTCCTTAAATGTTTATTATTATTAATGTGTACATTATAATTAATTCATAC
This sequence comes from Ontholestes murinus, assembly GCA_963969525.1. Taxonomy (NCBI): domain Eukaryota; kingdom Metazoa; phylum Arthropoda; class Insecta; order Coleoptera; family Staphylinidae; genus Ontholestes; species Ontholestes murinus. The sequence goes on from OZ018399.1 coordinate 16,082,413, forward strand.
CTGTATCTTTTGATTCTAAATTCTCCTCTTAGAAATTTAAATAGAAAGTAAAAGAGCAGAAAGGTGAGAAAAGGAAAAAGTTGCAGGACTTTTATTTCGGTATTCCCCGAAAATCGCACACCGCCTGGGATTCCCCAATATCGAAAACGTAACGGGAAGAGTAGTATGCCGATCGCCGCTGATAAGAGTGCATCGCACATTTACATATATCCCATTACTTATTACTTATATAACATTTGTTGCCGTTATTGTAAGTATAAATAGATGACATACAGTGAATGTTTTAGTGATAGGTAAATATCTATTACAATTTTAAGTTTTATTATGGGTGATAGTAAAAAACCCGAACATAAAGCAGCAAGAAAGAGCATTTCGCTGGACACTAAAATGCAAGTGCTTAGAAGAATAATTACTGGTGAACGTCAGTCTCAAATTGGTGTTGAATTAAACTTGTCAACTTCAACAATAAGGACAATTCTTTAAAAAAAAGCAAAAATACTGTCATCAGCAACTACAACAACTTCTTAAACTAGAGTTTCCCGTTTTAGAAATCATACGATAGAGGAAATGGAAAAACGACGAAATGAACGCAATATGCCATTAAGTTAAGCTATTACAATGGAAAAAGCAAAACGAATTTTTTGTCACATTCAGGGTGAAACAGGCAACACAACTGAAACATTCGTTGCAAGGCGAGGGTGGTTTAACAGATTTAAACATCATAATAACCTTCACAGCATACAGATTACAGGAGAAGCATCAAGTGGGGATGCAAAAGCGGCGGATGAATTTCCAGCGATTTTAAAAATAATAATTGAACGCGGAAACTATCAACCAGAATTAGTTGTAATGTAGACGAGACGGGCTTATTTTAGAAGAGGATGCCAAAACGAACATTTTTAAGCTGCGAAGAAAAACGCGCACCAGGCTTTAAAGCAGCAAAAGATCTAAAAATTCTACATTTCGAATTGCATCTGGTGACAACTTTAAAAAATCATTTGGAAAACCGTTAAACATATTTCACAAATATCTCTTGAAATATGATAATTATAATGATGTTACTCATGAGCCTATACTTGAATTGGAACAGCTGGATGCTCCGTTATTATGGAAGAATTGAAGGATGCTGTACCTATATCGCAGTCAACCTTGTCCAACGTTTTTAGAACACCATATTTCAACCATGCTTTAAATTTATCCGTATCAAAATGTATGCAAGTACATGCCATTGGTACCATTAAACAAGTAATTAATTTTTTAAAGCCTCGTCCAAAAGATACCATGTGATAAACATGCTTTTTAAACATTGTGGAGTTATTGGAATTAATCTTGCAATAGGAAGATAATCTTCTAATAAAGCTAAATTGCTAATTGATTCGATTTATACCCCTATTTTTACTGTTACCCTATGCTCTTTGTCCGATAATTTTAGAAATACAGTACAATAATAAGTTGATAAATAACACTATTGATGTTTTATCCAACAAGGGGAAAATACTGTCACATCATTTAAACAATTTATAATGATGCAGTCAATATTTTAAACGAATTACAAATTGAAATGACAAAATCGCGAATTACCAAATGCCAGAGAAATAGACCAAACCTAGATCAACCTATTATAGCAGATTGTTTTTATTTATCTTTTCCCCTTTTATCCATTATGGGTGTCAGACTTATTTTCTACAATATGTCTCAGTTAATTTCTTTTACACATCTTTACCACTGTTGCGTAGCTTGTGCTATTTTCTTATTTCATTCCATTATATTCCTTTTCTTCCGCTGCTTGATGTACTTGCTCGTTCCAACCCTTCCTTGGTCTTCCTAATTCCCTCTATCTTTCTTAGGTATCTCATTTCCATTGCATTGGTTTTGCTGTTATTACTCTCTGTGGTTAATCACGATTCACTACTATATAGCAGTTAATGTCTTTTATATACTTCTGTTTTTATTGTTTTTGTAATCTCTTTTTTCTCTAAGAACGTTTTCTTTATTGTGTTGTAGATCATTTGTGCTTTGCCTAGTTTTTCATCTTTTTCTGATTCTATCTTCCCTGTTTCCTCTATTTTTGATCCCAGGTATTTAACCCTATTTTGTGATTGCTCTCTTTTGATGATATTATATTTATCTTTTCCAGCTCTTTTTTGAATATTTCTAGGTTTTCTTCTGAATCTGCTACTAGTGTTATGTCGTCGGCAAACATTAATACATATTTGCATTTTTAATAGTTCCATATTTCTATACCCTATCTTTGTGCTCTTGGCTCTTTGTTTGCTATTTCTTATTGCTTCGTCATTAACTGATGCAAATAGTAAAGGGCTTAATATACAACCTTGTCTCAGTCCTGTTTTGGTCTTGAACTCCTCTGATTATTTATTTCCTATTCTTACATTATTTTTGTTATTTCTTTATTATATTTATTCTGCTTCTTTTTATCCTTCTTGTTTCGAGTATATGCTATATGTCCTCTCTTCTTACACTGTAATACGCTTTTTTAGGTTGATGAAGCATATGTGTAATTCTTTTCCCTTTTTAATCATCTTTTCTGTTAATTGTCTCATGTTTGCTTCTATTTTTCTGAATCCATGTTGTTCTTCTCCCAGCTGTTGATCTAATTTTCCTTTTATTCTTGCTTCTATTAACCTAGTAAACCAAATTCCTCTTTTGATTGTGAGTGTAATACCTCTGTAGTTATCACATATATATACAAACATCTTTATTGACAAATACATATCATATATAATAAAAATAATATACATACATAGCATTAAAAAAACTAATCTAATATTTGACAATCGGCTATCGACCATAGGTCTTTCCGCCTGTTTTTTTAATTTTTAATTTTGTAAGTCCTTGTCATTTCTTGAGACGTCATGATTGCTAACTGTCTTTGTAAAGTTCCTGTCTTAAATTAGTTCGTAATTGAAGCGTCATTGACATTATGAAATGATGAAATGAATTCGTGTAATGTTAGGGAAGGGAATTTACGTTTAGGGATAATGTTTTTGTTTCTGGGAATGCATAGTGCATTTAGGATTTGGAAGTAGTTACGATTTTGAGCAAATTTTTTTGGCAAGTGAGGATAGTCTTTCATGAATTGGGATTACCTTTGTCGAATCATGAAGCAATGGATTGGAAGGGTTATGGAGATGATTTTGGGGATGTCGGATTTTCGTTAGCACCCTAAGGGCTGATCTTTCTGCGACTTGAAAGTTCCGTAAGGTTACTGGGTGAGGGTTGTAGAAGAGGATGGCTGAATAGTCAAGCAAAGGGCGGCAGATCATTTTATAGATATGCGTGCTGGTTTTAATATTTATACCTTGTTTTTGTAAGTTAGGCCTCTGAAATGTGCCGCCCTTTGCTTGACTTTTGCTTTAAGGGAACAGGAGTGACTTTTGAAGGTTAATTTAGTGTCGAATGTTATACCTAGGTATTTGCAGGTGACGGAGGGATATATATTTTGACCATTTATCGATATTGAGGGAAGCGGTTCCTTAAGTCTGTGAAAGGGAAGAAGAAGTTGGGATTTGTTAGGGTTGATGGAAATGCGCCAGTTTGCAAACCAAGTCTCTATGCGGTCTATCATGCCCTGTAGGGTGTTGAGGGCTTTGGGGAGAGTGGGGGCGTGGGTAATTAGGGCGGTATCATCGGCGATTATCACATATTTTTGTGTCTCCTTTTTTGTGTATGGATATTATAATTCCCTTGTTCCATTCCTCGAGTATCTTGTGATTTTTGATAACGTCATTTACTATTTCCAAGAATTCTTCCTTCCCCTTTCCCCCATATATTTCATCATTTCGGCTGTGAAGTCATCTATACCTGGAGATTTTTCAACTTTTATTTTTTGATTGCTGCCTCCAGTTCTTCGATTCTTATTTCGTTGATTCCTCCATTTGTTTCACCTTCTACATCTCCGTGATGGTCTGTTTCGGTTATTTCATTAAAGAATTTATTCCATCTTTCTAATATCTTCTTTTCTTCATATTATATTTACGTTTTTGTCTTTTATACTTGGCTGGATTAATGTATTTTAATTTCTCATTTGTTTAATAGTGCTGTAAAACATATTTTTGTTTTCTGTCAACGTTTCTTTCAGTTTCTTAGCGAACTGCTCCCGGGATTGTTTTTTTGCTATCTTGAATTTTTGTTCCACTATTTTGTTTGCTATTATATATCTTCTATAATCTTATTCTTTCCTTGTTTTTATAAAAGTTTTCCAATTCTCTTCTTTTGTTTTTACAAATTGTTTTACCTCTTCTGACTATCACCTGTTTTGCTACCTCTGTTTGTTTGATATAGTGATTGTTTCACGGTTTTCTTGGGCTGCTTCATTTATAATTTATTTTACTTTCTGCTCCTTCTATTTTGTTTGTCGTTTTCTCTATTTTTGATTAGTATTCATTCCTAGTTTCTTTCTTTTCAATTTTTGGCTTTATGTGTTTTTGTTTATTGTTGTTTTCGACTTCGTATTCTTCAAGTTTTCTGCTTCTGTGTTAATTTATATTTTTACCAAATAGTGGTCGCTCCCTATTTTAGCTTGTCTTATTACTTTAACATCTTTCAACTTTTCCATTCTTCTGGCGTCTATTAAGGAGTAGTCTTTTATTTCTCTTTTCTTGATCTAACTACTCTAGTATATTTATGTATGTATTTGTGTTTGAATTTTATGTTTGTCACAATGAGGTTGTTTGCTATACATAATTCTATAATTATTTTTCCATTTTCGTTTCTGTTCTCATCTCCATACTTTCCCCTGTATCTTTTTTGCTCTCTCTCTTCTTTTAGTTCTTTTGAATTTTTCTCATCGAGTCTTTAAACATGCTCTTTCATTCCTCCATTTTCACATCGTTCTTAGCTATATTTAGATTTGCCTTCTCCGTGAGTTTTGTCTCTGTTTTCATCTTCCTTTGTTTTATTTTTGTATCCTGTTGTTGTTACAACGTTTTGTTTCACTGCTTCGTTCTTCTATCTTTTTCTATTCTCCTTGGAATTCATATTTAGGGCTGTCGATATCTCTTTCTCTTTTTGTACTCATTTGTTTCTTTATTTCCTTCCTATTTTAACACTACTTATTTATTTTTTTATGGACTTTTGCATGTACGTGGTTCGCTGTTTTAAGTTCTTCTGAACTGAACAGAGGATTATTATCGAATTAATATTATTTTATATATATTATAATAATATTATTACAGATCTGCAATACAGATTTAATAAAGACACGATAAATTTGTTCAAATTTAACACAACAATACCTAGTGTTTTATTGGTAACAAACTGGCGAAGATTTAGATGCCACTTCAAAATCTGTTGCAACATATTTAAATAAAATTTTACCTGAAAACGCAACATGTGCATTATCAATTAAGTCTGAATTGGCATTTTGGAAATTACAATGGCAAAAGAAAAATAAAATCAAAGAACAATTACCAGAAAATGCTTTAGATGTATACAGAAAATATGACCCGAATATTTACTGAACATAAAAATAATTTTACATATACAGTGCACGCCGCTTAATGTGATCACAACGGGACTCGGGGTTTTTGATAACAATAACCGATTGATAATAATAGCAGAAAAAACAAAACTTTATTTTAATTAAAAATATATAACGTTACAAACTATAATAACGTAGCATTAACTCTTAAAAAATATTACTACATACAATATGTATTTCATTTAAATTTGAAACAAAATAAAAAACAAATTCATATTAAAAAAAAAGTTATTAACGAAAATTTCATAGTCGTAATAAGTCTAAAAATCAGATGACATGTGCTGCACACCACGTCACAAAACCTCCAGCGCTTTTCTCATTTCGCTAATTGTTGGGGGTTGCATTGTTTTTATTTCTACATCTTCCTCTGGCTCTTGATTTTCAATTGATGATTGATTGATTGCTCATGACGAAAACATTTCTAAGAAAAAAGTGATAACATAAACCGAAATCATGATTACTATAAACGAAAATTTTTGTATGTAGTATTACACGTCCGACCCGTTCTTCGCAAAAGTGATAACAATATCCGATTGATAACATTATCCGTGATTCTAATAAGCGGCGTCCACTGTATTATGTACTCTTCCTGTTAGCATTGCTTCTGCAGAAAACGTTTTTCTGCACTGAAAAGATTCAATCGTTAATTGTATTTTTTTGTTGTGTGAATATATCAAAAGGTATTAATTATTCACATGGAGTATCATAAATTTCCGTTGATATGCCGAGTCTAGTTTTATTATAACGATGTCGGCTGTTTTGGTATGTAAGTTTGAATAGTTAAAAGTACGTCTTTTATTGTTTAACATTGAAACAACTGTCCGTCTGCTGTACATACGACATCCGATTCTTTTGTCTGGTCGATTTTTAAGCAAGTTTGTATTGAAATGAGATGTGGCTGATTTATTTAAATAGATTAACCGATTAATGTCCGTGCTTTCCGACGTGCGTTGTCTGCAGACAAAGAATCAATCTACTTGACTCATTATACTATTGTAATCATGTCCATGCATGTTGATTTGTGACTCAGATATGGCATTATACGTTGCATCGGGAATGCGCTGCTCTTCAGCTCTTCAGAACACTTTGCATATCTGGAGCCGCACAATACATCGTTCCATTTGGATATTGTTGCATTTTAGTCCCGACTAAATCTTCGTTATAACTTTCCGCGAACGTCCGGGTATTATTGCCTTTCAATTTTGCATTTGCATTTGTATCTCGGGCACTAATTCGCGCGCGGCCAAAATGTATGCTGCGAATCCATTGTGAGCTGTTTACGAGCATCGCTAAAATTTCAAGCGGCGAAATAAAGGAGGTGTCAAGTTGTTTCGGTTACTTTTCTTAACTTGTATGAATGCCAGTGGATTAGCAACAACAAATTATTGTCGTAACCAGCCAGCCCGGCTCCCAAATACTCGTAAACGGCAACTATTGTTGTCGGGCCGAGTTTTAGTGGCGATATATCAATCTAAATGTTGATTTGTCGGTGCGTTTTATATCTAACAATGTAAGCAGCGCGCACCGCGGAATTTTTGCAGACTGAAATCCCTCTTGTATTATCAGTAATGCGCCGCCATAAAAACCTCCTACATATTTTAATGTGATTACACTTAACACCGTTTGATATATTGATGTATTATAAAGGCTCTCCGCGCTTTATGGCTATGGGACATTAAAAATCGAATGTAAGATGCATAAAATCGAACGTTTTCTGTCGTAAGGATTCGTCTACTACTTTTAGTACGCGATTCTACTTTCCTTGGCATCAGCACTAATATCATTTATGTGAAATAAATAACTATTAAATAAGAATATAATCTGCTAAGTATTAAAAACGAATGATAAATACTTAAACCTAAATTTAATTCTCTTTCCAAGATAGGAAAAATCTATCTTGTATTTGTTTTTCATGTATCACTTGGTGAATTTTTAATCTACATATTATTAAGAAATATCTAATCGCGAATAATAATTAAAAACGAAAATAGATTATTGCCACAGGCACGGACTAGTTTCAATCTCGTTTTGATGAGTTTTATCATAACATATACACTTGTTATGTTCCATAGAACACAAGTGCATTATTTCTCCTTTGATTTGAAATACATTAAGAAAGTATCGAATATATACTATATCCTATATAGATAACAGATTTTAATAATGCAATTTTAAATCAACATTTCATTTGAAATTATATATATAAGAATAAGCTTTTAATGTAATTACCGACAATTGTTTTAAAGCCTGAAATCAAAGTGAACAATGCTAACTAATTATAGATTTTTACTATTTTATATATAATTTTTAAAATATTATAAATATTACATATCTCTAAGAGTTTCCTCTGGGCAATTAGTAATAAGCACGGGTACTGAGGGCTGGCCGTAGTAAGAGTACAAGAGTACGTTTGTAATGTCCCCCTGCTGTGTTTAACACGGGAACCAGGGGATAAAGAATTCTCAAGGCGCGGGACACATTAGCCTTTCGCAATATAGAACCTTTCTCGCTAGATGTTACACCTTAGATCTTCATTTGATAGCGTGCTTGGAGTGCAAGCGTTCGTTCTTACAGTACATAGGGCAACAGTAGGACTATCAGGGCGCCCTCCCCACCCCCTTCTACCCGCTTCTTCACATACACGCCGTAACTAGTTCCTGTTCCGATACAATTTAGCTCTGAGTAGTTATTGCTATTCTGTCTAGCTCTTATATCGATTTGTCAGCACTTTCGCCGCAATTTGTTACTTATTTTCACTCCTGCTCCAATGACGATAGCCATTGCAAACATACTACTATACTCGTTTTTTTTAAGACAACCCAACACAGAAAAAAACTGTGATAAAATCGATCCTTAAAGGAATTAACGATGAAAACCCCCATAAAGTCAACCTTTTCTCGTATACGTCTAATAGCCGAACCCTATAAAACTGAATCCTAAAAATAAGAAATAAATAAAATTGCCTCTATAATACACGCTGTTGTTATTAGCTACGGGCACAGAAGGTAATATAAAATAATGCCCTTTTTCATAATTCAATTAATAAAATAATTGATAAATTCCATAACACACTTGAATCGGCAAGTTTGTTTTATTAATTATACATCTAGACTTTTTCTCAATAAAGTGTATAAATTAAGGATTTGATTAATATTATTTTATTTACTTTCCCTTTACTAAATCACGTGAAAATATTGATATTGAAAATTGCTCGTTTTAAGGACCTTGAGGCAACTCCGGCCACTTTTTAGATGTTTGTGTTGGCGTTTTATTTTAAATGTTTATCAAATATCAGATTCAAGGTTTTATTGGTAAAACTGAGAAAAGCATTGTGTCGTAATAACAGACAAAATGGATTTTCAATATAACAAAAATAAGAAGAAGACAAATTTAAAACCATTTGCAAGAGACAATTTAGTTATCGTTTATAACAAGTGCATCTTTATTTAACTCAGATTAAGTTGGTTGATTAAAAAAAGCTTAAATATTGCACTGATTAATGAGTCATTTAGTTAAAATACTTATTATATTTCAATGTTTGATTTTTATATATTTATTTAACTTCAAAACAATTGTTTCACTTCACTGTGGCTTTTCCGATGAAGAATATTGCAGGAGATAATTCAAAGGTACTATTGTAATTAAATTATTTGTTTAATTGAGCTATACATTTTGTTTGGCAAGATTAGTTAGTATTATTTAAAGTAATGTCTTGATATTAAAAAAATAAAATAAAGGTGGCTGAACGACCACCGGTCGATAGCTAATAGAAAAAGAGCATAGTAGTTGTCGTATTATCAAATGTAACACTATTTTCAATAAAGATATGTATTTCTCTCTAAGAAATTTAAGGTATTACAATCTAAGAAATTTATATACAATAAATATGTATATTGTTAAAGTGTTGTCTTTAAATTAACATCGCATACCTTCTTATTAAAAATAATGCACATTGAATTTAATAACATAGAAGCATTTAAACGGGTATGTATATAAAAATTGCGTGAATTCCGATGACTCATAAATTATGACTAATTAATAGCGGATAATACAATACAATATCGTATGACGTGTTTAAACTATTGTATTCAAAATTAAAAATCATTGTAGTAATATAATGTATCTACTACTATAAAATTTTTAATTTTGAATACAATAGTTATGATTAGTGTATAATTTTGAAATTTTTCCTAATTTCACCTTGACTTGACTAGGGAATTTTTATAAGCTTACGTCATGTACAGTAGATGTTTAATAATAAATTATAAATTACATTAGTAAGTAAATAAAGAGTATTATGATATGAAAACCTTTAAAAAATCGTTTTCATGTATGATAGATGGCGTTAAAATCATTTTTATTATTATTTGTTTTAGAAACGATTGCTTTAATTCTATCCCGTTAAATGCTAAATGCGTGTGAAATCTTTGATACTAGAATTCTTCGAAGATTGTAATAAATAATTTTTTTGTTTTGGAATAATAATTTCTCGACAATTATCATTGAAAGAACAATTTTACCGTCGGAATTAGCTTTTTCCAATGTATATTACTAGAAAGTTTTTCTAGCCTAAAATATTCTAAATTATTCTTATGATGATTTCTGGCAGAGCTGAATTCCTTAACATATGTAAAATATTGTTATACATTAATTGGATACTTTTAACAGTTTCTCTCTTTCCTCTTGTCTAGATTTTGTTTGAATAAATCTCGACGATATTTAAAATTATGGATTTATCTTTCATAAATCCTCAGAAGTAGAAGTCTATCAGATCAATCAGCCTTTACTATATGTCTTCACTTTTGCTTAGATAGATTTTGATTTTTTTTCAAATCTTAACAATATTTGCAAAATATGAAGAAGTTCCACCTCTTCCATCTTTCAGAAAAGTCTACAAGTAGAAGTCTATCAGAACTGGCGTCACTACTATTTGTGACTATATCCACTTGCTTAACTAGGTTTTGTCTGAATAATATTTGACGATATTTGCAAAATATGAAGGAGCGCAATTTTTCTGAAACTACTAAATTTTCGAAAAAGTATGCAAGCTACTATGTACTTCAAAAATATGGCAACGACCACTACAAATAATAAAGGAGAAGAAATTAACCTTCGGCACATGGAATGTAAGAACACTGTATAGACCAGGAGTACTCCATAAACCAAGACAAGGAATGAAAAAAGTTTATTGGCAGTACAGGAAATCCCAAAAATGGCATTCAAAACACACTAGATTCAACATTCTTCTACAGCGGTTATCCCACCAAATATGAATATGGGTACCGGGTTTATAATCAAAAAAGTATAACGTCAACATGTAATTGATGTTCGGCTAATAGACAATAGAATCTCCATCATGCGAATGAAGGAAAGAGTTCATAACGTCACATTTATCAACATATATGCACCCCACGAGGAATACGACGACCAAGGAAAAGAAAGTTTCTATGCAAAGGAGCACACGTTGCAGGAGGTGGAAGAATACGATAAAAAGAAAGTCATGCTAGAAGACTTTAACGCAAAAATTGGAAGAGAACCAGAACTTCGTGGTGAATAGCACGATGTTTCCGCACAAAAACATCCACAAGCAGACGTGATATCACCAGAAGGGTAAGTAAGAAATCAAATAAACCATAAACTAATATCGACGCGGCACGCCTCATCGACAATGGACGTGAGAAGTTAGAGACTCGGATATGGGGTCGGTTCATTATCTGGTAAAAACGAAATTTAGATGGAGAATGTCTACAACTACCAAAGAAAGAGCGAAACCATTCAGGAAGTTTAACGTCGAGCGGATGATAGAAGAACCGTATCTGACACATTGGATACAAAGTTAGAGGACAGAATAACAGACATAATAGACATCGACATATAGTGGAAGGAAATAAATAAAGCATAATAGATGCCGCAGAAAAATCGATTTTATACGTATATCCGAAAGAAGTAAACCGTGGTGTACCTGTAAGAAACAAAAGGAGACGCGAGAAATATAAATAGTGGGATACAGCACTGATAATACCATTACATATAAAAGGGAACCGTATCAAGAACGAGAACTACAGGGGAATCTCGCTGCTAATTCCGGCATAAAAGATCATGTCCTAAACAAACTGTTCCCATACGCGGAAAAAATATTGGGAAAGTACCAAAGTGAGTTTCGACCTAATAGGTCAACAATAGACCAAATATTTAGGGGAAAATGAGACTACGAATGAATGAAGACAAAACAAAAACGATGATAACATCAATAGGCGGAAATTTACAATGTGCCATAAGAGGAAAAATAAATTTCAACAACATAGAAATATTTCAATACTTAGGAGCAAACATCAACGCCACAAACAGCATGGTCTCCGAAATAAGACACAGGTTCTGCCAGAGCAACAGAACAATATTTGGACTCAAAGTACTTCTCAAATCTAAAATCTTGCCGCATAAGTCCAAGATGAAACTTTACAAAGCGCTGACGAAGCCGGTGATAACGGAAGGGTCTGGAAGAATCTGGAACAAACCCTGTTGAAAATAGAAAGGAGGCTCTTACGAATGATGTATGGCACTATAAAAACAGATGATAGGTGCAGAATAAGAATGAACCAAGTAAACGGAGACTCCATGTTATGATATAAAGACAATGCGAATAAGTTGGCTGGGGACGTACAGCACATTAGGAATTGCAGAGTAACCAATCAAGTGATGGGAACAAAAATGGAGAGAAAGATGACGTAAAGAGGGACCTGAAAAGGCTGAATATAAAACAGTGGCAGAGAGTGACCGAGGGTAGATGAACGAGGGTAGTTTTAAAGACAAAATTTCTAGAAGAGACCTAAAACCAAAGAAAGAAAAAAGAACCTATCGTGTATGAGAGATGTGCATGTGTGTGCAGTGAACGGCTCGGGTACGTGGGTTCGCTACTCCCAAATGGCTGTGCACGTCAACCACCCCTGCGGGTAACATGCAGGACCTACAATAACCTACCCTCACACCTAAAATTTGAAAAAAAAAATGAATTTGCGCATTTTTAAGAATTCCTTACGAAAAAGCTTGCTACAGTAATAAAAATTTATCACATCCTCTTTTTTGATACCCCCTGCCTGAATTGTGTGAGTTTTCAAGTTTACCGGGTTTACCAATTTTTCCTATTTTTTACTAAGTCTACTAAATGTTATTTATATGTTTCTTATAATTATAATTAATGTTTCTTGTAATAAAAGGTGTCTCAAAGAAAGAACTCTAATGGCGTCAGATCGCACGATCTTGGTGGCTAATTCACATCGCCGCGGCGCGAAATAACACAACCATGGAACTTTGTCTGCAATAACTGCATTGTTTCGTTCGCAGTGTGCCTGGTTGCACCATCTTGTTGGAAGAATATGTCTTTGAAGTCCATGCCGTTTAATTCATTCCATAAAAAGTTGGTTATCATATCATGAAAACGAACACCATTGACAGTAACCGCATTTCCCGCAGCATTCTCGTACGGCCCAATCACTCCCCCAACCCAAAATCTGCTCCAAACAGAGACTCGTGGTGAATGCATGGGAAGCTGTTGGATCACTTGAGGATTTTCGGTCTCCCAAATTCGACAGTTTTGTTATTCACGTAGCCATTAAGTTGAAAATGCACCTCATCGCTGAAGATGATTTTCTTCGAAAAATCACCATCGATTTATTGATGCTCCTCTATCCAATTGGCGAACGTATTATGTAGAATTAAACCTCTAACCTCAATTGTTTTTTAATTAAATGCACCACAGTGTTGCGAGATGGTGCGTTATGATGACCAAAAGACGTGCGAACTTTTCGAACCGCGTCTGGAAAATTTTCACCATTTCTGTAATGAATTTACGCAATTTCTAGGCGTTGTTAGATCGTGTAATTATTCATGACTAAACCACAATACTTCCTGATGCCAGTTGTCAAAGATTAGTACTCTACGTTCGCCACAAAAAAAATGGCGCGCAATTTAAATTGTCAGATCAATTTGAGACACCCTTTAGTATACTTGTACACATATACACTTTGTAATCACCTAAGTTAAGTAGGTTAAGTGGAAGAACAGTAGTAGTTATATGTCAACTACCTGAACTTCGCGTACAGTAGAATAGATTGTATGTATCATAATACTGCAGATATGAAAGACAATTTCAGAAAACGGCTATAACATTTTCGATAACCTAGCAATTTTATGCCTTTGGGAAAGTTGTGAATGATTTGGCATATCAGAAACAATGACAATTTGATGCTTATCAACGCAAATATTATTCTCTTTGTCTTGGCTTAACATAATTTTTAGCTGAAGGGTTTGGATAAAGCTGTTTTCTGGTAATACCGCAGATACGAAAGACAATTTTAGCTATATCATTTTCAAAATCCTAGCCATTTTATGCCTTTGGGGAAGTCGTGAATGATTTGGGATATCAGAAACAATGATGTTTAGTTATCCAGATTACTGATAATAAACACCGTTGAAAAGCGTCCAATAGAAGTCAAAACATTCGAGGTTCGGCAAAATGGTAATGATCCTCCCATTTCGCCGAAACCCGAATGTTTTGAATATTGTTGGACGTTTTCGACGATGTTCAGCACCGCCAAGCAAAGAGCGTTGATATATGTGAGCAGAGCGAATAATGACTATACGTCTTATATAGTAATGAAATTTCTAGCTAAATGTTTTCCAGATATAAACTCAAAAACAGGTACTCTGCGCTATTACTTACACAGAAAGTAGCCAGAATGAAGACACAATTCCTTCTGTGAAGTGATAAAGAAGGATTACTAGACATCAAAAATTAATTGCTCAGAAAATCCACAATAAAATTATTGAAAGATAAAAGAGGTAAAAGGCTTGAGTTAGTTTTATAATACAAATTGGGAAAGCATGATCTTTCCACCCAAACGAAGTATTAAGTGCTTTCATAAATCTCTTCGAATCCCTTCCAAGAGAAATAAGTAATGCTTTTACAGTAAATAATCTGTTTTTCAAATAAAGAACAAAATCAGTAACAGCAAGTTTCTCTATACACTAGAGTTCAAGTGAATTGGTAATATTAAAGAATAAATTAAAAAATAAACGCTGGTTAGTTTGTTATTTTCTGCAGCATAATTAGTGAATGAAAATATGAACTGTCTATTCCCCTAATTTATTTAATTAATTCAACTTTTCAAACTGGTATAAATCCTAGTAAAATAAAAGAATCGTTAGTTAAACCCATTAAAAAAATTATCGTATGCTATGTTTGTTCTTCTCTCGAGGTGTTATTTTGTTACAAAAATCCAGTTTTGATGTATGCTTGGAAGATCCACAATAAACGAAGTTTTAATTTTCTACAGTGAAATTTGGGAATCTCTTGTAAAGAAGCATTCGAGTGTGTCCTCCATAATCATCTGCTTTGGACGCAGGAAAAGCCGATGAGTGACCTAATGCTCACCTTATTGAATACGTGATGAACTAATTTCTTAGTAATATAATTAATGTTTCGCCCATCAGTGTGAATTTTCTAACAATCCGGAAGCAAAAAAACATCTACCGTGCCCGAAAGATACTTCTATAAAATCACAATCTTTTGTTAACCATAAGAGTTTCTTCATTTTTCTACTTTTTCTGTACTATTTAAAAAAAAAAGATGTGAAACTTACTTATATATAAAAATTAACCTTGTTGGATAATTTATAACAAAAAAATATTTCTTCTTTGAAATAAAAAAATAGTCTTGACCTGTCTTTATTAATTACTGATTACCTGGCGTACTTTTGACCTATCCTAATACATTATTCATTGCTTTAGCGTACGCTTGACCTATCCCAATAAATTATTTATTGTTCTAGATCAGGCATGTGCAACTTCATCAAGACCGCGGACCGGAAAACAAATTCAACCTAAACTCGCGGGCCGAACCTTTTATTTGAATTTATAAGAAACGGAGAGATTCGTAGTTTGATTTAAGGAAATGATATTATATTTATTGTTTTCACATTTCAAAAAAATGTAAAAAATAACAACACATATGTACATGTATGTAGTCATTTATTATATCTGGCTTTCAGAAAATAGATTAAAATGAACAAGTACAAACATATTTAATGGGAAGAAATAATCAATATTTGGTGAAACATCGGATGTCGCAACACGCAAAGTGTTCTCCAAATGTGAGTCTGTTAATCTTGTAGGGTTTTTGATTTAACAAACTTCATTCTCGAAAATAGTTGCTCACATTTGTATGTACTTCCAAATAATGACATTTTTTCTGAGCCAAAGATGCGAGATTTGGAAATTTATCGGTTGGTAAATATTTTTTTATAAAAATCGGTTAACGGCGTGTCTCTAAATATTGCCTTAAGATCGGATTTTTTTTTGCAATTCAATGAGTTCCATTTGCTTCATCTATTTCCACATGAAATGGGGAGAAAAACAATTTCAGACTTGCTTCTTGGCAGCGAAAATCTTTAAATTTGGTGTTAAATTCATCTCTTAAAAATTGTAACTCATTTTCAAACGTTTCGAAGTTAGCATGATCTTTATGATTTGCAAGAGTGGGAAAATGGTAGGTATTCCCTGTTCGGAGCTGATTTTCCCAAAGTCCTAATTTATTTTGGAATGACTTGACGTGACCATACACTTCATGAACAAGTTGTTCTTGGGTTTGCAACTTTGTATTTAATTCATTCATATGACTTGTTACATCAACGAGAAACGCAAGATCGCAGACTCAATTTATGTTATTTAGCTCTTGTACAGGTTTTTCTTTCATATTTATAAAAACAAATACCTCATCTTTCAAATCATAAAATCGTTTTAACATTTTTGCTTTACTTAACCAACGCACTTCACAATAAATAAAATGTCAGATCTTCAAATTCAGACTGCAGTTCTTCTAAAAATATTTGGAACTGACGGTGGTGAAGTGCTCTTGATTTAATGAAATTTATGCAAGAAACTACTGTTTTCATTACATGTGTAAATTTGATCGATTTTGCACACAAATTTTGTTGATGTAAAATGCAGTGAAATACACTCAAATCCTTAGTGTCAATATTCCTACTACATAGTTCCAATTTAATTTTATTGACAACTCCTAAATTAGAACCAACCATGCCTGGAGCACCATCAGTAGAAATTCCACTTA
Organism: Ontholestes murinus; assembly: GCA_963969525.1. Lineage (NCBI taxonomy): Eukaryota > Metazoa > Arthropoda > Insecta > Coleoptera > Staphylinidae > Ontholestes > Ontholestes murinus. Next base: position 16,099,038 of record OZ018399.1, read on the forward strand.
GATTCTCCCATTTAAGCTCAAATTGATCAAAAACTGATTTTACTTCTTCGAAAATGCTTTCTCCTCGTGTGGTATCCTTCATAGGTCGAAGAGCCAGCAATTCTTCCATGTAATTAATTTTTATATCAACTCCGCGAATAAAAATAGTTTATTGTGCGGTATCGGTAGTACATGTGCTCTCATCGAGAGCAATTGCCTCTAACTTCTACGACGCACGTAACTTAAGGTTTGATTTGATATCGTTGGCCATATCAACGATACGTCTTGTTATAGTCCAGCGAAAAGATTTATTTTTGCTATATCGTCGCTCTTTTCAGGACACATCACTAAGATACTCTTTAACAAAATCACATTCAGAATAAGGTTTAGAATGCTTTGCAATTTTTTCACTAATTATAAAATTTGCTCGTACAATACTATTGCATAAATCACTTTGCTTGTGGAAAAGAGTCTGTTGCCCAGATAAACATTTTTTCAATATTATTAATTTATCTTTTCTTTGTTGCCCATTGAGATTACTATAACTAGAATATTTTGATGTAAAGTGGCGTATTAAATTATATTGGATTGATGCGGCTGTTACTTTCGAAACTCCATAATAACACTTAAAGAAAATACTGACACAGTACAGGGTTTCTGAATGTTTTGAATATTATCAGTATTTTCTTTAAGTGTTATCAACTTTTCTACTCTTCTCTCATGTCATTTTAAAGATTATGTTAAATTGTAAATTAAGTATCAATTTAGAAACTGCTGTGCCTCACTACAAATAACTACGTTCTTTTGCTCTGCTGATTCTTCCTTCACTAATCAACATACTTACAGCCAGTGCAAATAAGACGGGGTTTTCCCTGTTTATTGCATACACTGAATGCTGAGTTGACTAAATACAGTACAAAACTTTATTATACCTATAGAACTTTATCATCCTTAGATTATATGAAAATTATTAAGAATACATATATATTTTTTACTTTCAAGGGCCAGGTTTAGTGAGATTTGAAATTGTGCTGCGGGCCGGATAAAATGAAGTCAGATTGCACATGCCTGTTCTAGAGTATTCTTCATATGGAGTAATAAATTATTTAATGCCCCAGTGTACTCTTGACGTATCCTAAAAAATAAGTCATTAACCTAACATACTCTTGATCTATGCTAATACATTGTGCAATTTTCTAGCATACTTTTTACCTATTCCGAAAAATTTGTAGCAGATTAGAGCAATGTTAAAAAAATCATGCATATGAGCTTGTTTTATATAAAATATTTCTAACCCAAAAAAGTGTAAATAATTTAATATCACCCTTGATGTATTATTTAATACTATTATCGTAAATTATGGAACATACACTTACTTAGGGATAAAATTTAACTTTTGCATGATAATTTATCATCCAAAGTATTTCTTCTTTGAAATGAGCCTAATTATAAATTGCCGTAGCGTACTCTTGAAGTATCCCAATAAATCATTAATTGGCCTAGCCTACTCTTGATCTACACTAATAATTTATTCAATGTCCTAGCGTACTCTTGACCTATATCCTAGTAGGTAGAGAATTTATAATACAAAAATATTTCTTCTTTGAAATGATTTGTTTTTGGGCTTGGCCTATCTCAATTAATTATTAATTACCCTAGGATACTCTTGAGGTAGCCTAATAAATGATAAATTGCCGTAGCGTACTCTTGACCTATCCCAATAAATCATTAATTGGCCTATCGTACTCTTGATCTGGCTATGGCCTAGTGGGTAGAGTGTTAGTTCACGGGCGTCGGGTCTGTAGATGCGAATCCCAACCGGGCGGTAATTTTTTCTAAGGAAGAATTAATCGTGCGGATCTATGGATTTTAGTGATTGTGTCGTCCATTACAAATGTATAGAGTGAAAAATTGCAATAATTGATTTCATTAGTTATAGTAGTAATAGTAATACTAATCTTTATTGTCATAACTACAGTTTTACAAACGTCGATTATTCACATTAAAAAAAAAGCGTCTAACATCATATAAAAATACATTCTTTTATAAAGATGATTTCTTATATTCATATATTTTGATGTATCCACAAACTTGACAATTGAATTATTTGACACATAAAATAATTTCAAAAGCGAATCTCGAACTCGGCGTGAACGTAATAAGATAGAACGGATTTAGTGAATCTCATTTCGCCATCAATACCGCTACTTATTAGAGGAGTAATGGTTATATAATAGAATAATATATTGTTGTGTGCTTGAACGTTGAAGTTTGCGTATAGATAGATTCGCATTTAGAGTTTTATTTAGCAGAAAACGCTGATCCCGCGCGTGGCGCAGAGGAGAAAACCGGGTAGCGAATGGCGAATAGCGATTGAGGACGTGCACCGGGGTTAAGTAATGAATATATAATGTTATGTAATATATTATCGGGATCGGGGGGATGGCAGGAAGTCGGTGGCTACGCTCAATAGGAGTTGATCCTGCCATCCAGCTTGTAGTATTGTCTCCCCCAAAGCTTATCCATTAGGAACAATGATGTGCGCCTTTTGTCCCCGAACCTATAGGAAAAGACCGATTGACCGCTTTAACAGAAAATACAATAACTGATTTATCAAGCGCAATTGGCTGTGCGACTCTTCAGGTTTTCAGCTAAATCGCATTCTATAGATGCCTTCCATTTACAGAAAAGGTCGCTCCTATTACAAAAGCGAACGCTAAAGGGTCAGCCACTTCACTTTGCTACGATTATTTCTACAATTATCTAACCGCTGTATGCATAGAATTTCGCGATTCAAACGATTGGACTTTTCAATTTTTAATTTTTTGTATTTTACATTTATATTTCGAGTTCACCTGAAAAGTTATTGTTTCAAAAGTAAGAATGATAACAATGCATTAAGGAATTGAACAAAATTGCAAAAATATTTGTAAAATGCATGGTCAAGTATGGTGGAAGCGTAGAGTGGATGAGGTATGTGTGTGTGTGTGCTGTTGGAATTAATAAAATACAGGATAGTGCGGCATGATGGGCGTGTAACAGTGCTCTCGCACCGCTGTATTCTTGCGCGCCAACCATGGTTTGCCCGAGGGCACGGTCTTTCAAATAACCAGGCATAAAACTTGTAATGAGTCTTTCCCTGGCTCCGCTTCTCTCCTCCACGCCTATATCTGACACCTGTTCATTGCCTTGTCTCTTTCTTTCACATATGCGGGAAACTTACATTTTCCCGTTGCCGTTCATCTGTTAAACGGCCGAACGCGATATTTGAGAAATGGAATATTTCTTCATGTCGATGGATGCATTCATAATCGCAAATAATATCTGAAATATTTCCGATCGCAAAATATGCACCGAACATGCAACAGTGAATTAAGCACGGCCGACTCGTGGCGCTAGGCGAGTAATTTAGAAGCTGTCCCACGGCAACGCCGAGCAAATTTTCCATACATTTTAATTGGCTAATTGAAATTAAAACATTACGGATGTCGGAATCACCGCCAACAATCTTATAATCAATACTAATTTCCAAAGATAATACCGTAAGTTGGCGTTGCCCGCTTTTACTGAAACTATGTTTTGGCACATATAATTAGCCAAAAAGGTTAATTATTTTCTTACGCTAGTAATTATCTCTTGCTAACGAATTCTTGTTTTGTAGGTCACAGTATACCTGCAATAATGTAATAATGCAGTAATGGAAATTGCTGATTTTACGAGTGGGATTTAAGGATTTCACATTAGTATAATTTGGTACATAGTCTAAATTTGTTTTCCTTCTGCACCAAAATCTATTATTGAACTGTATTGTGCGTGATTCTGCCTGAATTGAATGAGCTAAAGTAAAAAATGGAAATATTCACAGTCTCAGTCATATTTCAAAAACAAAAGAAGCCTAAACTGAAAGCGGCCCTACAGTTGTCGAAACTAGACAACACAATAGAACTATTAATGTTTAAACATATATTAAAACACTTCTATTGTGTTGTCTCTTTTCGACAACTGTAGGGCCGCTTCCATTTTAGGCTTCTTTTGTTTTTGAAATATGACTGAGACTGTGAATATTTCCATTTTTTACCACAATTGTGGTAAAAACGTAGTAAGTGTTTCAATATGGGTTTAAATATAGATTACCACCTAGTAACGGTGACAACCATTCTGAAATTAATGTTTAATCTAAAAATTCTATTATCGATTATTATACTACGCCACGTGATCTCTAGCCAACCTCTAATAAAATTATAGAAACAATTCTTAAGAGTCTTCAAAAGATCCTGCCGTTATTATTAACCAGTCATTTGTTATTGTGTATAATGAGGAAACGGCATAAATTTGGCATTTTGACATTTTCACGTACTCGAACAACCCAATTAATATTGTGTATTATGTTTATAACAATTATTTTAATGTAAAATATCTGTTAAAGTAGTTGATTTCTCAAATAGCTATCGACCGAAGGTATATCTACCTCGTTTTGTCCGTCTACTAGCATCAGCTTGTCATTGTCGTAGAGTAATAAAATGTTGATATGAGCCCAGAAATACTTGAGTGAGTTTTTATTTTATTTCAGGGTTAGACTAGAGTTTCTAAGGATGCAGTATCGGTATAATACCTGGAAGTTCGAAGGATTTTTTTGATAAAATGGTTAGGAATATAATGCGTTTTTCAATAGTGATAACTATTATGTAGGAATTGATTGGAGCGGTTATAGAGATGATTTGGTTTTATATAACTTTATATAACTCATTCAAATAAGGTTAACACAGATTTAAAAACTCTAAATCTAAAATTTTTCTTTTAGATTAAAAAATAATCGTTGAGAAAAGTTGAGTATCAACGTATGGCTCATGAAGATATTACAACTTTAAAATCACTAATATAATACATATTAAATAATTTTTCATATGTCTGGCAAAGTCCATGTTATGTTTAAGCTATATTGAAACGAACAAAGGAAGGTTTTAAGATTATATATCACACACAGCAAATTTACGTAAGTAATAACATTGGTAGACATATTTACATCACAGTCTAGAAAATATCAATCGAGGGTTTTAATTCTGTCTACAGTCGTATGTATTTCATTCATTTTCCACCTTTATTGTCATACGCATGTATTCTATATAATGTAACATGTATGAGAAATATAAAAGATGTAAAATGTATAGCTTCATCGTATTTATTAAGATCATCAATTAAGGTGGGAGCAGCCCTACGCACTGAGCCAATTTGAATATTTTAATATCGTTGTAGCAATTTCAATAACTTGTTTGGCTTTTTCCCCAAAGATGCCTTTATTAAAACGCACCGTTGTTCTCTTTGTGTGATAGACAGGCGACTGATTGTATCCTAACTCCGCGTTCGGTTAGACATAGACATCCTGCCGATCCCGTGAGCCATTGATTGAGGTACCGTATATACTATCTGTATAGACTATCAGAAAATCAAGGAGTCGTTTTATTTCAAAGGGATTAGGATATATTCTTCCGCCGGTACTAGACGGTGCTGGGCTTCCTTTTACTATCACATCAAAGTTTTAAGCGTAACTCGAGTTTTATGTATGACAACTTAAAAGCATCAGGAAAATTGTGAATCTACGGCTCCCGCCCATCGGCGGCATCGATAGGATACAGCGGGGGTAACGGAGGGGCCGCCGTCGCTTCAGAATAAGACATAAACGTAAACACGGAGCACCGAGGGGATGATAATTTTAATTTCGATCGCGACAAAAACAACTGCATCGCCACTCCACCACTCGGGGAAGTAATTTAAATGAGAACGGTGTGCGACTACGGGGTATTAGCTTAACGTTCTTGATTTACTTTCCATTCATTCTTATTCCCTGCGTGTGTCTGATTCATTACCCTCTTCCTTTAATATTCCACTGAAAGTCAGGACTAGCAGATAATGGATTGTCGCTGAAAGAATGCTTCATTAAAATCAATGTTCAATACGGCCTTAAATAGTACTGCCAAAAATCGACTATTCTCCTGAACATTGATGGTAATTAATTCCTAATTCATAGTAGATCTAATGAGATAACATTATGTACAATAATATATAATATACTTAAAAAGCTTAGTATAATTTTCAGAAGAGCAATCACCTTTCCGAAAGCTGCATACTATGCTATTGATAATTTATTGGGTAATTATTATTTTAATTATTTTATTAGTTATCCTTTGCTCCACTTTATAATTAGTATTTTTTTAAACGAAAACAATAATCGGTTAGTTGAGGATGATGTTGCGCCCCTTTATCGGCCAAGGACCGTCGGCACCTGCCTCGGGCTACCCAACAACACCGTTGCTGTTACTTCTTTGCCACCACAATGACGGCGTGCGCGGGATTATAAAAGTATGTTTCACCACTCCAGAATTCGTCAGTCGTTTGCCTTCAGCAGCCGACCAGGTCTACATTGACCTTGCACTTGTCGCCTTCACGTCTTTTCTCAATTCTTTATTAATTCCTAAATATAATATCTTACTCAATTCTATGAAAATAAGTTCCTCCTTATTTCAATTTTTATTCATCTAAACACAGAGTGGGTGGTCAAGTTCGTTTAAACGTCGAATCAAATGCTTCACGTATGCACACCATTAACACAAAATGTTAGTTGCCAACTAATTAAAAATTTCTTTACTCATACAGAATGAATTCTTTAAATTTTAATACACACTCGATTTACATTTTGATACAACATAAGGTCAACCAAACTAATAATAATAATAATTTATTACTGCCAGAATTCTTCCAAGTTTTACTTAAGTCAAGAAACATCGCAAATATTTAAATAGAAATTACTTAGCAATTTATTTAAAACACTTAATAATAATTCAGTTCACATTCATACGTTTTCCATGTTAATTTGGAGTCAAGATACACTCCTAGAAATTTCGCAGAACTCATTTCCACATCAGTTTGCAAGGTGAACAACACAGTTTTAGACTTTTCTGGATTCTCTGCTAATCTGTTAGCGCTAAACCATTCAGTAACTCTCAGTACTGACGACTGATTTCCACATAATGCGTTTTTCTGATCAACGGATGTGGTTTTTACAGTAGTGTCGTCAGCAAATAAAGTCATAGAACAATCAAGAATGTGAGAAGGTAGATGGTTGATATATATTAGAAATAGTAGAGGATCCAGAACTGAACCCTGAGGCACCGCATAGTATAGATTAAGTTCGCTTGAAACGCCTTCTTTAAATTTTACCCTCTGAGACCGTTTATTTAGGTATGCACTCGGTTAAAAGTTCTAGCAGTACAGCTTCCGTAGAAGGATATCATAAGAGACGCAATCAAAAGCCTGGTATAGGTCCATGAAGTTTGATACAGAACAGGAGCCTGTTTCATTACCTTAGTAGATTTCCTCTGTAAAGGCCATGATTGCGTCCATCGTTGATTTTTCCCCACAGAAACCATACTGTCTGTCCGTCAGTAAATCGCGTTTTACAAGAAACTCGGGCAATTTTAGGAATAACACTCTTTCCAACAATTTAGCTATTATAGGCAAAAGATAAATTTGCCTATGGTTGTTAATATCGTTTAAGAACCCTTTTTTGTAAAGTGGTATAACACAAGCCCTTTTCAGGCAGTCAGGGAAAATATTATGCATAGGTTTATAAGTTTAGTTAATGGGTAAATAATCACATAGGTTATTCCTTTCAAGTTTACACCATAAATATCACGACTCTGGGAATTCTTTAAGTTTTGAATTATGGTCCGTATTGTATTAAGTCCAACTTTGTAGGAACGTCTTTAGGATATTGAATTTCATATTTTAGAGCATTGTAGTTCCCCTTCAACTCTAGTTCATTGGTACAAGCTTCCCTTAGCAAACGCAAGGCTTCGCGCATTTGTCGTAAATCATTATTGAACCAGTTTACTCCAATACTATTATATGGCTTCCTGTGCAACTTTTCTGGAAAACATTGATGAATGCAGTTTTTGATAATATTAGTAAAGTGCTTAAATTTAATATTAACACAAGAATTATTATCATGAAGAAAATTGTATAATTTACAACGACCAAGTTAAGTTACTGGACGCGATTTTGGTTAATACACTTTGGTTGGGGACGTCCTGATTAGTACCCTTCGTCCTGTGCGATCAAGTAGGCGGTATGTTATACAAGGTGGAGCAAAAGTCCCGCTACCATTTTGATTGCCTATAACTTTACTCAAAGAAAAGATAGGTAAGTTTGGTTTTCATAAAAAAGTTTATTTGGTCTTTACATTTTTTTCATTATGATTGGAAAATTATATCGGCTAAATGGTGAACGCGATTTGCTATGCAACTTTCGACTCTTTTTAGGGCATTTTTCATGACATCCTTCAACATATCGGGCTGAATTTCTTCAATTTCGTGACGAATATTATCTTTAAGACGTTGAATCATTTGGGGCTTATTCACATACACTTTTTATTTTAAAAAACCCCATAAGAAAAAGTCTGCTGCTGTTAAATCCGAAGATCTGGCTGGCCATGCTAAATCGCCACCTCGCAAAATTAGTCTTCGTGGAAAAACGTCATTCAATAATTGAATTGTTGAACGAGCTGTGTGTGATGTGGTCCCATCTTGCTGAAACCACATGTCCTCCAGTCCTTGCTCTTCCATTTCAGGCACAAGAAAATTTCGAATCATGTCTTGGTACCGTTCAGCATTAAAAGTAACTCCAACACCTTGGTCATTTAAAAAAAAAATAGGGAGCAATGATGTTTCCAGCATGAATACCACACCATACAGTTGTTTTTAGTGGATGCAATGATGTTTCATGAATTAATTGAGGATTTGTGTTCCCCAAAACCGACTGTTCTGTTTATTGACGTGGCCACTGAGAAGAAAATCGCTCATTATCAATTTAGACGAAAAATCTTCAATTTCACAAGACAGCCTTAGGATTGCATTACTGTACTCAACTCGTTGATCATGATCTCTCTGTAGCAATTTTTGGGCTAATTGAATTTTGTACGGGAACATTTTAAAATCAGTTTTCAAAATTCGCCTTAAACTGCTTGCAGAAATGTGTAACTGGGTGGTTCCCAGTTACACATTTCTTTTTCATTTAAAAGATTCTTAGGTGGCTGTGGTCCCAACATTTTCCAAAAATTTCCTTTGAACAACTCTACATCTGATCGACTTTGCACCCAGGTGTATCAATCATTTTGATGATCTTAAGCATTTCCCTCCAATCAATGATTATCATAAATTTGTCTATGTGCTTATTTCTTAGATTGCAGCGATGAGTAAATAGTACCACCTTTTTTCAAAAATTCTCTTTAAATAACTGTACATCTGGTTATTTTTGAGTTAATAGCAATTATTTCTCTTCAATCGTGGATTTTTATAGATTACTTTATGTACTGATCAAGCACGTTGTTAGAGTACAGTGCTGATAAAGAAGTCTCAATATTTTTCAAAAGCTTCTTTTGAATGACAATACATCTGGTCGATTTTTAGTTAATCGCGACTACTTTTAAAAAATACCTTGCAACCTGATGTAGATTTTTTTAATGATCTTAAATACTTCTCTATACTTGTGGATTGTCATAAATTGGTCTATGATATCTTTAAGTAAGTTGCAGTACCAAGCCAGGAGTCACAATATTTTTAAAAAGTTCACTATGAACAACTATACATCTGAACGATCTTGATTTAATTGCTTATCTTTTTAAAACTCTGCAGTGAATTGTAAAAATAAATTGGCTGATCTTATATATTTTCCTCTAATCATAGATTATCATAGATTTATTCATGAATTGTTCAATTTTACATTACACTTCTGAATAAGAAGTCTCAATATTTTCCAATGGTTTCCTTTAAATAACTGTGCATCTGGCCGATATGCATCAATTTTGATTTTCTTAAACCTTTGTAGCCACGTGTATTATTCTCTTTGATGATTCAGTCATATATTACCAAGTACTATTCAAGTATTTTCTTGTTGTAGTGTTGTAGAAGCCAAATATTTTTCTTTGAACAATTATACATTTAGTTAACTGCATTTACCTTTTTAAAATTTTGGAGCCAGGTTTAACATTCTTTCTGACAATCTTAGATATTTCTCCCCAATCATAGATTATTATAGATTGGTATGTGTACTTTTACAGTATTTTCTTGAAGTGCTGAGTAAGAAAAATCTTATAAATGGCGGGACAACAAGTACTCCATCCTAAACTCTTGGAGAAAATATGTAAATGGTGTGGTTCTATACCTCAAAGTGGACTCAAATGTGTTAATTATGACACAGTAATGCATACTAGTTACATAAAAAATGTGAAGAAGATCGACAGTAAATCAATAATTTATTGCCAGGGAATTCATATAGATAAGGTCATTACAGATGAAATCAACGATGAAGAAGATAGATACATCGTTTAATAGTGGCCACACTGTAACGGAAGCCGCAAATCAGGTGACAAATCTAGAGATTAAATATTTAAAAAGCCTATTATACTCAGAAGATGTAATTATTAACAGCATTGTGTTTTTGCAATCTCCGGTCAAAACTTTAAATCAATTACTATTAACACAGTCAACTGTAAAAGTAATAAGCAACACAATGCCTCCAATAATTCCAAAAGAGGACAGCACTATATCCAATTCTAATTTAAATCCGAAAACAACAAACGTAGAAACTCAAAAATTAAATCCCGCGAGGTGCAGGAAAAACCAATTATTCAAAAATTCAATACTCGAAAAGAAATCGGGTCAACGGCCGACATAAATAAACAAATAAATCAAAGCAAGACTGAAGAAGCCACAGTGTGGCGAAACAATTGTTGCGAGTTTAATGCAATAAAGTATTTTTTGAAAATTTATAAAGTGTTTTTTACTTTAACGTCTAAAAAGCAAAGTAAGACTGTTCCGAATAATACATATGACACGAGTCCGATTAAAAATATTAATATGACGACAATAGGTAACACAAGAGACGACGACGAAATAATATATAGAATGGAAAAAGGGAATGGTATCAACTTGGTAAATTTAAATGTGATTATGACGATGCTAAATTAGAAGATTACTTAAAATCGATCATTACAAACAAAAAATTTGCAATCTAGTCAATTGAACGAACCAACAGACTAACGACAGCAAAATATAAATCCTTTAAGGTTGGCATTTCCACGGACTGTAATATATAATTTGAGAACTTCGAACTGTGGCCAAAGTATTAATAGGTATAATTTTTTTTCGAAACAAAACCAACCTTCGAAAACAAATCCTCAAAAGCAGCACTACAAACAAACGCTACTAAAGAAACAGAATTAAAGGTAATGCATCAAAATGCCAGGAGCATCATAAATAAACTAGATGTAATTGATAATACCATGGCTGAATATAATCCTAATGTCATACTGAAACATTGTGCAAAAATAAAAATATTCAATATATCAAAAAAAAGAAATGAAGGATGGAGGATGTGGCTCCAGTACAACTAGAGGATTAAAGAAATTAATTCTGACACCACATTATAAATTTTTGATGTACAATTTACCGTTTAAATATTGCAAAAAAAATACCATGCAGGTTACCTTATTAAGGACCTGGGGGATTTTTTTTCTAGGATAGATTTTTTTTAAATTATCACAACTAACACTTTAATTTTTCTATAAGCAGAAATTCAATTTTAGTATTATTCAGTATTTTCTAGTAATTTCTGATAAGCAAACACTCCTAGGTAGATCAAATAAATCTATCCCAGGCTATCAATTTGACTTCCTTACAAAAAAATCAATCATAATTCAATCATAATAATCAATCAATTTATACAAATCAAACATTTTGAAGGCGACTAATTTTTTTTTGATATCCTAAAAGCTTTCGATACCATTGTGCATATTGGAGTCCTGTATAATATTACAAAGTATACCTTAAGGTTCTCCGTTATCAACCCTGTATTTTATAACATATGCAAATATAAATCTAGCATTTCTATAAATTTGTAAACACTTGGCGATTTAGTGATTTTATATACTTAATATTTTCCAGTAATCAACTCCCGCCTGAAAAATATTTAATTTAAATCGGAAATTTCTAAACAGATTGTACTAACAGAATCTGGCCCTGGTACACAAATTACTGCCAGAGTTAAAGCTTAATCAAATTTGTTTTTCATACACGCCGGCCGGGAGTTTTCGCACAGAGAACTTGTAATAATTGCGTAATCCTTAAAAGGACATAAATAATCCACTTGCGCTATTGTCCCGAGTTTCTTTTTTCCCGGCCCTTTATACATTTTCTTTTCCTCCATCCTATAGTTTTGATTTACGCAGTGATTCCAGCCCGGCCATATTAAAGGAGCGGCCAGGGCGAATATTGCATTAAATGCCACAGTCACTCGTTCGTTCTGCTTAGTTTTCAATATCGTGCATAAATATTATTCCTCGAAGTGACCAGACCCCAAAATCTCATAAATTCGGTAGACCATAACTAAACTGTCGTAAATTCTGGAGGGTTCACTTTTTAGGTCTTATAACATTTTATTGCATTATTTAATATACTAGACGTGAAGAATGTGGAATAAAATTAAATTTTTTAAATTATATTGCTAGGGTTATAGTATATTTTATTATTATTAAAAATTTATTAAATTTACTAACTTTATTATCTGCCTCAGTAAAATTTATAAGGTAAGTTATATAAGATTAGACATAATCAGAGTCATAAGATACATTTTGATTAAACTAGAACCATGTTTATAATCAATATTTCAATTTTCTTCGTTTTAAATTAAATTATTGACTAGAGATTTCATGTTAGTAACAAAATTAATAGGTGTATATAATACTTGGGAGTAATTAGCGACTCTTTAACTAATTCAAATTCAAAAAAGCTTGTTAAATTAGCAGGTTTGAATTATTTGTTTTATTCTTATTACGTAAGATAAAATATACGTATATTATTGATGGCATGCACATACGCCGTATATGTATAAAATAAATTGGAATAGTTAAGTTTGACAAATAGATAAAATGCGTAGACGTGCGATTTTTTGTCACGGATATGTAGTAAAACTGGTGGCGTAAGGATCATCTGATCATCTGAAGGAGCTTTTATGAGCTGCCCCAGTCACCCCAGTCACACGATACCGTCTTTATCCCCTTGCACAATGAATATGCCATGCATCTCACGCATTCTTTTCACTGGTACCAATTTCTGATAAAAATAGGATTTCTCCAGTCATCCGTTATCAAGTGAGGACATTATATTGGCTTTAAAGGATCAGTCAGTATTCTAACTGAGCTTAGGTTCAATACATGGCATGAAATTTAAATTTGAAATCGCGAACGTGGATGCGCCCCCAATACTTTACTTATATTTGCTTCTCAATAGATTGTTGGCAATGCGATAAAGGCAAATATTTCATATGAGTATACAACCGCAGAAAGTCATCGCACCTGGTGAATGGGTTTTCATGCGAGATTACATTTTAGGAAGTGGCGCGCCAGTCGCAACGCCAGGAAGATAAGGTGTAGTGTTCCCTTCATTAATATTTACGCCATTTTTTCTTTCAAACCGGTGATCCCAAAGCTTAAAATACGTGCAGATCGTAAACGTCACCAGAGAAAGTATAAAACTTAGACATGTGTATTTTATATGCAGTACGGTAACAGAAAATATTATACATCTTCTGTATACGTTGTATAAAGGTGAAAAGGGTAGGTTACAACCATAATCAACCACCGGATTAAATTCTTCGCATATTTTGTTATATAAAAAATATTTAACTTTAACAAGTACGGACCGGTTTCGTCTTATTTTCATGTCATCATCGCAGCGCAGTTGAAAATAATGTTACTATGTTAAGTGATAGACTGAATAGAAAAAGTCTTATACATAATTATAGAGTATTTACTTTCTTTGATTCATTAATTTCCATGAGAGATTATATTTTTTAGTGCCATCTTGTAAAAAAAGCTTGAAAATAGATAGTAAGGATACATTTTTTTATTTACAGATGAGCAATACCAACACTTACATGTAGCGCGTTTACGTTTTTAGACTATTCTATTTATAGAACTGTAGTAGTATCTGTACGTCTCAAATTGGTTGCTAAGTGTAATTTTTCTCTAATGTATTGAGGCACATGTATATTTAAAACTAAATTTCTCAAATCGACACCATTTACATTACTATTAAGTGTAAGATATCAAAAGTATCTTTTTTATTTTAAATTTGTCATATTTTCTGACGAAATGACATCACGAATCAATATGTTTCAAAGACTACACTTCTTTAAGCTAACGGGTGTAAACCGAGATAACTAACGATATGGTTATAGTCGGCACTCGAGAACACGACATTACACTTATAAAATAAAATTCTTAACAACGAATTATATATAAAATCCACACAAATAATTTAAAAGAAAGTGAATTTTTCAATCGAGTGTAAGTATACAATAGTAACGGTCGCAACCATTATCTTCATTAAATACTTCAATAATAATCGTGTACGCTCTCAAGGCGACCATATTAATAGGTTTGCTAAGACGACCAAATAATACAACAATAATAAAAGATTCACACAAATGCACAAAACATTTAGTATCATATCAAGTCTATACATTTATGGTTATAAGTAATACCTAAGTATTTAATATCTTCAACTTTTTCTAGTGGATTATTATTTACGCTACATATTAAGTCAATCGTCTTGGTTATTTTTCCAGAAAATTGAGACTCATGCCATTGCATTCGCACCAAGCGTGAACTGGTGATTTATCATTTTGTAGCTCTAGATAATTAGTTTCACTGCAAATAGTACGAAAAATATTTCGGTCAACAGCAAATAGTAAGCAAGGCTACAAAAAGATACACCAATATCATTAACAAATAATGAAAATAAAATAGGCCTCACATGAGACCCTTGAAGTACGATTGAAGAAACGGTAATAGAAAGAGGAAGTAAAAATTCGAAATTGAACTAGAAATATATAATTAAACCCATTTATCAGCAGACGTCTGTATGAAGTTAAATTCTAAATTATTGTGCAAGGCCTCTGCGATATAATTGTTATATAAAAAATATAGAAAATAAATAGGCTCCAGATTAAACCCTTGAGACACGTCAGAACAAACAGTAACTTGAAGCGAAAAAAATCACGAAACTAGAAATATATGATTCAACCCGTGTATCGAGTATACCTTCAATTTGAGCAATAACCGCTTTTGATTCACATGATCAAAGACCTAGCAGAAGTATATATAGATAGAGTTAACTTAATTATTGTGCAATTGCGTTGCGATATGATTATAGTATATAAACAAGTTAGTTGTCGCTAATCTAGTCGGATAAAACCCATGCTGCTGATCAGATATGACACATTTAATTATTGTCGTAAAAAATTCAATTAATTAGTATCAAAGCATTTTAATAATAATAATAATAGCTCGGCTATTAACTCATGAGCGATACCTGCACTAACTTATTCCTTCGGTATAGTGAAATGGTCGAATACTGATTTGGAAGAACTTGACCGTCTTACACGCAGACTGCTTGAAAAGTTCCTATGTCTACATCCCAACTCATCTATCGCAAGGTTATATGCCCCAAGAAAAGAAGGAGGGAGGGGACTCATAAATATTAAAAACTTATGCTTTCGCCTGGAAGATGATATGCGAAAAAGACTTATGGCAGATAGGAGTCCAATGATGGAAATGATATGTCAGGAAGACAACGGGTATACACCATTACAGCTGAAAAGGAAAAACTATGTATTAGATATAGTATCAAGACAAGACAATATAAAACAATGAGCGGAAAAAGCAATGCACGGAAAATACCCTAAACTAGTTCAAGCTGACGAAGTTGACAAACCCGTTTACCCAGAAACAGAGGGGTTTGTGATGGCTATCCAGGGCGGGGTGATTAAAACTAAAAACTAAAAGAAACACTGCCTGTAGTGGTAGAGTAGAGGATACATGTCGAAAATGCGAAAAAGTGTAGGGGAGACAATAGAACATATCATGGCTGGATGTCCCACACTCGCAGACTCCGCCTACTTAGGAAGACACAATCAGTTTGCTAAACTAATACACCAACAGATAGTAGAAATAGATAATCTTCTCGATAGTGAACCATCACCTTACTACAAATACACCCCGCAGCCAGTCCTGGAGTCCGCAAATAAAGTGGTGTACTGGGACCGACCTATTATGACCGACCGTTCAGTATACTAGAATATACCTGACCTAGTACTTATAGATAAATTAATACAAACTGCCATGATTATAAACATTGCAGTGTCTCTGTCACATAACATCCAAAAGACGAAGAGCGAAAAAATTCGTAAGTACGAAAATCTGGCTTATGAAATCAAGAACTCTTGGAAAATGAAGAGCGTAAAAATATACCCCTTGGTGATATCAGCTAAAGGAATCATAAGTACAAACCTAAAGACAACATCAAGGACCTCGGACTGCCTAACAATTAAATTAATATTGGGCAACATGCAATATTACTGCAAACATGCCATATCGTCCGAAAGTTTTTAAACTAGTGAGATAAACTGAATTGTTTCCTCACTAGAATAATACCGCGCAATAGATTTAGTTTAGACCTGGGGTAATTCATTCAGGGACCAATTTTTATTATCAGCATTAAAAATATCTATTTGATTACAATATATATTTACTATAGGGCACATTGATAAAATAGGTGAGTTCAAGTGGTGGTTCGTATTTGTAGGCTTAATAAAACTTTATTAATGACTCAGTGCTATTAAAGAGTTTGATATTTCTTATTAGAAGACTGGTTATTTGATAAATCTGTTCATCAAATGTCAGTTTTGTATCAAAGTACACACCTAGATCTTTAAAACAAACAACACTTTCAATTGATGAATTATTAACGTAGTAATTAAAATTAAAGTTGCTTTGTTTTCTATTAAAGATCATATGTTTATATTTGCCTATATTTAACATGAACCAATCGTTAAAATTAGTGATATTTTACTGCAGTAACATACAGGCGTCGTATTACCCTAAATACTTTAAGATCATCAGCATACATTAAACTGTCTGATTTCAAACAGCTGTCAACATCGTTAAAAGACATTAAAAATAACAGCGGTCCAAGATTTACCCTTGGGGCACACCACTAGTGGAGACAAAATAATGTGATCGGAAACCTTTATATTCTACGTAATTAGTATTTTCCGTTAAATAGCATGGAGGCAACTCAATCAAAGAATCACTCAATCCAAATGAGTTCGACAAATCAGTGTAAATAAGGTCCACCTGACCACGATTATCTAGGGCTTCGGATATGAAAGATGTAAATCTGCATAAATTGGTAGTGGTCGACTTTCCTTCAATAAATCCGTGCTGACTAGGTGATAGCGACTATACGGCATGGTTATATATTATTTTATCGCGATCTCAAATATTTTAGCAAAGTTGCTAATTAAGGATATTTGGCGATAATTCCGGACATCGTCAGTATTATTATTTTTGTGAATTGCTATAATTTTTGAAGATTTCAAGATAGTGGGAAATTTATTATATTTTAGAATCACTTTGTAAAAATGTAAAAGTGGAATGTCGGAATATTATCAGGGCCCATTTTGAGGCTTTGTTTTAATTTTTTGGTAGCGATCATAAACTCATCTAAACTAAACAACTCAATTCACAAAAGCTGATTGCCATTTGGCGGTGAACCAATAAGATCCAATTTAATAATTTTGGATGGATTAACAAATGAAAAATGTGTAGCAAATGCATTTGTGATATCTTGAAGCTGGTCAAGTTCGATGTCATTTACTTTCATCACACCTGAAATTCGCGTTCTATCTTTACGTTCATTATTAAATGACAATAGTTTTTAAGGTTTCCGCTGAATATCAGCTTCTACACAACTAATATTTTTAGAAAAGTCAGTTTTGATATTTGCTTTGACAATGTGCGGAGTATTGTTGATTAATAAAAGTAGTTTTATATTTTTTGAAGACATTATAATAGTGCTGTTTTCGGTTAATATTTTGAACTTTTAAATTTGAAAACCAAAATGGAAATTTACGTGGTCTACCAATTCTTAAGGGTACACATCAATATATTTATTTTAAATTTTGTAAAGTTCTTCACAGACAAAATCCGGATTCTCGAAGCTAATTTCAGAATTCCAATTCTTCTCCGAAACAAGTTTATAAAGTTTTCAATAATTTGCTTTCTTGAAATTATAAGTTGGTTGACGTTTTTAAAGTTTTTGACAGGGTCACTAGCAGAACCATGGAATATAATAATTAATGAGGGGTGAAAATTGTCTTCAGTAACAAGCGAAGAATCAAGTCGTACAATCGTACAGTTTAAGTTTTCAGAACTTATTATTATTAAATCTAACAATCCGTTTGTGCTATTTCTACAAAAATTAATTTAATTTGCTGAATGAGGACTTATAAAATTTGATAAACTTTACGATTTGTTACATTCAATTACAGGAAAGTGTGATACATTAAAATCACTGGCTATTATAAAATCGCCAACAAAGGAGATTGCGATTCTAATTTACTAAATACTAGTTCATATGATTCAACTGGTGTCTTGGGCGGAAAATAAATAACAATTGTATTAAAAAAACATTTTGCCTACACGTAAACGTAAACAAACAACATCTATATTTAAATTATAGATGATCTTTTATCACTATTTCATTTGTAGTGAGATTTTCTTTTGTCGCTACTAAAACTCCACCACCTCGTCCAAAAGATCTATCTTTACGATAGACATTATAAGATGGTGGAAACAGTTCTGCATTTAACAATGCATCAGTCTCCCAAGTTTCGATTAACATTATAATATCTAAATCATCACTTGCAAGTACGCTATTGAAAAATGTAAAAGTTTTTGTATTCATCTCCTGCACATTTTAATAAAACAATTTTAAATTTGGTTGTTGGGTATCTCCTTGCAATATATATGGAGCAACCCATATTGGTACTTTTAAAATACATTTTCACCTTTATCTTTGCGGGACCTACAATCAATAAGTGCATTCATTTTTGCTTGACTCTCTTGAGGTGTTAGGTCTTTGTTGACGTATATGTTCGAATATTGATTATGTTTCCGCAACTTGAAGCCATTTTTATAATATCTTGAGCAGCATATGTTGAATCGAGTACAACTTTTAATAATTTTGGTTTCGAGTCGCTCTAGGCAAACCGAGCCTAAATATCTTTATACGACTTGAGTCCAGTGAATCTTCATGTATTTTATTCACTACTTTTAACACCTCTTCATTTTCTTCTTCCTTGTGTGTTTTTTCTGTCAGATTACTTATATATAATATTATATTCCCTGCGCTATTGTTCTCTTATCTTATCAGATGTTGGCTGCTGGAACTGTTGATTGTAAGAGCCCTTAAGTTGAGCAATATCACGTTGAAGATTAGTAACCACATCTTTCAGGCCTAGTATATGATCAGTGAGATCAGACATACAACAACCAGTTCATGCCCACTTTATATTTTTTGCAGAGCGAAGAACTTTCGATTCGTTGTTTGCTAATTTTGCGCAAATAGTGCTAGATAAACTTTTACATACATAACACTTTATGAAGTTATGATCAGTGATTGCATTCCATCCTATTATTTAATTTATAACAATAATATTAGTAAAATATACATAAATATCGACAGCTAAGCTTGGGGTATTAGGAAAGTTGGGTAAAAAAGAGAAAAACTAGTACACAATTTCTTCACACCGACTTCGCTCGTAGTGGTGTCTAACAGTTTCACAAACAATAGTGGGCGACGGATAGGAGTAACAAAAGAAAACAGAGTAATTTGTTGGTGAAATAGTTTACATAGCCGTTTGACAGGTTAAATTAAATAAATTCGATCATAAGGATGGTGGCGACCGTTACTACGTGGTATTTCATGACTCACTATGTTTTTTACTACTAATAATTATTAGTGGTAAAAAACATAGTAAGTGTTAGTTTGGTATTTAAATAATTTCGAATAAAAAAAACTTAACATACAAAAGGCCAAATACCCATTAAAACAGTCGTAAAATTCTATAAAATGATTTATCATCCTCTACTTGACTATGGTAATGTACTTTTCTCCAACTCATGGAATTAAATTCTCATCTCGCTCAGGTATTCGAAAATAAACTAAGGCAATAGATAAGTTCTTCAAGTCTAAGATCCAAGGGAACAAGCAATTAATTTTTCAGATATGATAGAATGAATATAACTGAAACACTGTTAAAATACTATAAAAATATTTTCTGAAACTATAATGAAGAATATGGAGTGTTCTTATTGCTGCTCGTGACTCCATTAGTTCCTATATCATGACAGAAAAGATCTGTTGAACAATTATTTGTTTTATTAAAAGTGGGTTCTTCTAGAGTGGTTATTGGTGGAGTTTATATACCTCTTAACATTAATTTGGATAAATATATAAAACATACCGACAATTCTTTACAAAATGTATATGCAGAGTTGGTATCATTTAACAATTTCAGAGTAGGCCCTGATGAAATCCCTGACACTTTCTGGCAAATTGTGTATGTTCACTGTCTAATGCGATTCACACTTTATTTTAATCATCAATTAATAGTTCTTATTTTACAGATCTCTGGAAGAAAAGCTATATTAAACCTATTTTTAAAAGTGGTGATCGCAAAGACGTTCAAAAATATCAAGGCGTTTCTTTGCAGTCGATCTTACCTAAAGTTCTGGATAAATTAGTGTCTCGTCAGCTGGCATGGATGTCTAAAAATGTAATTAATATTCAACAACATGGTTTAATGGAGGGAATTCTACAATAACTAATTTGGTAGAATTCGAAACCTTCTTTTAATGAACACAGACATGTTGACACTATTTAATGTGAGGTTCCGGGGACTTATCTCACCACCTAAACACAAAACAACCCTTTTTGAAAGATGTTTTACATACAATGTTTACAAAATTTATAACAATATACCATTACACCTCAAAACACTCACATTAATCAGCTTTAAGAAAACTATCCGGAAGAATTTGTTACAAAAATATATTTCCCTGACGTAGAATTTTGCTATAGTTTCAGCTACATTCATTTAAATTTTACCACTACCTTTCTTAAATGTTACTATCTTTGTAAGAGTTTTAGAGCTATTTTATATACAGTTACACCACGTAGTTTTAATTTTCTTTTTAGTCGTAATTTTAAAGTAGGTTAAGTGGAAGAGCAGTAGTAGTTGGATATCAACTACCTGAACTTCGCCTACCCTGTTATGTATCATTTTGTAACAGCATTTATTTTTGTCAATAAAGTCAATTTATTATTTATACAGACTTTGTTAAAGCCTTTGATCGCGAACAGCATAATATCTTATATAAACGCTGAATAAAACACTTTCTATGTTTTTAACCACTATAATTTATTAGTATAATATAGAAATATATTACAATATACACGACTTAAGTTTCGACTTTTGGCGGTCATTATCAAGTATATCTTATATAGAAAATGCTTGGGGTTCTCTGAACAAATAGTCAATTGGGATAGTAGTTTCTTATCAAACCGATTTCAGGTTGTAAAGATAAAAAATTACCTATCGTGCGATATTAAAGTGTCTTCTGGGGTTCCACAGGGCTCTCATATTGGTCCGATATTGTTTATTATTATTATTAATCACATTAGTGAGTACTTGAATTATTCGAAATTTTTATTATTAGCGGATGATTTAAAGATGTGACATGCTGTTGATGATATTTCCGATTGCCATGAAATTCAATCAGATTTAGATATCCTGTCCTCTTGGTGTAGAAAAATTTGTTTTAAATATCAAAAAATGTATTACCTTCAGTAGACGTCATAATTTGATTATGCATAATTATGAGATTAAAAATATACTATTGGAAATAGTGGAATAATGTATTAAAGATCTAGGCGTCTATTTTGATAAACTAATATTTATTAACCACTAATCATTACTAAAATGGCGTTAAAATGAATGGTTGTTTTTATTTCGTAATTATAATAATTTTAGTTTTGCTACTAGAAAAATGTTGTATTATAGTCTAGTCAGGTCCAATGTCGAGTATGCTTCGGCTATTATAAAGTGTACCTGTACAAAGAACAAATGGAGCGCGTCAAAAAGAGATTTATTTCATACGTAGTTTTTAAATTTAATTACCAGTTTAATTTCAGTTCTTTTAATTATGGCGTTGTTTGTTGCACACTTTATATTGCGTCCTTAGAAGTCCGTAGAATTAAACTTATTTACTTTATTCCAGATTGTATGAGGTTTAGTAAATTATGAAATAATTCGATTTATTAATTTTCATATTTCTACTTCATTCAGACCTCTACGATTGAAACCGCTTTTCATATTGAATGCTGCAACCAATAACTACAGTTTCAATCATCCTGTTCAAAGACTAATGAGATGTGCAAACATCTTTAACGCTAATCCTAATTTTGATTTAATTGTACGGTCTTTAAGTAGGTTTAAACGAAATCTATTTAGAGTTAATTTAAATAATTTATACTGAAGAAGAAGACACGATGACTTTATTTTACCATTTTATTTAAACATTAAATAAAGTTTATGTTTGATAATGACTAGCTGTTAGTCAAAATTATAAGCACGTGTAATTTTTAAATAAAGTGGTGAAATCAAATCATCGTTATTCTTCATTATATTCAAAATATCCCACAAAGTGAATGCCTCCACAATTAAAAATTGAAATAATTTATGTGGTTGAATGTTTGATTTAGTTTATATTAGTTATTAGATTTAGGTTATGATCAATTTATAAGTGTAAGTTATTTGTATAAAAGGTGCTACCGTTAGCTAAATAAATAAATAAATAAGATTATAACAATGTTCTATATTTTTTATACGATTATTTACGATAAATTGTATTCTTGTTCAGTTCCTATAATAAAGCCAAAACAATGTGGCTTATGAGATTATGAAATTGAAATATAGCTTAGAAATAGTACAAACAATTCGATTTCTCTTAAAAAAAACAGTATTATTTCGAAAATCAAGCTACTTTATCAACAGACTATAAAAATTTTATCTTAAATATATCAAAATGGAGATAAATCTACAAAAAACATATTTATGTGAAATAAGCTCTACTTCCTAAATGATTTACGAACACAAATGATTTATACTATGGAGCTATAGAGTTGTGTTTATAAATAGTACAAATAACATGGTTTCTACAATATGCTGAAATCGTTTTAGAATAGATGGGAAAAATTAAATCTGTGTAATATAAATATCTACACACTATATTAAGAGAGAAAGAATTACAATAAATTTGTTTTTTTCTACCATCCATAACATACAAATTTATAAATTTGTTCGAAAAAATCTAAAAATAAATTTTCAATATATCACAGTCAGTGTTAGCTTCCTTTCACGAATGTCCGCGTTTGGAATCTTTTGTACCATTAACAAACCTCAAAAGAGAGTATATAGCAGAAACATGTTCAACGCTATTTATATGTTCCAGATATTTAGAAGATGGACTATTAGTCAAAAAGTATACATCACATTTTTTTTATTCCAATCTCTAGACCTACCTATATCTCTTAATTCTATTTTTAGAATTAATATCGAGAGAATGGGACGAAAATGATTGCTTATTAATTAATTATTTTTGGTCTCCTTTCTTGAAAATTAATTTACCTAAAACATTTTCTTATGTTTTTCCACTCAAACCCTTCTTTTAGTATGATGTTGATGGAACAGGTATTGGTTGTTTCACAATTTTTATATATTTCTCCGACTAGTTTCGACCGTTGGTCATTTTCAAGGAGATTCATCAAGACTATTTATATCAACATGACCACCTGTACCTATGTTTTTGGTACTATTAGAAGAATTCCTATCTAACCTGATAAGGTATATCTATTATTTACTAGTTCAGCGTCGTATATTCCATTGTAGAGCTACGACTTATTTATTGTGAAAATGTTATAATCATCTAATAGGACAGAATTATAAAATTCCTAGTTTCGTCCTGAGACTGATAATAGATTGTTGTTAAAAAGACGTTAATCGGCAACACAAATTAGAGTTCGGTCTATAACAGTGATGATATATGCTTATGTTTTGACAATTTTATATTAATTATTCAATCTCCTGTTAACCTAGCATTCCCAAAAATGCCTAAAATCGGATTGTGAGTCGGGCAAGATCAAATGGTTTGATAATTATTTAAAGATTTAATATTTTTAACAGTCCTAACAATAAATATCTGCATCTAAATCTTTCTCAAACTGTAAAAGAAAAAAAGCGTTACAGGGCAGAAATTGTAAAGCGAAAGATCTCAGCCACAGACAATTTCATTTCAAATTCCAACAATATGGCTAAGGCAATGTGGAATGGGACTAGCTAAAATCTAAAACACCTTGTGACATTGACTCCGGTGATTTCAATTAATATTTTTCTATTGCAGCGAATAAAACTGTTAAAATGTTACAATCCGAAAATATACAAAGGGTGCGACACAGTACTGGAAAAATTAAATCCTCATCAGTAAACCTTAGTTTTAAGATCACATATGTCTCTCAAATTGAAATCGGAGATATAATAAACAAATTATCAGGTTCAAATAGCCTTGACGGCTATGGCTTAAACAGCAAAATTATTAAACATGTCAAAATATTTTAATCCCAAATCAAAATATCACGAGTTATCCCTAGTCGCAAAAAAGGTGTCAAATAAAACAATTACAGATTTATTGCTATCATCCCTATACTTGGAAAAATATTTGAACAGGTCTTAAAGCTGCGACTCATAAAATATTTCGAGTAAAATAGCTTACAAAAGCTCAATTTGGTAATATTGATTCATTGTTACTAAAAATAGATGAAACAAAAAACGAGCTTAAAGCATGGTTCACTGAGAATGAATTATCTTTAAATGAATTCAAAACGAAGATAATTATTTTTGGGACGCGTGTAATGGAACCTCAATTTAAAGAAAGAAAAGGAAAGCTTCTAGGTATCAGCTTTGAACCAACCCTCACGTGGTTCAGTCAGTGACCTGCAAAAAATGGTATCTCTAATCTATTTATTTAGAAATATAGATGTTTCCGAGACAGTTTTGATTAATACATATCACGCCCTATTTCGTTCCAAAATGAGCTACGACATAATAATATGGGGTCATTTCGCTCATGTGGACAGAGGAAAATTATCAGGATAATGACTGGGGTTCACTATAGAAAAGACACTAAATAATTTTCTCGGAGATTAACGATTCTAACATTACCCAATGTATATATCTTACAAACTCTGCTGTACGTAAAACAATATCTGCATAAATACGAATCATTAAGTGATTTTCATAACCATAAGAACTGGACACAATCTACATATGCCTTCATAAGACTGAACCGAACTCGTTGTGATGTCAATTATTATGGATTAAAGTTTTATTTCCCTTAATAGTATTAAATATAAAGTGTACCTAAAAAACTATTATTAGATAGATGCCTATTTAGCATAGATGCATTTTTTAAGTCAGATTTTAAACGCTGCCGTTAGAATAAGTCTGGACGAGTCTGTACTATTACTATTACTATTAAAACACGAGTCCGATATTCTCTGCTTTTATAAATTTAAACACAGAAGTACCTGGACACAATCATTAGGATTTCAAACAGATGCCAAGTTAGATTCATTGACTCTAATCTTGAATTATACAGAAACGTCATTCTTGGACAGTTGATAACATTTAGTTTCGCTATTGGGTTTTAGAACATTTTTTATCATTTATATGTTCAAATATAAACTGAAAATTTTGTTCCTCATCAGCACCAAATTTTCAAAATAGTCATATTTTAGATAATCCTTTTTTATGTAGTGATCAAATATTTAAAATTTGCGTGGCGCCCAAAATATTAGAAATGTGATAAACTAAAATAGTCATATTTTGGATAATCCTTTTCTATGTAGTGATCAAATTTTTAAACACAAGAAAATATAATTTAATAACAATAATACGACTAAGCAAGGTAATGGCATTAAGGTGCCATCTGTTGTTTAAACAGGTCCGTGGCTATTGACAGGGAACAATAATTCAAAACAATTGTTTTAATTGTTTTGTTTTTAAAGATTTTGATTATTTCAACATTTTGAATAAATTCATTTAAAATTTAAAAGTTTGATTTTTGGAAAAAACGCTTGACTATTATTTTTAATTGCGCGTTTGGTGAATACAGGGTGATCCATATAAAAGGTATAATTCTTGTGCTTTATTGTTTTCTTTGCCTTACTTTACTTTCCATAAATTGCCTGCGGCCCTTGGAAGTTTTCACAGAGATAATAGGGAACTATTTGTTTAAATTGTTTTAAATTACTCGCTTTTACTTTTTTTAATTACATTAATCATTTGATATTATGCAATAATATATTTCCCAACTATTGTAATTACTCTTTAGCTGATCCGGTTATTAGACGTAACCGCACACAATCAATACTGCTAAATCCAAATCCGTAACAATTACTGTAGTAGCCATGCATATCTCGGAAAATACTCCTTTCATTTGAAATAATATTATTTATCACAACTATTAATGACCAATAAATGTTTATAAATGTACAAAAATAATATTCAGAATAATAATGATATTACAATCGATAATTTTTAACGTTATAACAATTATTTTAATATGTAATTCAATTTAATCCTTTAACACACTTAATAGGTTTTAATCACTACAGTTGTTTAATGATTAATACATGGAGTGTTTTAGTTTAGTGAATTACCACATAGTAACTATTTCAGCCATCCTAATGATATTTAATAATCACTATCAGCTATCTACTATCTTTTGATATTAAGCATGAAAAATTCAATGTTCATCATCGTGGTGGCCTGTAAACAAAACTAATTTACTTTACGATTAGTTTAAACATTACCAACTCTTTACATGCTGTATTAGTACAATGATTACCAACGGTTAATAGAGAGTACATCTAGACGATAGGAACTGTATTTCAAAAACGCATTGCGAAATGCATTTTTATGTGCAAAACGCTAACATAATGATAAAAAGATATTTAAATAGCAAAAAATTAAGAAATAAGAACTTCCGATAAGCGAACTGATGCTTGACATCAAACGCATCAGCTACAATCACGTGTGCGCATGCCCCGTCATCTACTGCTTCAGTTTACGTAGCGACATCTAGCGACACCAGTCATTACCAATTTCATAATTACCCATCTCTCTGAAAGTTTTAACCTGTAAACTATATTGATACACCCTGTAGAATTAATAGATTCCATAAGTATTAAAAACAAAGTGAACACAACGTTTAGACTTACTTCCTTCGCTCGGTTATTTTATTTATAGCTTGATGCATACTGTATAATCGTAAGGTGACTACTATCAATAACTAATTTACATTCTATGGTATTATAGAAATGAAAAACTCAACCAAAAAAAATATAATTCCATTCCGGACATGGAATTGTCAATTAGACGTGCGATTCAATCGTGAAGAATAAACTTTTCCTGTTTAATGAAACACACGTATGGGTATTACGTGCGTTCTATTTTATTAGCACACGGTGTAACCTGAAAAGGAGGACACAATCAATATTCGCATGAAAAAAAATATATATATAGCCGACTATTATTTTGCGTACATAAATTTGGAAGTATTTCAGTGGAGTACGTGCATTTCATGAAAACACTAACTAGAAATTGTGTTTTAAAAATTCTAGCATCTATGTCGGCCGGAAACGCAGTTTCCACAACAACTGCCACAACATATATAACATATCTGTCAGATACCCCGTGATGGATTGAAAAATTCTCCATGTACGAAAATGAAAAACGCAAAAAATACACTCATAATTACACATCTATGAATATCAAAACATGTGAACTTTATTAAATCCAATTGAATTTAAAAAAAAATTAAAATTATAGTCTTCCGAAGCCAGCAGGTAAGAGCCAATTGAATGGGGAAATATGAAGTAATCGGTATAATTTCATTAATTTCCATGAGAGAATATATTTTTCAAGGCGACCTTGTAACGCGCTGGCTATATTTTATAAGAATTATATGCATTTATGCGTTTCAAGGGTGAAGCATTATGTTAATTTTAAAATTGTTCCGTTTTCCTATAATTATCATCCACGGAGGAGCAGCCTGTAAATTTATGGGCTGCTGCGGTGTAATATAATTACTGTTAAAACCTAATATTGTGTTGTTATTATTATTTTTTTCCTATAACTATCCGCCACTACATCCGACTTAATTAATAGATTTTATGGGATTGTCTCTTACCTATTTAATAAAAAAATAAAAATATATTTTATAATACATTTTGCTTGGATATAATTGAAATAATTATTTTATGATGTGTTAACACCATTATTTAAAATATCTTGTTTTAGATTTTTTTAAAAAGATTTGGTTAATTATAAACATTAGATCTTTTAAATTACATTATTTAAATTTATTTTCAGATGCAATGAATAATTAATTTGTCTTTAAGCACTTTAAATACTAATTGATTATTAATGTCCGTTTTATAAAGTCTCTATTGTTTTCATCATAAAAATTTATAACTGAATAAAACTTTTTCTATAACTAAAACCGTTTTTTAATTTATAATTAAAATGCAGTATTGGGCTGGAGTGGAAGAATATTCTGCCGAGTGAACTTCGTAACTTTTCATAAATATCAAATAAATTAAATTTATAGTTTAACTATAAATTATCTATTTTAAATTTGGAATAGAAAACCCTGTGTATTTTTACAATTTCCGTTCATCTATTATATTTTGAATTTAATCATATACAGCATGGCCTAATTTGACTCGACAGTGTATTGAATAATTAATAATGAAAACGGAAACAAGCTATGGAGCTTCATGATTTAAAACAAATAAATGTTTGTTTACATATGCGTTTGTCAGTTGGTGCAGTGGTGGATAAAATGCAGTATCATTAAGCAATTAAAATAGAACGTTGCTATTACGCACGATATTAAAAGGTAGATGCTTTATTGGTGTACAGAAAAACTATCAGGTTTGTATTCGAAAAATTCGACGAAAATGTAGAAATGTTTTGTAGGGTGAATGGGTGGCCTATAACTCACACTCCAAAAACTGCTCACGTCGTATTAAATGAAGATACTTTATTCTATAAGTAATTTAAATTAATTTTTTAATACGGATCTTCCCAATCTCGTTGCATATACTTTTATACCTAAGCAACTACAACTTTTTTTAGTACTCGTCCTCTAATTTATCCTTCATGTTTTTTCTCTTGTTTCTCATCTTAATCTCTCGGTAACCATTAGGCATAGACGGAATCGCAAATAAAATGTTAAAAGCAGGGGAAGAACATACAATAATGATGTACTAAACAAAATATGGACAGAAGAAAATATACCAGAGGATTGAAAGAAGAGAGTTATAGTCACTTTTATACCTAAGCAACTACAAATTTTTTAGTACTCGTCATCTAATTTATTCTTAATGTTTTTTCTCTTGTTTCTCATCTTATTCTCTCGGTAAACACAAGGCAAAGACAGAATCGCAAATGAAATGTTAAAAGCAGGGGAAGAACTCAAAATAAGCATGATGCACACTCTACTAAACAAAATATGGACAGAAGAAAATATACCGGAGGACTGGAGGAAGGGAGTTATAGTCAGAATACCAATAAGACGAAATGCGAAAATTGGAGGGCTATCACAATACTGTGCGTCGCAAGCAATATCATGACTAGAATCATCCTCGAAAGAATAAAGAAAATGCAACCTAAACCGTGAGGTAACCAAGCAGGGTTTCGGCCGAAAAGATCATGCATAGACAATACAACAACCTTCAGAATAATTGTGGACCAGGTTATAGAATAGCAAAAAGAAATTATAATTAACTTCATAGACTTCGAGAAAGCCTTTGAAAAGGTAAGCAGGAAAAGGATCTGGGGAATTCTAGAAAGCTATTGCATGCCAAGAAAACTAATAAAAATTATACAAATATTCTACGAAAGCTGTTCTAGAAAAATAGACGTAAATGGTGAACTAATACGCGACATCAAAATAGAAACCGGCGCCAGACAAGGCTGCACCCTTTAACCTTTCTTGTTTTTAGTAGTCATCGACGTCGCTATGAAGACAGTAAAACATTACAATTGAGAAAATGCATTACAAAAAAAATCTGATAATACTAAGCTACAATTTCTCAGAAAAGTATATAGAATATTCGAAAAAAAAACTAATAATCTGATACATTTTACAATCCAGAAAAAGAAACCCTAAGAAAACTCTGAGAATTTAAAATTAAAAATTCATTTAGAATTAAATAGAAACGTTAGAATTGTATGGAAGAAAAATATCAAAAAGTTATGGGAAAAAGTTCAAGAATCCTTAAAAATGAAATTCCCAAAAATGTTCCTAAAAATTTTGATAAGATAACTCGGAAATGGTAATAATTTTTAGAAATATTTTTCGAAAAAGTCTAGAACAAATTTTTTTTGAAGAGTATTACTTAAAGAAAAACCTTACAATTTAGAAGAGGTTTTTAGCAGTATTCAGAAAATACAAATTTAATTTAATTTCCAGAATTAAAGTATTACTAATAAAAAAATTTACAAAATTCCCATAAGAT
Source organism: Ontholestes murinus (assembly GCA_963969525.1). Classification (NCBI taxonomy): domain Eukaryota; kingdom Metazoa; phylum Arthropoda; class Insecta; order Coleoptera; family Staphylinidae; genus Ontholestes; species Ontholestes murinus. The sequence continues at coordinate 16,129,619 of OZ018399.1, forward strand.
AATTCACAAACTGGTGAAAAATTATCTAACAAGGAAAGAAAAATTGCTTAAAAATTCTAGAAATCCTCAAAACAATCTCTAAAAACCTGTAAAAAAATCCACAATATTTTGGGAATTCAAAATAAAAACAAAAAATCTTTTACAATTTAAAAGAGATATTCCTTAAAAATTATGTTAAATTCAATAGACTAAATAGAATTTTTTCAAAAAAGAAAAGTGTACGAAATCTAGAAATTTGAAAGAAATAATCGTAAAAAAGAGATCGCGAAAAATTTTGATAAGATAATTTTAAAAATATTTAAAAATACATCTGTTTGTAATCATGACGTTTTTGACAGTTAAATCCAGGCTGAAAGACCCCGAGTCGATAGCCGCTGATTAGAAGAAACCTCAAGTCTGTACTCTGTTCACTTCATAAAAACTGTAATAATAATAATAATAATAATAATCTTTATTAATGCCAGAACTAAATAGTTTTACATACGTCAGAGAAAATTACAATAAGCATTTGCAAAATTGATTAATGAAATATAATATTAATTGAATGAACACAAAGACAATTTATAATAAAACCAATCAAGAGCAAATTATTTAAATAAATAAAATAATAGAAATGACTTATTATTAAGCTAGAACTAAATTAAACATATCTTAGAAATAATATAAAAAATACAAACAATACTTTAAAACGAAAATAAGTTAACAGTAAATTAAACCAATAAATACAATTAATAAAATTTAAAAGTGGAAATCACAACATTAATGTTAAATAATAAATAATAAAAAATATAAAATTGATACATGCTACTAATTAAAATATAAAAATACAATCACATTCAAACAGATTAAAATTTGGAGAATAATTTAATAAAATATTATTGGACATTCACATAGTAAAATTAATTAACTTCGTGGACAGACATTCATCAACGCTATAAAAAGCCTTATTTAAAAGATATGTTTTAATTTTGATTTTGAAATTTTTTAGTGAGAGTTTCTTGATGGCCTGAGGCAATAGATTATAAAGCTTTGGACCGTAATAGTTGCCGGCGCTTCTCGATTTTAGTATGCGATGATGAGCAGGATAAAGCTTATTACTGTTTCGTGTTGAATAACAGTGTATTTGTGCATGGGTGGTATATGAACTTATATGCTTGTGAGTATAAGTTAAACATTCCATAATAAAGACGGATGGAAGAGTGAGTATCCCAATTTTAATAAATAATTGCCGGCAGTCTTCTCTATATGACGCTTTGGTCAACACCCTGATTGCACGACGTTGAAGAGAAAATAGCCGATTCATTATTGATGCATGACCCCACATTAATATACCATACGTTATATGGCTATGGAATAACGCAAAGTATGCTGATCTTACACTCTGCTGAGGTAAAGAATTCATAAGATTTCTTAAGAGAAAAATGGCAGAGCATAGTTTTTTGGAGACATGATTTCCATGGGAATGCCAGTTTAATTTGGAATCTAAATGTATGCCTAGAAACTTAGTAGAAGAAGTAGTTTTAATGTTTGTACTTAAGGAAAATATCTGTTTCTCGGTTTTTTCAGTGTTTAGCGATAATCTATTGGTGTTAAACCACTCCAATACTTCAAGATTTGTATTATTGTTTTTCAATAATAGGTCATGGATGTCAGCTGTTTGGTTTAAGCAAGTAGTGTCGTCCGCGTAAAGGATTAACTTTGCATTAACCGCATGATGTGGAAGATCATTTATATAAATGAGAAACAGCAAGGGACCTAAGATTGATCCTTGCGGTACACCGTGACATGTACTAACCTCCTCGGATAGACAGCCATTAACTTTTACCCGCTGACGTCTATTGGCTAGATACGACCCTATAAGACGTATACTGGTAGGATAAAAATTTAGAAAAAATAGTTTACGTAGAAGAATCTCGTGTGATACGCAATCAAATGCTTTACTGAGATCAAAATACGATGCCATTGTGTGTTTACCTTCATTGAAACCTTTTAGCACCTCCTCCAACAAAGCACCGATTGCATCCACGGTGGACACTCCCTTACGAAAGCCAAATTGTCCTTTGTTGAGTATGTTGCAACTCTCCATAAATTCAATTATTTGTATAAAAAATAATTTTTCCAGAACCTTAGAAATTATTGGCAGCAAAGAAATTGGCCTATAATTGTTGGGATCGGTAGTACTTCCTTTCTTGAAGATTGGAACGATGCAGCCAATTTTAAGACTATCAGGAAACATTGAAAACCGAATACAGAAATTAATTAATTTTGTAAGGGGTAATATAAGCACATCCGTAACTCTTTTTAGGAGGTTTGAGGTCATGCCGTATATGTCACGTGCCGATGAATTTTTAATACATTGTATTGCATTCCTTACCTCTATTGGACTAACCTCATGAAAACTGAAATATATGTTAGGGCATACTGGACTACTGCACATTAATTTTATAGGATCTTTGTCCATTTGTGGGATACTTTCAATTAGTTTTTCTGCAATTGAGCTGAAAAATGTGTTTAATTCATCAGCAGATATATCAATATTTGTGTCCAGTTTATTTTTTTTAGAATTTATAATAGACCACAGAGCTTTGGGGCTGTTATTTGAATTCTTGATAAATTTTTCATTAGCGCTTATTCTGGCTGCTTTTACTTCATTATTATAGTAACGTTTGTATTTTAAGTAAGAATTTTTTAAATCAGGAAACCTAACACTTGCTGCTTTCAATAGCTGGAGAGTTTCCCTCATTTCCTTTAAATCCCCATTAAACCATGTGAATTTGTGAGATTTAAAAGAAATTCGCTTTTCAGGAAAACAATTAATTAAAGATTCACTTAGAATGTTCATAAATATATTAAATTTAGTTTCAGTATCTAAATTTACATCATCAATGAAATGAAAATTTTGGTTATTTAATATATTATACAAGTTAAATATTCCTAATTCAGTGATGGGTCTAATTATTTGAGTTCTTGTTGAATTTGGTATTAATCCAAATTCAACTCTAAATAAAATACCTACATGATCTGAGAGTCCCGAATCGAGCGGCGTGGTTATGACTTTATCTTTACTGATGTTTACAAATAAATTATCGAGACAACTGTCATTCCTGGTGTTAAATGAAACCATGTTAATGAGACCATAAGTAGCAAGAACCTCACATAGAGTTATTGCGGAAGGATCATCACTATTAAATTTAACATTGAAATCACCAACAACTATTACGATCTTTTGCATGTTTATACTATCCAAGAAGTTAGATAAAATATTAACAAACAAGTTAAAATTACCCAGTGGTGAGCGGTATACAGTTATTAATATAATATTATGTGTCATTAAATGGGATGCGGCTATTTCACACACTTTCTCCTGACATAATTTGGCCGAATTCTCGATAACAGCATGCTTAATGTTATGTTTAAATAATTGTAAGACGCCTCCGTGCAAATACTGTTGTCGACAGAAATTAGAGCCTATACTAAAATTATCAAATTTTAGTCCAGACACTTCCTCATTTTTCAGCCAATGCTCGCATAAACAGATGGCGTCAAATTCGTTATTATTTGCCATTATAAATGCCTCAAATTCATTAATTTTGTTCCGTATACTTTGTATATTAGTAAAATATATAGAAAGAAATTTTTTTTCTGTATTTTTATATATATATTTATTAATAATTTGATTACACCTTTTAGGATCCCGTTGTTTCACGGCGGGCCCGTTTAAAAATATATCTACTGATGATAACCCCAGCTGGCCAATTAATAGGATTAGTCATTAAATCGTGTTCTGCAAAATCGACACCAATTTTGAACGCGGAACTAAATTCATTAGTGTACACTTTTTCACAAATTATGTGATTATGGCCTATAATGGATTTGACGTGATCCCTGACGTCCTCCACCTCGAAAGAATTTTTTATTCTTTTAACCAGTAGCCAAGCTTTTTTTGGCTCAGCCTCAATTTTAGCTTTTGATTTTTCACCGGTGCCTACAAATACCTTAGCGCGATGTTGATGTCTCCGCTTACTTTTCACTTCAGTAAAAGCAACCTCTCCCGATTTGAAGTTAGAGGGAATGGTCGCCCGATCAGCTGTTGTAGATTCCTTGTTTACATTCTGACCGTCGTTATTATTTTGATTAATTTTGACACTTCGTGTCGCGGCGTTGCCGAATTCTTCCGCTGCAATTTCAGTCGGCTTAGCGGGCGCGGAAAAAGGAATTTTCTCCGTGCTGGGCATAATTGAGTTGTAATTATCCTTTGATTGGAGCGTACCTTGCTTTAGCAGCCTTATTTCTTCCCATATTAAAGCTATTGTACCCTCTAAGGCTATTATATCGGGTATTTTTTCTTTGGACATTTTCGAGGTTAGATTCACATGAATGCTCTCACAACACACTATATTTTTATTTTTGTCGACATATAAGCCAGGCACTTTAATTGCACATCCGTTATGGAACACACTTGCACATTTAACGCACTTTGCGTAATTTTTAACAGCACTTTTGCATACTTTACATGACGGATCATCTGAAACACTTTTGCTTCGTGTCGCCATGTTTAGTGTATAAATACTTACTTCTAATAATAAAGATGTTTTCTCTCTCTCTCTACTTCTGTTATAATTGAACGAAAATTTTCAAAAAAATTCTATAAATTCCAAAGAAAAGTTAAAGATATATTCTAGGAATTGGAAAGATTTAGAACAGATTTTGGAAAATTTAGAAAATTACACAAATGTAAAGCTAAAAATTATAAAACGATTAGGAATTTGTTTATTTCTTATATTACAGAAAAATTGAAAAAACAAATTAGAAGAATTAAAAAAAAAATCTTGCAATTTAAAACAAAAAATAATAATAAAATAGTAAAAAATTATTAAACAATGATACGAAACTCGCTGGGAAGCTCTAGAGATCTAGAACCAAATTAGTGTAGGATTATTGAATCTTTGGAAAGTCTTAAACAAATTCTAAAAATAAAAGTAAAATTTAGAAAAGCAAAATTTCAAAATTTCAAATAACATAAAAGCAAAAAATATTTAAAATATTAATAACATAAAAAATTCTGAAAGTTGAGAATATGCAAGATTATAAATTTACCGAAAAAATGCATTCTAAAAAAGTGGTAAAAAAATTCCCCTTAAATTAAAGAAAAACTGCTTCAAAATTTTGCATTGTTGAAAAATTTTGATGATATGAAGCAAAAAATGTATGAAGTTTCTTGCAAATTACTGAAAAATCCTGCAATTAGAAAAATTGAAGAAATGATGATAAATGAAAATCAGAAAGATACATTTCTCGAAAATTCTAGAAATCCTAACTAAATTTTGAGTAATGAATACCTGGAATGAAAATCTTGCAATTTAAGAAATACATTCCTGTGATTTGGATAATATAAAGCAAAATCTGCTAAAATACTTGAAATCTGACATAAAAATTGGCGCAAAATTCCGGTAAGATTTCTTGAGAAAAGGCAGGATTTCTTGAAAAATGGTAATTTTTTTTAAAAAACGTATCACAATTTATAAAATACATTGCTTAAAACTATATTCAAAGCAAGAATTGTTTATTTATTATATTACAGAAAAATTGAAAAATCAAATTAGAAGAATTTAAAAAAAAAATCTTGCAATTTAAAACAAAAATTCTTATAAAATTGTCAGAAACTGAAAGAAAATATTATAGAAAAAGTAAACCAACAAAGTGAAATTTTTGAGTGTGAAAATTAATAAAGATTATATACATGATATGTGGAAAGGCTTTAAATCAAGCTTAAATGAGATTAGTCGTTTATATTTAAACTTAAATTTGGTTTCTGCTTTATTTCTTATTATACACAAGGTTTTATTGTTTTGTAAACAGCAAAATCATCAATAATTGTATATAAAGTTATCGTGTATATCTAAGGTGGATGGGTGACCTCTATCCCACCCTCCAATCACTAAAACATAAGTGAGGGTTTTAATCAAAAGATGTAAAATATAAATAAATACAAAATAATTGCAATTTTTAGAGATTGATTCATACAAATTTTTCACTAATCTTTGATGATGTTTTACTGATTAGAAGGTACGATAGAGGCCACCCACCCACACTACATATACATATAAATTTCAATTGCTGATCGTCTCGCGGTTTGGAGTAAAATTAAATACAACATTTTTTGAATCAAAAATAAATTCAAAAAGGTAAACTTTTTGAGTGAGTAAATTAATAAAATTTGTATGCATGATGAGATTATCTATAGAAAGCCATTTATATTTTAATTTAACTTTTCATTTCATTTCCTGTTTTCTGTTTTTAACAGCAAAATCATCTACTATTAGGAATATATATTTAGGGTGGGTGGGTTTTAGTTAAAAGTTGTAAAATGTAAACAAACATAAAAAATGGTGATGTGGCCATCATAGTAATTCCCTTACATTCTCTCGAAAATTATGAGGTTTGCACAAAAAGGCTATTCTTAATAATTTGTTTACTTTTGAATTCTCTGTTATTATATAAATTTCATGTAACTCTAATAGTTTATTGGCAGAAAATGTCAAAATTTTTAATTTTTATTTTTATTTTCTCGAAAGTTAAGAATTTCATGAAAACATGTTTTAATAAAAATTGTTCAGTTTCTCATTCCCTTTAAATTTTGTCTAAAAAATTTTGTAATATTTTTCATATTAAAAAAAATCGTATAAAACCAAAAAACATCCACTTTCGAGTTTTGAATGTTCACCAAAATCTTTTCAGTTTTACTTTTTAAAAATTAAACATTAGGTTTAAAGTTTCATCTCAATGGGATCATTCGTTTTTGAGATACAGCGCCCACAGGCATTTTCATTCACGAAAACAATTCTTCCCCTATTTATTCTATATAGGGAAAGTAATAATTGTTCTGTTAATTGTTATAGGTGGTACTTGTTTTCTCTAGAATAAACAAGATTACTCAAACCTTCATTAATTTCACTTTTAATGTTAAGAATAACAGAAAGAGGTACTGCTTCAAGATGAACCATCTGCTTAATTCGCATAATTATAGATATGTTCATATAGCTGAAATTCCTTAATTATAGGAGCACTACATTTTATTACTTGCTATGTAATGAAGTGGCTTTTAATCTATTGAAAGCCATTGTTTGTTATATAAAAACATTTTTATTATTTCACACCTATTTTAGCAGCAATTTCCATATTATAAACTGGTTGAATCCTTTTTACGAAGTAGGTGAAGGTGATCCAATTATTGATTGGCATTTATTTTGATATATTTGTATACCCTAAAATTTATATTTTAATATCAGTTACGTGTGGAATAATTTGCAGTTATAATAGACAACAAAGAAGGAAGAAGAATGTTTTTGCATAGCTACGCTGGCGAGCTCTGATACACTGTAATACGTAGATTTTCATGACTTGTCAATTTCTGTGAGGTGTTTCAAAACGATAAGGAGACAAAAAACGTTTCACTGTCCTGATTGTTAGTAATTTCAGTCATGTGATGACAGCTATTAGTCATATAATTCAATGCCTGCTGGTGATTTATTTCGAGGGGCAGTTGTTTTAACTAAAAGCTGTTCTTACATAATTCGAAGACAAAATGTTAGCAATGCTTGAAGATTTTTTAAAAATATTTTTAATTTCCAACAATACTGCATCGGTAAATAGTAATTTAAAATAATTTATCTCAACATGGGGCAACAAATATTTCGCTATAATAAATAATAAAGTTGTGAAGAGTGATTTATTATTAACAGACGCTATTTTATATTGTAAAAATACGAAAATATACGGGTGACATGTGGGTCTTCCATCGATCAATTTTTTAATGGGTTGTAGGTAAGCGTGGCTGGAGATTAAAAAATGAAGGCGGCAACGGCGGCGACGGTGGCATAGTGCTAAAATTTTAATCGAAAAGGACGGTAAGCCCGGCAGGATGACAAATATAAAAGTAAGGATAATATTTTATGATTCAATTTAAAGATTTTTTAGGACGTGTTATAGGTTTATGATATCGCATATAAAAATAGCTAGCGGCTTGATAAAATGTGTTATTTTATTAGCATGGCGGCGAAACATTCCACTTACTTTTCGAAATTGATTCCCCCGGAGTATGCATATATACATACACAATGAGTAGCGATTCTGTACAGAGTAAACATAGAGGATTACCATACTCACCATCACAGACAAATATATGCATTATGTCGGGTTTACATACGCGCGTCCGCAATAACCAATGCCATTGGGTTACGCACCGCGCTTACTTCAATGTCTGCTTATCAATTCAAATTTGGACCTGATTGATAAGTTGCATTCATACCAAGCGCATCGAAAATCCGGAAAAATCGTAAAACGCCGCGATCAATAATCAATACTTAACCAGGCCGCATGCCGGAATGCATCAATGCATGAACCAGTTACCGCCAAGGCATAAGTCAAAAGAACGGATTTATTTAAATATGTCGTATGCCATGCCATCCCTATATATTATATAGACTGCTGAAAAAACCCTCACCGTCTCACCTTTGACGTATACGGGCTTGGACGGGCCTAATCAGCCGCAGCGCCTATTTTATTTCTCCCCCATTTTCATATAATCACACCACCTCCCATTAAGCTCCCTTATACTCTAATTTTACATCGATCCCATTCCGGATCCATATTTAACAATCAATCCAGATTTTATAGTACAATTCCTTCAACAACTTTGACCTACTTCCACAATCACACATTGGCACGTCTACACACCGATAAATCTAGACTACGTAACGTAAACCTCAACGATATCTTTGCACAAATTATTCAGCGAACATATACGCAAATGAAATAACTGCCGTGAAATTAACCTTCTAAATGCTTAATTAAGTCCTTATAACGGCAACTTAAATGAGACTCGACTGAAAGGAAGCCTCCGCAATGTGTGAGCAGAAAATTGAAATATTATTTTTTCTAAGCCATATAAATAAGCAATTGAATAGTATTACTTAATAAAATCGTATTAAAATGTATCAATAATTTTCATAAATCTTATGAGTTACACATAAATGAATTAACTACCTAATACATGAGCTCATTGGACTATTAACTAATCTTAATAATGATATACTTTTCTTGATCTTTAATTAATTGCTCACTTAGCCCGTAGTGAAACATTTTGTTAACTATTTTGATTAGAACTAAAAACTCCACTTTGTTTGACGATGCCGAAACTAGTCGGTGAAGAAATAATAATTTTTTTGTGAAACAAACCAAGTGTTTTTAGCTCTAATCAAAATATACTTTTCTTTGCTGAAGTAACAACTATTAAAATTCAAATAATTATAGTATTGTAACAATACTGTATTATTGTTTCCCTGTCAACAACAGTCACGGACCAGTTTTAAGCCTCCATACATAAGTATAAATACTACCTTTAATTGGACATCTATTGTCCAAGTATTGCACTAAACTTTTAAGTACATTAGGTGATGCATTACTAAGAACAATCAACAGTGACAATTAATGCAATAATAATGTGAAAACATTTAAATATTGATTCCCTTTTAACATCAGCAATGGACCAGTTTCAATCTATTTGATGTCATCAGCTTAGCGCAGTTGAAGATAGAAAAACGAAATATGATTCAGAGTTTGAAGCATTATCAATGCATGGATTCATTCGGATAGATACTACTATTATGATGACTATATATTATAATATTATATTTTCCAAGATAATAGAAAAAAGGACCATCTAATCAGCTCCTCTATGATACCACTTTAGTTATCCCTATCCTAGAACGCCTTCGATTCCTAACAGAAAAATTCTCCAAAAATCCTTTCAACTTCCATATATTATCCCAATATTGTCTTCCTAGAAACCCTAGTATAAACCCTAAATTTAAAAATCCCAATTCAACCATATTTGATTTCATTTCAACATTTCATCCTTTCACGCAATAACGACTGACGCCATATGACTGGACAGCACAAGGCAGAAAGACCTCTGGTCGATAGCCTTTTGACAAATTAATACATTAACACCTCATTCATTATTCACTATTCCAATGTAAATATGTACAAAATTTGTCAATAAATATATGTTACTACTAGAAAAAAGGAATTTCAAGCAATTCCTAAAAATAAAACATTTCTTCACATATACAAGCACAATCCCTTCTAGCAGTTTTGTTTTCCCGAACACAGATGTACTACTTTTCCTTTGTCTATACATACATCTAATTGATGATTTGATTGTATTCGTAGATGTACAAAAAGGGTTTGATTCTGTTGGCATCGAGGTCTGCTGTTTCCTAATATCCTACTACATTTTCTTCACTTATTTGGCATCGAGGTCTGCTGTTTCCTAATATCTTACCCTATTTTCTTCACCTGTTGTAATTTTTTTAAACCGAATACTTAATATATGAATCTTAATAATTTACACAACAAGGTTTACCTCAAGGTTCTCTCCTATCTCCTCCCCTATATAATATATTTGTTCATAACATATAAAATCCTCATCTGTAATAAGTTAATTCTAAAGTCTACTACCTCCTACTTGCTGATAACTCACTTAAAAACTGATTTACCAAAATTAGAAGATAAACATAAATCCTAATAAGTCCCAATTATAAATTCCTTTCCAACGAGCCTCACACTCCACCTAAATAACATGTATATATCTGCATCAGAAAACTGTAAATATTTAAGCATCACATTAGACCCCAAATTTCTCTTCAAGTCCAACTTATCAAACATTAATCTTTTTATTATTGATTTTTATTATTCTTTAAGTCAAGAATAGGATACGACATTTCAGAACTTTTACATAAGCCAATAAAGGTAATTTGGTTAAAACGGCTATTACATCCACACCATATGTCGGTACTTAATTGAGTATGCAGTGATTAACTTCCTTAACCCCCGACCACAATTCTAAAAAATCTTCAAGATTTAAAAGATCAGCCTTAGAATTTTAACCAAAATTTTGCTTTTCAATAATCCTCTCCCTAAGCCTATATGAATAAATACAAATCATTTCAATAGACCAACGCCTTAATCCCTAAAAACTTAACGTATAAATTTGCTACTAATGCTCATATCTGTAACATCCGTTATTAAAAACCTACACATTTGTGAACGATCAACCTTTGACATCCTAATTATCCCCTCTATAACTCAAGTAATATCCTAATATATGAAAAGAAAAATACAAATAAGTCCTGTAGACAAAATACCTAGCTTCCAAATATTAAATCAGATTGATCAATTGATGAGATTGTACATATCTTTTGAAACCAGCAAAGTTTAATCTTAGTCTTCAAATGGTTTTGAGGAAGCAAAAGCTATTACTGACGGGTTTTGTAGGTAAAATAGCTTCAGATTTAAGCAAAGGTAATTTTGCTATTGCAATATTTATTAACTTAATGTTTCAAGAATTCTAATGATCTTCTGAATAATCAACAGGAATTAACTCAAACCGAAAACATCATTAACAAGTTCACCGCCACATGTACCGCAGCGCTCATATAGTCGCCGTTTCTTCCACGCCGGGGAAATAATTTGTAGTTATTCCTTATATTAGCTATGACCGCCGGCGGTCACGCGGGATTCAAAACAGCACTTATGTGAAATATTCGCTTGGCGGCGAACGTGTTAAGGTAGACCTCCCACCATAATAACACCCATATGAAAGTATACACATTCGCAATATTAGTTTAGTTTTAAATATACCTTTGATAATGATAGTAAAATCGAAACTTGTGTCAGCTAACTGTAAAATAAAAACATGGAGCAGAACAAGAGTTTAAAATTCCCTAATGTAACTAATGATGCATTTGTCGATTTTCTAAATAAAATAACCACATATTTTGAGGAAGGATATTTCGCCACTGCTATATTTATTAACTTTAGCAAAACGTGCTAATGTGTTTCTCATTATACTCTATTATGTTGATGATCAGATGGAGAAATAAGCCAAGAGATGTTTTCCGCATTCAGACCGGATCATGATTTTAACGCCAGAAGACAAGATAAACACCAAGCTGATACAGGTATATACCCCCACAGTGCAGAAGATGAAATAGAGAAATAGTACCGACCACTTGATGAAATATTGGCATACAATAAGACAAATGAAGTGAGAATCATAGTTGGCAACTTCAATACTGAGGTAGGTCAAGAGGCAACACCAGCAGTATCGGGAGATTTCTACTTGGTGAAAGAAGTGAGAGAGGTGATATACTTATAGAGTTCTACAGCGGGTGGATGCGTGGTGAACAATACTTGGTTCAAGCAAACTAAAAGGCTATTACACATACGGTCATCTACAAAAGACAACCAAAGTCATGTAATCTGCAGCCGAATTGATTACATTCTAATCAACAACTGGACAAAAAATGCAATTAAAGGCGTCAAAACCTATCAAATCAAAACAAAACATATCCAGTGCCGATGCAACCATGGATCACAACTTAACCTAGTTAAAAAGCCACAAAACGCTGCACTAAAATAACTTATGACATAAAAAAACTCAAAGACGAAAACCTTAGGTTATATTTTGAACAAGATTTAAACAATAAAATATTATAAATTTAAAAAATACGAAAACATTTCGTGAATCTACAACAATGAGTCTTACTAAGACTACAAAACAAATTAATTTGAAACAACTACTTCTCTAGCTAATACTTCGACAGACATTGAATAATACAAATTAATTTGCGTGTTACAAATAGTACAACTATCAAAGCAACACTAGTTTGAACGTATTTCTTTCTGTAAAATTAAAAATTTTACAGAAAGAAATACGTTCAAACTAGTGTTCTTAAAAAGCTTTATTACTGAAGCAATAATATTTCTTAAATTAATTTCCTTCAAAAACTTTCTCACTTATCTCTTAGTGAAACATTATGAAATAATAGGTAAAGAATTATTGAAATTCTTAAGTTTACAGATCGATAATCATACACTATAGGAATTAATTGATAATAAACTATAAAAAATATCAATATTAGTAAAGGTGGCTGGGTTCTGTGACAGTGAATGATCTGTCCATCAAAAGTACCATTATTTTACTCATGAAAATCTCGGCAGTGGTCGGAAGGTCACCCAAAGACGTTTTAAAAGAGATCTTAAAAATGTTATCAATGGCCAAAAGTACCTGAAAGACCATTCATTCGCTGAAGAAAAAAAGAATAATAGCAAAAAATTAAGCTTAAATTCTATTAAAACTTTACTTAAAAAACCTTTATTTTTTTGTTATGACCTTAGCCTTAGCCATTTAGTCAGCTAACAAACTAATTAGAGTATGTATAAAGAATCACAACATCCATGCCCGAGCTCGGATTTGAACCGAGGACCCCTCTGACTACAGTCGGCGCGCTAACAAAGTGCCAACGGGGCCGGCAAAAAAACCTTTATTGCTGAAGAAATAACATTAGATAGTCGACGTATATGATATGCTTTAGCAATTAATTCATGATAAACTATAAAAAAATCAATATTAGTATAGGTGGTTTACTCTAGTAAATCTCGCCATTGGCCGGAAAATCGCCTGCGAAAATTGTGTATTGGGTCGTTGTCAAATTTGAATAAGTGAAATTTTGTCCTCGGTTTGTTCTTCATCGTTGTACAATAACCATAATAAACTATCTTTTAGGCAAACAAGAGCAAGACTGGTTCTAATCATTCTTGGAATGGATTTAACATTGTTGGGTGACAGCCAACGCATAAGTTTTTTACTGTGACAAGAACGAGTTTTTTCCAAATATTTTTTAGTTTACATATCAATCCGCTGGCTTAGAAAAATGCTCCAAGAACTAGAGGTCATTAAATTCAAAATCTTGCGAAATTCCTGGATTCCAAAGGGAAGGCGATCTTTAAAGTTTATAATTCGCAAAATACGCAGAAATTTGGGATAAGAGTGTATGCTTTGACGGGCAGTGCAACTGGATACATCTCTGCATTTAAGACGTATTTTGGCAAAGAAATGACGGAAAAATTGGACCGAAGTTAGTATACAGATGTATACTAGCTCAAGAGTTGCAAAAGCTGAAGGATCATTTGACAGGAACTGTAATGCCTAGTCGAACGAATATGCCAATTTAACTAAAAAATACTCTGAAGTTGAAAACTCGACAAGTTCAAGCATATACAACTCAAAACCTAACTGATTTAGCAAGGAAGGCTAAGAGAATTGTTCACATATGGTCGTCTTTCCATAATGCGGATGTGGAAAGCTGTTGTATCAGGAGCAACAGGCAAAATTTCAAAACCGGTAGCCATCATTGACTACATTTCTAAAATGGGAGCTGTGGATAGAGCTGACCATTATTGTATGAGTTACCCTTTTCCAAGGACCCTCAGGTGGTGGAAAAAACTTTTTTTCGGTTATTAGAAGTTAGAGTTATCAACAGTTGCATAATTTATAACCAACACCTTCAACAAAACAATAAAACCAAAATGAAACACGAGAAGTTTAAAAGAAGAAGTTTAAAGTAGGAGATACTAAAGACGAAAGACTATCAAGAAAAAGAGGAAGATCCAGTTCCCTAAATAAAGAAGAAAGGCTTGATGGAAAACCACATTTTATAGCTAAATTGGAAGGTTCTTCGAAGGATTGTGCAGTTTGTAGCGATAGAAAAATTTCAGGAGGTAGACGTGAAACCGTATGGTTTTGCGAAACATGTTCCAGGAAATCTGGTATTCATAGACGAGTTTGCCTCAAAAAATACCCCACAGAAAAAAATATAAATAAAAGAGATATATGTATGAGAGATTTCGACGCCGTTTAGAGGCAAAATCCATTTTATAAATATAAGTATATAAATATATTATTTTATTGCAAGAAATTCGAATGAACACTAAAAAAGTTATGAATTTTTTTTCTAAAATTCTTGTTTTAACATAATTTTATTAATTACTACATTAAAATGCATATATGAATAATATTTGAGTGCTAAGGGTTAATATTTGCGATTTATTTATATTTCTTCGAATTGGTAATAGTTGAGATGTCTTGGGTTTTTAATAACAAGCAACTCTAATTTTATTTTTATAGAAAAGGACTTGCAGTTCATCGCGACCGAAGAAACATCTTTGTTATTTATTGTTTTTATAATAGTAGACGTGTTAATTTTGATTATGTACTAGTAATATGTTAGATAAATTAGTAGAAAGTAGTAGATTACGTTTATTTATTACCTTTCATCTCTTTCGCCACTTCTTCATATACCCTTCTCGGCGTTTACGAAGTTTCTTCAATAAATGAATGGTCCTTCAGGTATGACAATTGTTTCACTACTTCTTCAGATGACCTTTCGTTACTGACAATGTCTTTGGCCCTTCAGGTATAACAATTCCTAAAGCTTTTTCACTATATCTTCAGATAACCTTGTGTCATTGAAAGTATAGATGGTGATAGTCCATACTCTGCCACATAACCTCGCTACCTATATTACTATCAATAAATCTAAAACTTTGGACATTAAACTTGATGCGATCTACTTATTTCCCCCCATTTATTGACATCTCTATTATATAGAATTTTGAAATTAAATCTTTTATGACCAGTTATGAGTTATTTGGATTACAGCCTATAATATCTAATAGACATTATTTTTGGGTTAAATTATCGCGATTACTGCCCAGAAGTATTTTTTTTAAATCACATACTAACACTCTACTGTATTTCTTTATATATGTAAATGCCGTAAGAATGGAAGGAAAACGTATTAACAAATATATTTGTCACCAATGTAATTATTCTCATGACACGTGAATTAAATAAGGAATATGTGACATTTTATTACACATTTTTAGGTGATTCGGAATGCATTCCACAGGCTAAGTAGAGATGACAAAAGCCACCTTTACATAAAATTGTGTCGTGATGCAAATATTTAATTATGAAAGAAAATTTTCTGCTTAACCATAAGTACATTTATTTATTAACGAATAAAAAATGTCATATCTTCAGATGGGAATTGAATCAGCGGTCTAAAGCCACTAGGGATATAGGTTCAATTTCCGTAATAGATAAACTTTCATATTTAAGCATTTATTTATTATAAACTTTTTTAGTTATCGTAGTATCTTTGCAATAAAATTAAAAAAGGGAAAGTAGTTGAAACTCGGGATGTCCTAAATTGTTAATTAAACACAAATTAATGAGGATGGGCCAGGAAATTCGTTACCACTGAAGTTTAAACTACTGTTGGCGAATGGTGGATTAAATTTTTTAAGTATATTTACACACCTTGTATATATCTAACTGTTAATTAAACTACTTCCTCGTACAGTAACATTAAAAGTATTTTGATTAAAATAAAACTTTAAATAATAAAATAATCACAATTGTGTCGAATTTATCTAACTAGATTAATTTTTTTTTTAAGTTACACAAAACTTTTATGCAATGAAATTGAATGCCTAATTAATATTACATACAGCGGTTATAAATATTTAGGAGAGATTATAGATTTAGAGAATGAAAAAAATCACATAGCAATGCACCGGATAAGCTTTCCTGTAAGGGTAGTGATTTTAAAATGGTCACAAACAAGAAGAGAAACATGTTGATTATTTTTAATACAGTAAAAAAATAAGAAAAAAGAACAAATACAAGCCTCACAATTTTGTTTATACAATTGCAAGCAACTAAGCTAAGAATAATACTCACGAAAACTTGATTCACTTGTTACACTTATAAAATTACAAAGTGATAAAATTTTCCGAGCGAAATCTCCAATAAATAAATTAATTAAAAAGGGTAAAAGTTGGGGCGGAAGTAACGCAATAAATGTTTCAAGTTTTCTCTCCCATTTACTACAATTAAAACATATTTCGAGCAGTTGTATTTAATAAACGTCAATTTGATATGAAAACAAAACAAGCCGCCCCGCTCCAGCAGTACACCGCCATTAACATTGTCGCATTTATCACTATTCATAGGTAATTTGAAATTCAACAAGTACCACCCTCGAGCCTCACATTGTTACATTAAAGTAATTAAACTATTTCTACAGTCGCTATTTACCTTTTAAGCCACAACATTTCAACTTAGAATACAACGAAAGTTCTTTAAGCGCAAACAAAAGAAAGTTCCGGAATAAGCATATGATGTATGTTCTGGCCGTGTCAGTGGAATTGTTCGTATCCATGGGCCTTCTGAAACTTTAGGATATGTGACATGTGACCCGGTATCATATTTTTTTTGACCGACACTATAAATAATATATTAGCTGCGCTCAAACGTAGCGGGATCAGATACGAAAACAGCGTAATTCACCCTTGCGAAAATATACGTGAGTTTTTATTTATATAAATTGTGTACGTTTGGCTGAAGCGTATTAAAATTCACGGAGATTATATTTCGAGCGATGTACGCCATTTAATTCTTAATTTATTTTGGCATTGCCTGAAAAAAAAAATATCATCAAATTTATTTTACTAAATCGCGATTAACTGGACTTATTTTAATAAAAAAATATATATATTCCGTAAAAAAACTTTTGTTTTATAAAATTACACATCGTAATACAATTGATTATTAAAATAAATATGATATAATAAATTATTTAAACGCAACCACTTAATAGTAACGACTTGCTGAAAGTATGAGGGACAATATAAATGAAACATTTTTAATTCAAAAAAGTATTTCCATCAATTTTTCTTATAAATTTCTGAAAATATAATTTTGTATTGAATATTTTTTATAGATATCTAGAATTTTCATTCAATTATAAGGTAACAACTGAATTATACATCATTGGAATCCCCAAATTACTACTACGGTGGATTTTTTTTATATACTGATATATATATATATATATATATATATATATATATATATATATATATTATTCTGTTATAAAAGATTTTTTATCTTCCAGAAATTATTCATCTTACCTATTTTTTTATACATCTATTAAAATAATCTACTATTTCCAACAATTACAAAATTTACTTATAAGATAATTACTTAATTATACATCATTGATCTCCAAATTGTTATTACACTGCGGTTTTTTTTATACTTTGAAAAAACAGTATTTTCAAACTAAATTAATCCGTAACATTCAAACACGTTCGATTAAAATCATATATTACTGATGAAGGTTTAAATTAAATTACACTTGGTTTGTTTCACAAGTTTTCTCTATTTACTAGACTAGTTTCGCTTTTTAAGGCATTATCAAGAGTGAGTTACAAAGGAAAATGACAAGTTTACATATAATAAATAGAGGAAAATTGTGAAACAAACCAAGCGTAATTTAATTTAAACCTTCATCAGTAAAAGTTTAAAATGCTTTACCAAGTGATAAATGAGAAAGTCATTCAAGAAATAAAATCACATAATTTCTACTGTCCGGGTGTTTATTAAATTTGTTCTAGTATTCTAGTAGCTCTAGTAGCTAGTAGCTAGTAGTATCATGGATGTTATTGCAGAGACTCTTTTGATCTATCTACATAGTCGTATGTGACTTCTTCCCATATTTCAATATTATATTTTACTATGAGTACCAATATATGTTGTCCTTGTCAACAAATTTCCTTTTCTCGAGTAGTTTACTAGTCGTCCAAATCTACCTGATTCAACAGTTGCATCAACGCAATACTGCTATCCGTTCTTTGTGCTTAAAATAACATACAAATTTGATTTTGAGTTACGGGAAGATTTATTAACACACTTCGAATTAAAAGCGTTAAATAACAACCTGTATTTTGATCTTGTCCATACTTCCTCCTCTTAGCTTCTGTTAAGTCAATGAGATCACCAGGTTATTTAAGCTCACGATTAAATACCTAACTAGCTACTATACCTCTATTTAAAAATTTTGAACATTCAAACCTAATTCAAGTTCTTTCCCCAAAGATCCTTCAACGTCCTCTGCACCACCTTGTTATTTTTTTACTGACCTCCCCATAGGTAAAAAACAGAGAGATTATTTATGATTATTTGTAACTTTGTCTATTTTTTCTAATGTTTAAGTAGATGCTTGATTGTTGTTTAGTTTTCTGCGGGTTTTTGTTAACACATTTAGTGCCTTACTGGGCATGCGCATCATTAGGTACTTCCTGTAACAAAACGTCGATTTTTGCAAAGATTTGCTGAAAATATTGATTTTGAGTAGAATATTGTGCTAAATAATAATGGAGAAAAGGATGGCGGCGACCGTTATTTATTAATTTATTTATTTATCTTCGGTCTTCTTTCTTAAATAATACATTTAAAGAAATTATTAAAACAAATTATTAAAAAACTATACATAAAATTTTGGCCGAAAGAAGCACGGGCGGAGTTCACAATTAAATATGTTCTTCCACTCAAACCCAATCAATCACCATGATGTTGAGGTAGCAAAGATCTTCCTTGACATCTGGGATATTTGATTTCCATTTTTAGTTTGTGGTAGTTCATTTTAAAGAGTAAAATGTATCTACTTTATTTTTAATTTTAACAATAAAGAATTGGCAAATGTTTTTATTAAAAGAACATACGTTTTGAATGATGGAGGAGCAATTTGTTTTTTCTAAGGAAAATTTAACAGCATCGTTTACTACTAAATAAAGGCTGTAGGTCTCAATACGCACCAGTATTGCTTCTTATGAAAAGAAAAAAATGTCCGTTTAGGAATCAAAGAAGACAAGTGATACGATATCGCGTGCAATATTGAGAATACAGCCTAAAATAGTAGAAAAGTATTTTGATTGTTTGGCGCCAAAAATAATGAAGCACTTGATATAATAAACTGAAAGCCGGGCTTGTATTTAACAAGTACGAAAAAATGTTGCGCCCGCTGTAATTCTTGGAAAAGTTGATTATGTAGGTAAAATCATAATGATTGAGTCGCCAAAGCCAAAGACTTTATGCTGAGAATCTCTTTAAACGTAGGTGGGGGTTCTATTTAGAGTTTTACTTAGTCTCGCGTTTATAATTGGGTTTAAAGACCAATTACTCTAGACGATTGTGTTTAAACTAAAGCGCACTTAAGAAAATATGAATCCGGGTTAGTCCCTCTGCACAATTGTTGTAGTTGCTAATTATATATAAATTTGGTTTTAGTACTAAATTCATATTAATCCATCAGACACCCTTATACCTACAAATATAAGACCAGGGAGCCTCTTTGAGAACAGAAGAATCTTAATCTACTATTTATAGGCTTTGCGAGAGCTCTACCATTATATTTTAGGTATTTCGACGTCATTTTGATGTCTTCAGTAAAGATGGAATCAAGTATGTTTCCAAAGTACCCCAAATCAAAATTAACATTTTGGGCGCAATTAAATTAAATATTTTTTAATTATTAGTTACTGAACTCTTGAATCATCAATATTAATAATGTTATAATTGCAATTGTCGGAAATTGTTCATTCAATTTAGAAAAATATAGTGCAAAACTTCAAACAATAGATGCTACCTAAACGGTTTCTCTATATTACATAATTAAGTCCTTTGAACAACTAACAGATATAAAGATTTTATATAACTTTTTCTGGTTATGTTAAAATTTACTTGATTCATCATGATCAAGCAGTTTTTCTTCGTTCAATCAAGCAGAACGTAACCCTATGCTTTCTGATGGAAATGAAGGCATCCCTATTAATCTACAAGCACCAACAGATGGAGTTAAGACTAGAAACTAAATGAAGAAAAATTAGTAATAACTAATATTATATTTAGATTACCAAAGTTCATATTTTATTCACTTTTAATTATTGTTTTATACTTTAGATTAAGTTTTGTTTTGGTGCGACATTATTGTTTTATTATTAACACAATATGTATAATAATTATCTAAAATTATGCCATATAAACATAAGATCTATTGCCCATAAATTCGATATTCTTCAGTCTAATCTTCAGATTATAGACGCTGATATAAAAGGCGTTTCAGAAACTTGGCTTTCGGACTTGCATCCGAATGGGTCATTAGCATTAGATGGATTTAATCTCAAATGACCGACTGGGCCAAGGAGGTGGTGTAGCAGCCTACATCCAAAATAATCTAAACTATACAATTATTAGTTTGGAATCGTCACAATCAGTTCAACACATTTGGATAAAAATGACCATTAATCATGAAACAGTCGCGGTTGGAATTATATGTAGGCCTTTTAAGGACCTTGCTGATTGTTTAGAAAAGTTTCTCTTAGAATACAGTCTAGCTAATGATGACATAGTATGCTTTTTAACATAAATATGTTATTATCAAATGAATTAAAGGCAAAAATATTGGTGCCTGAAGGATCTATACTAGAACCGGTACTATAATAATAATAATAATATATCTTTATTTTGAGAATGTACATAATACAAAATGAAATTGGCGTCAGTGGTTGTAATATTAATATTTATTCTAATGCTTGTACTAATTACAGATAGACTTATTAATAACATAATCCTAGTTTTACATACTAGAATTACTTCTATATTATGAGCTATTACTAAATCTTAATCTGCACAAACTGCATGTTACCTCGAAATTTGTATAACTAGCTACTAAATCAAAATCGACCTACCTAATTGTATAAATGATAGGCCAGGTACTGCTCTTTGTAGATGACACAACTATAGTTAATGTAGAAAATACAATAGATAAGGTAAATTTACAAAATTCGAATTATTTATAATCAACTCAAGAATGGTGTGAAAAGATTGATTATTATTGAATGCATCGAAAACTAAAACAGTTTTCAATACATCATCGTGATCAGTTTAATATGATCACCTTTTTAGGAATTCACATAGTCTAATTTATCTTCTAAAGATCATGGAGTAAAATTAGTTGTAATTCTATCAAAAAAAAAATGCCTACGCAATCTAGCACGCAATATATCAATAGGTATATTATGTAGGGCTTATTTTGCTTTAGCAGAGTCACATTTGAGATATGGAATAGCATAGGCTACTCAGAGGAATGTAAGTCATAGTTTAATGATTGTTGAGTTACTGACTATTGATTGATATACGAGTCTCCTTTCTTCAGATATTAATAAAATTTGTGAAGAAAGGAGAATGGTATTTCATTCAATAGAATGTGTCATCTTTTATTGAGCTATGCGTAATTATTGGAATATTTATGTAATGTAAATGCGAATATACAAAATTATCCTATACATGACAATCGTGACTACCAAACGATCAATAAAAAATGACTTATGCAATTCAAAATTAAGGCTAACAAAATCTCGTGCAAGAGTTAAGTGCCATGGAAGCAAATTTTTCAAAAAACTAATAGAGGAATCTTTCAATATTCCATTTAAATAATTTAAACATACAATGAAACATGTTTTAATAAACAAAGCAAAGCAAAGTTTTTTAGTTAAAGATTGTAAATTTTGTATTTGTAAAACCATCGTCAATTATTTTTAAATTAGCAGTACGTACCAACTCATTTCGAAACATTTGGAAACGCACAAGAATTATCTCTGTGCATAAAAAAGGTGATAAAGGTGAAATACATAATTACCGACTCCATTCTCTGTAATTTTGCTAAAATGTTTGAACATATGCAATGTGAGATTTACAATCAAGTTAAGGGTGTAATTTTTCTTTTCTTCACCAAACTTATATATCCGGTTCCATCAAGAATGTAGCATTACAAGCATTACCCGTATTCAATACGTTGAATATCTAGGTTTCCAGTCGCAGAGATATATTGCTTCTAGCGTGATCCCTCAAGGCTCAAATCTTGACCCTCTACTTTTTATTTGTTATATTAATGACATTACCACTAATATTACTTCTGAAATATTAGTTTACACCGATGATGTTAAATTATTCAGAACAATTTTATCACAACATGGTTGCTCAATTCACAGTCTGATATTTTAACTATACAGCGCTGGTGCCTTCAAAATGACTTTTCGCTAAATGCAATTAAATGTAAACAGATATCTTTTACACGTAAATTTTCTCAACTTAATTACAACTATATATTAAGTGATATGCTCTTAAAACAATGCTCTGGGTGTGATATTTGACAGCAATTTAACCTTTAGGAATCACATAAAGACAATTTGTTCTGATAGTCATAAATTACTTGATTTCATTAGGCGTAATTGCCAGAATTTTACCAATACAAATGCAATATTACAATTATATTTTGCGTACGTTCGTAGTAAATTGGAATATGGTCACCATTATCTCATCAACACACAGACCTAATTGAGAAAATGCAAAGATTTTTAAGGTATTTGTACTTTAAGAAATTCTCTTATTACCCAAATGATTTAGTGACCTATGCTAATATATTAATCTTATTTGATGTACAAACCTAAAAGGCTCGTTGAGTATTACATTTGTATAAAATTATTAATGATCGAAATTATTTATTTTTTAACATACATGTGCCCTACGTTAGATGTAGAAATCCTCAAATATTTCAGTCTGTAAAAATGTCGAACTATATTTCATTTAACTTCTCCAGAGACAACAATGATTAGATTATCAATAATATCCGATATAGTACTGATATATTTGGCGATTCATATAAACTGTTTAAAAGCAAACTGTGTAACGCTAATAGATTTATTTATTTTATTCTAAGTGTTTTCGCTGTATTTGTTAGCTGCAGTGTCTCTAGTTTATATCACATAAAATTAATAATTGTGCCTAAGTTATAAATTTACAATGTTCTTTATTTAGATTATTTTAATATCTATTTTGCTTTAGAACTATTTCTTATTTCTTTAAAATTAATTGTACATTATATTTAATTGTAACATTTCCCTGTAATTGAAATTCTTTTCTGTTGGGAAAATAAATCTATTATTATTATTATTATTATGTATTTCAACGTTCTTCTAAATAATAGTAAAAAAAATATTTTGTTAATTACTTTCTTTATATATCTAACATAAGAGCAAATAAAATGTGCAATTAGAATTTAAAACTAATAGAAATAAATATTTTTAAAATAAATTAAAATGTTATATCATTATATCAGTTTAAACTTGTCGGTAACTAACAATTTATTGTATAAGCAGGATCTTTAATTAAAGTTAATACGAATGGACGATCAAAGTAACACTATAATACCACAGAAATTTAAAGGTAACGTCATAAAATACTAATTAACATCAAGCATCTCCTAAATAATTACGAGCATACAATTGTACTAATATAAAATGAAACACACGATTGATATATTTACTTTTTCGATTTTCCTTCAAAATTATAATGATTTTACTGATAAAAGTAAGATAAAATATAAAATGAAGATTGTATTTATATTATACTGAATAGGTTTATAACATTATTTAATCCATCACATTATATAATTAATAATATTTTTGGTGACAGTTTAGCAGTGTTTTTAAAATCACTTCGAAATTTATTGTAAAATATTATTTATTTTGGTACCAAGACAGAGCCTTGTGGTACACCGAGTTCATCCGAAAAATTATTTTTCAGCCTTAGAGTTTGCGATCGATTGGCTAGGTAATGTTTAAAAAAAACTAATGGTTAACTGATCAAAACCAATATAGGACAAAATAGCAATCAGTGTATCAAAAGCTTTAGAAAAATCTAATAGTATAAGTAATGTAAGGAAGCCTTGGTCCTGGAGGAATTATACTATCTGTGATGTCAGTTAAAGCTGTAGAACAACTATAGTTTTTTTGAAAATAAGACTGTTTTTCAGGTAGTATAGAGTTATGAGACAGGTAATCATTAATTTGAGGTTGAATCACTTTTTCCAAAAATTTAGATAAAATACATAATAGAATAGTGTAGGAATAACGAGGGATGTTTTCCAAGCCGATGGAAAATATCTATGTGAAAGACACTTGTTAATAATATGAGTTATGTAAGGGGTAATGCATGAACAATATATATAATAATACATTTTATCATCAATATTAGGTAAAGAGTAAATAAAGTCAAGTTACAATTGTTGAGATCATTTATATTAATTTCTCTGAATGGTCTGTATATGAGTGTTACTGGTATAATTATAAAAATTATTTGCGAAAAAACGGTTAGTCTTTTATTACAAGTTTGTTAAGTCGTTGTGCACTGCTTTTGTTCGTAGCAAACTTAAATACGCATCTGTAATCTCGTCGCCCCACTATGCATATTTAATTTTAACAGGGAAGGTTTTTAATATCTGTCGTTTAAAGTCGATGTCGAATATACTCAAAAATGAATTTGTAGTTTTCGTTCATAACCCTGCGCGTTTGTATCTTTAAAAGTAAATTTAAGCCTTTGATGTGTTTTAATGTCGTTCTTCAAAAGAATAGTTTAATAACTTATTTAGTTAACTTCTTGCTTTATATATATAACATGAAAGCAAATAAAATGTGCAATCAGAATTTAAAAATAATACAAATAAATATTTTTAAAATAAGTTAAAAAGTTATATCAATCGGTAACTTCCAATTTATTATATAAGCAGTATCTTTAATTAAGGTTAATACGAATGAACGATCAAAGCAACACTATAAAACCAGAGAAATTTAAAGGTCACGTTGATATTGGACAACTAACTGAAGAAAAAAATACTAATTAACATCAAGCATCTTTCGATTTCTTTTGATCGAGCATTCAAAACTATTATATTAATCCCTAAAAGATTACCATCACACAATTTCGCTAATATAAAATGAAACACTTTATTATATCACAATATTAATATGTTTTTTTCTTTCGATTTTCGTTCAAAATTTTAAAAAATTTACTGATAAAAACAAGATACAATATAAAATGAAACACTTAGTTACTTTGTTCGTATAAAACTATTTATTTGCTGTAGTATTGGCAACTCAACTTGCCATTAAAATTACCAAAACGTATTCTTTTAAGTGATTCCTTTTATATTTCAAAAGTAGAAGTCTCAAATATCAACAACAAATGCACTAAATTGTTATATTGGATGATTTATTAAAACTACAGTTCATTTAATGATTAACGAATGCTAATATTTTTTTCAATAAATATTTATTTATTCATCTAATAGCTTAATCAATTTGAATATTAGTATATATATATATATATATATATATATATATATATATTAAACAATAAATGTTTTATTATTTTCTGATTAAGATTTATTTTTACCTATCTAAACCAGCTGATGAAATGATAGTCCACTTAACAAATTAACAAAAAAGTTTGATTATTACAAAATACTTTTTATATTATAAGTAGACACGATTCATAAATACTTAAACAAATAGATCAAATTTATATGCACAAGACTAATAAAAACACACACTTGCACACATGAAAGCTTTGTGGATTACTTTTAAAATAATTTAATAAAATAAATAAAATAAAAATCATAATAAAATATCACGACTTTGTTAGAATGATGCTTAAAATGTAAAGAAAATAATAATAAATAATATTAAATGTGAATAAATCGTACTTCCTATTATAAATAATAATAATAAATAAGTTATTTAAACTGATTTAAACAAAAAAATTCTTAGTTTATAAATAGAACTAAAATTTGTATTAATAAAAATGTATTAAAATCCTTTACGTTGTAGAAAATTACCTAATAAATAGAAAATACACGAACACATTTCGTTTTCGTGTGTGATTTTTTTAAATATTAGTAAAATTTGTTATGTTTTATTGAAAATATCATTTTAAAATAGAATTTTTAATGTTCAAAATAAACGTAATAATGTACGCCGGAGAAAAATATTAATTCTAATATAATTTTCAATAATTTTTACGTACCTTGTGTAAAACTCGTGTAATATTTAATGCACCAACTTAATTATTCGCCTTAAGGTCACGGAACAACTGCGTGCAAGGGCATAATTCCTAGAGATACGATAACGCTCGTCACCTAACGGCCCAAAAAAAACATCCAACAAATGCGCACGTACTTCGGCCACGCTTTTTTGCTAAGATTTGTAAGTGCCTGCGTTATTGAAATTGACGATTTCAGTGTCAAATTCGTCGTCGGTTGGTGTGCGCGTGCAAGTTTTCTTAATTATCCGTGTTAATCTGGATTACCTTCCAGCGTTAAATTATCGAAAGAAAACTTGCAATTTGGTCGCGTGTGCGCGTAGAAGCTCGCGATTTTCTACCAAATGGTAAATATGCTAGTGACTTTAAATTAAAGCCGTGGAGTAAATTATTTAAGGCATTGCGAACGACAAAAAATATTCTACGTTTTTATTTTTACTCCATTAATTGAAGTAATTAATTTAAATGTTTAAGTTATGCATCCTTGTATATGTATATTATATATAATAGCTTGTTTGGGTGGTTTGAATTATATTTTATTTTATTTATTGGTGTTTTTAGATAATTTAGATATATATTTTGTAATGGTAGTAGTTGGTTAGTAGTATAGTAGTTGGTAGTAGTATATTTAGCTTGGTGTATTTAGTAACTGGTGTAATCATTTTTTCCACAGCCTAGGTCCAAGAACGTCGAGACTGCAATCATTTATATTTTTTAAAATAAGTATGCATAACTTTACCACCATTAACTTTAATTACTTACTTAAATTTTTAATCACATTTGCTTTAACATTTTTAATTTTAATAGTAAAACCCCCCTTAAACAAAATACTCTACGACTCGTCGGTTTTTTTTTAAGTGTGCTTGGTTAGTGCGCGTGTGCTTAGACTGACTTCCAGCTCGACCACATCTAGAGAAGATGGAGATGGTTTCTGGATTTCGCAGGATTCAGGATAGTAAGGGTAATAGTGGTACGTCCCACCAAAAAAAGAATATCAAGACATCAATGTAAGTCGATTTTACTCATCTCCTATCTTTCCTCCTTCTCGATTCAGGGTTTTCCTTTTCAGCTGCGCAATACTTATTCACGCGTTTTTCTATAACCACGAAATCCGCGCGTCGCGATCGGTTCCGTCGTATAGATTCATCCCCACCTCTAAACCGTTCTCCGTTTAAATAAAACCCAACGCTCGTCCTAAATGGGCCACCACCGGGTGGTAGAGATGTTTAGGGTTTTTAGGGACGTTAGGTAGGGACTCATGGCGGAGGTGGGGTTTTTCATGAGTACGATAGGGCTATTGGCGAAACTCTCATGTAAATCAAAAGTTAACGCATCGTTTAAGTGTAAATTTATGAATAAGTGTAATTAAATTATTACTCATTTAATTCGAAAATAATACAATTATAACATAATACATATTTTTAATATTGATAAATATATTATCTAAAATATAGGGTTTAAATTCTTGTGCGCAGTGGAACTTAATTTGAATTCCCACTGAAAATATTATTATATTAAAGTATTAAAAAAAATATATTATAAAGTTTATTTTTGAGTGTTTTTTAAAAAGCTTAACCCTCAACTGGTACGCAAGCATTTTGCAACATAATTGGAACACTGTGGGTTACATATAACCCCAAATTTTATGTTATTTGATCCTATTTATTTAAAAAATATCAATAAGAAGATTTTGTTTTAAATAATATGAGTCTTTTCCACAAACAACATATGAAAAATATTAATTTTTTCATAAAATTTAATTATTAATTAATTTAAGAGCCGCTTTTTTCTAAATTTCAGTCTTCGCTGCATTCACTGAAACAAAAATGTAATATTTTAAACCATTAGTTTTAGCATACCTTAGTTGGTTGTCATTAGAAGAGAAGCGCACGATTTTGTATATATATTAATGTTTGTATATGATCTTAAAACATTTGAAACATCTTGTTAAGTGTTTTTCGCCTTTACTTCGAAAGCAGTACTCACATCTTTGTATTTTAGCTGCGATCGACTATCCATTTACCGACAGGTTATCGGTATTTCTTAGTTTTCTTGGAAGTTTGTTGTTGTACAGTCTGTCGATTAGAGATGTTCTTATCGATATGCCGTATTCTCTTCGTATCATTTTTTGAATCGGATTAGCTGCTATAAACACTATATGACCGTCAATAAAAATAATGGTGAAGTGTGGCTATAATACTTTTGCTATATTTTTCTCGAAAACTATGAGGTTTACACAAAAAGACTATTTTTAGCAATTTGCTTAATTTTGAATTATTTACAATTACTTGTTGTATACATTTCATTTAACTCATATAGTTTATTAACAATAGGCAAAAAATGTCAAAATTATTAATTTTTATTTTTTTCTCGCAAGTTGAGAACTTTATCAAAAACATGTTTCAATAAAACTTGTTCAGTTTCTCATTCTTTTTTACTTTTCTTTGAAAAGTTATGAGATTTTTCAATTTGAAATTTGGCACACATGTGTAACTTGATACACTCTTTAAGAATAGTGATAAAAATTAGGGTTGACGTCATATCTCATATTTGGGACACGCTGTATAAAATTTATTACATCAAAATGAGCCCAATTTAAAAAACTAATTGACCTATCCGAGCATATTTTCAAAAAATAAACTTTCTATGATCTACTGAATTTATTAGAGACTTACCCTGTGTACATGTATTTGTAGGGTGGATGGGTGGCCTCTAACCCACCCTCCAATCAGTAAAACATATGTGAGGATTTTAATTAAAAGTTGTAAAACGTAAGTAAACATAACATTATAGCAATTTTAATAGATTTATTCAAACCAATTTTTAAAATAATTTTTTATGATGTTTTACTGATTGAAGGATGGAATAGACCATCCCACCTCCCAATCAGTAAAACATAAGCGAATGTTTTAATTAAAAGTTGTAAAACATAAATAAACACAAAATAATTGCAATTATTAGAGATTTGTTCATACAAATTTTTCAAATAATTTTTGATGATGTTAAACTGTTTGGAGGGTGGGATAGGGGCCACCCACCCACCCTACATATACATATAAATTTCAATTACTCATCGTCTCGTAATTTGGAGTAAAATTAATTACAAAACTTTTTGAATAAAAAAGAAATTCAAAAGGTAAAATTTTCGAGTAAGGAAATTAATAAAATTTTTATGCATGATGGGTGGGCAGAATCTAAATTAGATAAGTTTAGCTATAGAAGGTTATTTATATTTAAACCTAAATTTGGATTCTGCTTAATTTTTTATTACATACAAGGTTTTATTGTTTTGTAAACAGAAAAATCATCAACAATTAGTTTTTAAAGTTATCATGTATATGTTGGGTGGGTGGGTGGCCTCTATCCCACCTTACAATCAGTAAAACATAATCGAGGGTTTTATTTAGAAGTTGTAAAAATAATTGCATTTTTTAATTGATGTATTCGTACAAATATTTCATATAATTTTTGATGATGTTTAACTGACTAGAGGGTGGGATAGGGGCCACACACCCACCTTACAAATACATATTAACTTTAATTAGTGATCGCCTCGCGCTCTGTCATAACTTTAATTACAACATTTGAATAAAAGAAAATTGACAAAGTAAAATTTTTGAGTGTGTAAATTAATAAAAAAATATATACATGATACATGGATAGTCTTTAAATCAAGCTTAAATAAGATTTCCTTTACAAGGTCATTTATATTTAAACTTAAATTTGGTTCTGTTTTTTTTTTATTACATACAAAGTTTTATTGTTTTGTAAGCAGCAAAATTATTGACAATTAGTATTTAAAGTTATCATGTATATGTAGGGTAGGTGGGTGGCCTCTATCTCACCTTCCAATCAGTGAAACATAAGCGAATGTTTTAATTAAAAGTTGTAAAATATAAACAAACACAAAATAATTTCAATTTTTAGAGATTTGTTCATACAAATTTTTCAAATAATTTTTGTTAAACTGATTCGAGAGTGGGATAGATAAGGAAGTTAATAACATTTTTATGCATGATGGGTGGGCAGAATCTAAATTTGGATTCTGCTTTATTTTTTATTACATACAAGGTTTTATTGTTTTGTAAACAGAAAAATCATCAACAATTAGTTTTTAAAGTTATCATGTATATGTAGGGTGGGTGGGTGGCCTCTATCCCACCCCCAAATCAGTAAAACATAAGCGAGGGTTTTAATTAAAAGTTGTAAAATATAAATAAACACAAAATAATTGCAATTTTTAGAGATTTATTGATACAAATTTTTTAAATAATTTTTGATGATGTTTTACTAATTAGAGAGTGGAATAGAGGGTACCCACCCATCTTACATATACCTATAAATTTCAATTACTGATCGTTTTGTAGTTTGGAGTAAAATTAACAATAAACTTTTTGAATAAAAAGAAATTCAAAAGGTAAAATGGTGGGCTGACTTTATATTTAAATTAGATAAGATTAGCTATCGAAGGTCATTTATATTTAAACCTAAATTTGGATTATGCTTTATTTTTTATTACACACATGGTTTTATTGTTTTGTAAACAGCAAAATCATCAACAATTAGTTTTTAAAGTTATCTATATTTTACAACTTTTAATTAAAACTCTCGCTTATGTTTTACTGATTGGAGGGTGGGATAGAGGCCACCCACCCACCCTACATATACATATAAATTTCAATTACTAATCGCCTCGTAGTTTAGAGTAAAATTAATTACAAAACTTTTTTAATGAAAGAGAAATTCTAAAGGTAAAAGTTTTGAGTAAGGAAATTAATAAAAAATTTTATACGTGATGGGTCGGCAGAAATTTAAATTAGGTAAGATTAGCTACAGAAGGTTATTTGTATTTAGACCTAAATTTGGATTATGCTTTATTTTTATTGCATACAAAGTTTTGTTGTTTTTTAAGCAGCAAAATTATCAACAATTCGTATTTAAAGTTATTATGTATATGTACCTCTAACACACCCTCCAATCAGTAAAACATAAGCGAGGGTTTTAATAAAAAGTTGTAAAAAATAATTAAACACAAAATGATTGCAATTTTTAGAGATTTATTCATACAAAGTTTTCAAATATTTTTTTAATGATGTTTTACTGACTGACTTTTAATTAAAACCCTCGCTTATGTTTTACTGATTGGAGAGTGGGATAGAGGCCACCCACCCACCCTACATATACATATAAATTTCAATTACTCATCGTCTCGTAATTTGGAGTAAAATTATTTACAAAACTTTTTGAAATAAAATGAAATTCAAAAGGTAAAATTTTTGAGTGATTAACTTAATAAAATGTCTATGCATGATGGGTGGGCAGACTTTAAATCTAAATTAGATAGGATTAGCTATAGACAGTCGTTTGTATTTAAACCTAAATTTGGATTATGCTTTATTTTTTATAACATACAAGCTTGTTTTGTTTTGAAAACAGCAAATCATCAACAATTGGTATTTAAAATTATCATGCATATGTAGGGTGGGTCGGTGGCCTCTATCCCACTCTCCAATCAGTAAAACATAAGCGAGGGTTTTAATTAAAAGTTGTAAAATATAAATAAACACAAAATAACTATAATTTTTAGAGATTTATTAATACAAATTTTTGAAATAAATTTTGATGAAGGTTTACTAATTAGAGGGTGGGATAGAGGCCACCCACCCACCCTACGTATGCATGATAATTTTAAATACTAATTGTTGATGATTTTGCTGTTTACAAAACAAAACAAGCCTACATATACAGATAAATTTCAATTACTGATCGTCTCGCGGTTTGGAGTAAAATTAATTACAAAACTTTTTGAATAAAAAGGAAATCCAAAATGTAAAATTTTTGAGTGAGGAAATTAATAAAATTTTTATACGTGATGGGTGGGCAGACTTTAAATCTAAATTAGATAAGATTGTAATTAATTTTACTCCAAGCTACAAGATAATCAGTAATTGAAATTTATAGCTCAATGTAATGTAAGTGGGTGGCCTCTATCCCACCCTCAAATCAGTAAAATACAAGCGAGTGTTTTAATTAAAAGTTGTAAAATATAAGTACACACAAAATAATTGCAATTTTTGCAATAATTTTTGATAATGTTTTACTGATTAGAGGGTGAGATAAAGGCGACACACTGACCTTACATTTATCTGTAAATTTCAATTACTGATCGTCTTGTAGTTTGGAGTAAAATTAATTACAAACATTTTCGAATAAAAAAGAAATTCTAAAGGTAAAATTTTTGAGTGAGGAAATTAATAAAATGTTTATGCATGATGGGTGGACAGACTTTAAATCTAAATTAGATAAGATTAGCTATAGACAGTCTTTAATATTTAAACCTAAATTTGGATTATGCTTTATTTTTTATAACATACAAGTTTTTTATGTTTTGTAAACAGCAAAATCATCAACAATTGGTATTTAAAATTATCATGCATATGTAGGGTGGGTGGGTGGCCTCTATCCCACTCTCCAATCAGTAAAACATAAGCGAGGGTTTTAATTAAAAGTTGTAAAATATAAATAAACACAAAATAATTGCAATTTTTAGAGATTTATTCATACAAATAAATTTTGATAATGTTTTACTGATTGGAGGGTGGGATAGAGGCCATCCACCGACCCATCCTACATATACATATAAATTTCAATTACTCATCGTCTTGTAGTTTGGAGAAAAATTAATTACAAAACTGTTTGAATAAAAAAGAAATTCAAAAGGTAAAATTTTTGAGTGAGGAAATTAATAAAATTTTTATGCATGATGGGTGGGTAGACTATAAATCTAAATTAGATAAGTTTAGCTATAAAAGGTCATTTATATGTAAACCTAAATTTGGATTAGACTTTATTTTTTATTACATACAAGGTTTGTTTTGTAAACAACAAAATCATCAACAATTAGTTTTTAAAGTTATCATGTATATGTAGGGTGGGTGGGTTGCCTCTATCTCACCCTCCAATCAGTAAATCATAAGCGAGGGTTTTAATAAAAAGTTGTAAAATATAATTAAACACAAAATAATTGCAATTTTTAGAGATTTATTCATACAAATTTTTCAAATAAATTTTGATGATGGTTTACTCATTAGAGGGTGGGATAGATGCCACCCACCCACCCTAAATATACAGATAAATTTCAATTAATCATCGTCTCGTAGTTTGAAGTAAAATTAATTACAAAACTGTTTGAATAAAAAAGAAATTCAAAAGGTAAATTTTTTGAGTGAGAAAATTAATATAATTTTTATGCATGATGGGTGGGCACACTTTTTTAAATATAAATTAGATACGATTAGCGTTAGAAGGTCATTTATATATAAACTTAAATTTTAATTCTGCCTTATTTTTTATCACATACACAGTTTTATTGTAGGGTGGGTGGGTGGCCTCTATCTCACCCTCCAATTAGTAAAACATAAGCGAGGGTTTTAATTAAAAGTTGTAAAATATAAATAAACACAAAATAATTGCAATTTTTAAAGATTTGTTCATACAAAATTTTCAAATAAATTTTGATGATGGTTTATTAATTAGAGGGTGGGATAGAGGCCACCCACCCACCCTACATATACATATAAATTTCAATTACTCATCGTCTCGTAGTTTGGAGTAAAACTAATTACAAAACTTTTTGAATAAAAAATAAATTCAAAAGGTAAAATTTTTGAGTGAGGAAATTAATAAAATTTTTGTGCGTTATGGGTGGGCAGTCTTTAAATTTAAATTAGGCAAGATCAGCTATAGAATGCTTTATTTTTATTGCATGCAAGGTTTTATTGTTTTGTAAATAGAAAATCATCAACAATTAGTTTTTAATAATATAAATAAATTGTCTTTATTAAAAAAAAAAAAATACAAATAATAATGCTTAAAAACAGGCGAAGTTCAGCTAAGTTGCGTTAACTGATGCTGCTCTTCCACTTAACCTCTTAAAGTTATCATGTGGGTGGGTGGCCTCTATCCCACCCTCCAATCAGTAAAACATAAGCGAGGGTTTTAATTAATAATAATAATAATAATCTTTATTTCCTAAGGATATACATCAATTAAAAGTTGTAAAATATAAATAAACACGAATTAATTGCAATTTTTAGAGATTTATTCTTACAAATTTTTCAAATTTTTTTGATAATGTTTTACTGATTGGAGGGTGGGGTAGAGGCCACCCACACACTCTACATATACATATACATTTCAATTACTGATTGTCTGGTGGTTTGGAGTAAAATTAATTACAAAACTTTTTGAATAACAAAGAAATTCAAAAGATAAAATTTTTGAGTGAGGAAATTAATAAAATTTTCATGCGTGATGGGTGGGCAGACTTTAAATTTAAATTGGGTAAGATTAGCTATAAAAGGTCTTTTATATTTAAACTTAAAATTGGACTATACCTAATTTTTTTATTACATACAAGGTTTTATAGTTTGGTAAGCAGCAAAATCATCAACAATGTGTAATTGAAATTTATAGGTATATGTAGGGTGTGTGGATGGCCTCTATTCCACCCTCTAATTAGTAAAACATCATCAAAATTTATTTGAAAAATTTGTATGAACAAATCTCTAAAAATTGCAATTATGTAGTGTTTATTTATATTTGAATAAAAATTCAAAAAATAATTTTTTGTGTGAGGAAATTAATAAAATTATTATGCATGATGGGTAGACTTTAAATATAAATTAGATAAGATTAGCTATAGAAGCTTACTTATATTTAAACCAAAATTTGGATTATGCTATATTTTATAACATACAAGGTTTTATTATTTTGTAAACAGCAAAATCATCTACAATTAGTATTTAAAGTTATCATATATATGTAGAGTGGGTGGGTGGCTTCTATCTCACCTTCCAATCAGTAAGACATAAGCGAGGGTTTTAATCAAAAATTGTAAAATATAAATAAACACAAAATAATTGCAATTTTTAGAGATTTATTCATACAAATTTTTCAAATAATATTTGATGATGTTTTACTGATTAGAGGGTGGGATAGAGGCCACCCACCCACCCTACATATACAGATAAATTTCAATTACTGATCGTCTTGCGGTTTGGAGTAAAATTATTTACAAAACTTTTTGAATAAAAAAGAATTTCAAAAGGTAAAATTTTTGAGTAAGAAAATTAATAAAATTTTTATGCGTGATGGGTGGGCAGACTTTGAATTTAAATTAGGTAAGATTAGCTATAGAAGGTCATTTATATTTAAACCTAAATTTGGATTATGCTTTATTTTTATTGCATACAATGTTTTGTTGTTTTGTAAACAGCAAAATCATCATTAGTATTTAAAGTTATCATGTATATGTAGGGTGGGTGGGAGGCCTCTAACCCACCTTCCAATCAGTAAAACTTAAGCAAGGCTTTTAATTAAAAATTGTGAAATATAAATAAACACAAAATAATTGCAATTTTTAGAGATTTGTTCATACAAATTTTCCAAATAATGTTTGATGATGTTTTACTGACTGGAGGGTGGGAGAGAGGCCTCCCACCCACCCTACATATACATATGAATTTCAATTACTCATCGTCTCGTAGTTTGGAGTAAAACTAATTACAAACCTCTTTGAACAAACAAAAATTCAAAAGTTAAAATTTTGAATGAAGAAATTAATAAAATGTTTATGCATGATGGGTGGGCAAACTATAAATCTAAATTAGATAAGTTTAGCTATAGGAGGTCATCTATATTTAAACCTAAATTTGGATTATGCTTTATTTTTTATTACATACAAAGTTTTATTGTTTTGTAAACAGCATAATCATCAACAATTAGTTTTTAAAGTTATCATGTATATGTAGGGTGGGTGGGCGGCCTCTATCCCACCCTCCAATTAGTAAAACATAAGCGACGGTTTTAGTTAAAAGTTGTAAAATATTTTAAAAAATGCTTTATTTTTATTGCATACAAGGTTTTATTGTTTTGTAAGCAGAAAATCAGCAACAATTAGTATTTAAAGTTATTATGTATATGTAGGGTGGGTGGGTGGCCTCTAACCCCCTTTCCAATCAGTAAAACATAAGCGAGGGTTTTAATTCAAAGTTGTAAATTATAAATAAACACAAAATAATTGCAATTTTTAGAGATTTATTCATACAAATTTTTTAAATAATTTTTGATGATGTTTTACTGACTGGAGGGTGGGATAGAGTTCACCCAACCACCCCTACATATACATATAAATTTCAATTAATCATCGGCTCTTAGGTTGAAGTAAAATTAATTATAAAACTTTTTGAATAAAAGAGAAATTCAAAAGGTAAAATTTTTGAGTCAGGAAATTAAAAAAAAATTATGCGTGATGGGTGGGCAGACTTTAAATTTAAATTAGGTAAGATTAGCTATAGAAGGTCATTTATATTTAAACTTAAAATTAGACTATGCTTAATTTTTTTTATTACATACAAGGTTTTATAGTTTTGTAAGCAGCAAAATCATCTACAATTAGTATTTAAAGTTATTATGTATATGTAGGGTGGGTGGGTGGTCTCTAACTGCTATAACAGTCAATTCGCGCAATAGTGACCATATCCGTGTTCTTCGCTTACAAGGAAAACTGGCACATTTTTGGTCTAAACTCTCTACTCTACTTTCATAGAGTTATTGAAATCAATTAATTCAGCTATGTGAGAAATTTGGTCGATGTTATTAGTATAGTTCATTGACAACCTTATTTTTGTACGGTCACTTCTAAAACCTGAGGTTCTCCTTTCTCGTTATCTAGAGGGCAAGGAATCATATGGTATTTCGTTTTTATTTTTTCTCAGCATGCTAACGTATGTAAGGCCTCGTGTTTACTTCACTAATAAGTGCGATAGAACTAAATCGGAATCATGCCTCATTACATTTCTGTTTCTACATCAATTGGTGAGTGTAAAATCAACACGTCTAATGTAGTCACACTCAACTTTTAAATATTACTTACTTATCTAGCAGTATATTTATTAGTGTAAATGAAAGTATTTATTAAGTAATGGGTTTTAGAATCACAGACAAACATTACTTTTAGGCCATACTTAGCTGGTTTGTTTTTCATATATATACGGAATTTAATACTACCTCTAAATGGTACCAATATTTCATTTATAGTAACGTACTCTGAACCCGAAATTTCTTATAAATTATAATTTTCGGAGACCGCAGCCGATTTATCTCGTTTAGTATTCTTGTATTCCAAAATGATCTACAATGTCATCCTCAAACAACAATCTCCAAGCGTCATATGACGTAGAAAGATTTGTATTTCAAGCTGGTCCTACTATTCCTGAAAACTATGTGACTATATTGCGTACAGGAGCATCTATTTTTGGGGTTTTTAGACTACTTGTATCGATTTTTTCCGCAATAAAAAGGAGTAGTACTTTCTGTTGATATACTCTTATCTGATGCACTCTAAGAAGTATCTACGTCACTTACTGCGTGATGGTCACTATGCCCGCTCTTGGACAGTTGTTAATATCCTCATCAGAATCTCAAAATTCTGCATTAGGCATTGTACGTTTATCCTTATTACTTAGATTTGCATTTATATCTACAAGGTCTCAATCAGAAAGATTTGTATTCGAAGCTGGTCCTACTATTCCTGACAACTATGTGACTATATTGCGTATAGGAGTTCGAACATCCTTTTGTGAGTTTTTAGCCCACTTGTATCGATTTTGTCTGTAATCAAAAGGAGTAGTACTTTCTGGTCATTTACCCTTATCTGATGTACTCTCAGAAATATCTATCAGTCTATAATATCCTCATCGGAATCACTAAATTTTGCATTGGGCATTATACGTTCATCCTCATTACTTAGATTCGCAATTATGTCTTCAAGGTCTCAATCTGTTAGAAATTTACGCGCCATCGCGTATCAATTATCTCATAAACTGACGATGTGAATTGTGCGCTCTTCTAACCTTAACTAGTTTATTACTTTCGCTACTACTACATGACAACCACCGAAAAATTCTACAAGCTTTTCGATGCTTGGGATCTTGAAAGACCCCAACTTACCAGTTAAGAGTTTAAGAAATCGTTTTTACACTTATAAAATTTAAAAAAAAAAACGAGTTTTTAATTATAAACAAATATTTCTGAAATATAAATTCTAAACTCTCAAAATTTAGACTATATTGTTATTGCAAATCTTATCCTTATTCATAAATTTACACTTAAAGACAGTACCTCCGATCGAATACTTGGTTACAATGAACTATTCGATTAAGGTGATGCGGAAAGCTGTCTTGACTTTTCATAATTTAAGATTCAATTTTTTATCACTACTTCTAGAGCAACATTACTATAGGTTTAATTATTAATGATTAACTAGTTAAAAAATTAAATTAATTTCGTTATTTAAAAATTTTGTTGTAAACAGCCTCAACTTTTCTTCTCCTATAAATTTCTTCGAACAAATAATTTTGACACCGAATTGATTCTAGCAGTTGCGTTCATAAATAATGTTCGCCGTGCGTGCTAAAAATACCAGACGTCGATCATTGTTTACAACATAACCACGTTTTCGTGTATTAATATTACGAGTATATCTTACTGTGTGGTCGGCCCAAATGTGTTTTTGTCTTGCAGGGCACTGAAAATACATGTTTGTATGGCGTTGAATTTCAAAAACAAATTATTGTTCTTGACATTTAATCAGCATGTTAGCAGCGACCAATATGTGCGAAATACATAAAAATACGTTTTATAGTATGAAGTACGTGATGTCGGGATAATTTCGTAAATGGAACACCAATGTCGCGTTTCCTCGAAAACGGCGCGTATTACGCTTCGCATAATTATAATTAAGTATTGTACTGAAATAACCAATCGTTAAACATACAGAACAGTAAAACCAATGCACGAGCATAATTATTCACGTGCACTCGTACGGGTATTAAAGGTTTTAATATCAGGACCAATTAGGATGCAAACATGTTGGAATTCGTTACGGCATACGTATAAATGAAATAAGAAGATAGGTATTTATAAATACGGCACAGATAATATAAAGTATACATATTTATTTAATGAAAATTTATATTTAATATTAAATATTTTTAAGAATAATTAAATTGCACAATTGATTTAAATTAAAACTCTACAAGATATTTACACACTTTATTAAAGCAAAACATATTAAAACCTTGGTTTCATCCAAATTATCTATGGTGGCACACATAAAAATATTTTATCAGCAACACCACTCTAAGTACAAGTGCGTTTATGGTAATAAAACCGTACATTTTCTAAAATGTTCTGACAAGATATGATTACATTTTACGAGAACAACGTTATTGGTTATTATCATTCACCTCAAACCCACGCATCTACCTGTAATAAATGTGGTGTTTAAAAGAGTATTATTCTAAAGCCCGATATATTTACACCACGGCTGTATTTCATTTTAAAACGTTATTCTCTGTAAGTTTTTCTTTTTAATATTTTATATAGTAATTATTTTACCCTTTGTTGCCCGGCGGAAATTTAGTCTCATGCTTTACTGAATCGCACTACATTATGTTACTTTTATTGAAATAAAATTAAAAACACAAACTCAAAATGCACGCATGCACATAAATAATTTGCATGCATGACATTCATAGCTCGCTGCGCGTTTATTTGACTTTAGTGTGTATTTATTTGGATATTAGATTTCGTTTGTTAGTTGCTGCAAACACCTTGTTAAATACAGCAGTAAATGAGGCGAAGAAAAAATTTGTTTGTTTGCAGATAATTAACTCGAAAAAAATATAACTTTGGAGCTCGTATTCCCATATTTACATAAATTATACTCCAATTAAAATAATATAATAAAACAATTAATAATTATATAAATAAAAGCTATCATCATTTCTTCAAATATTTGTCATCTACCTGAACAAGCCACTGTGTGGCGAAAGAATTGTTGTAGAACAAAGAATTTTTGAAACCTTACACCATATCAGTGTTTTACTAAGTGATACCATGGGGTTTCAACAAGTAACAGCCTCATCGATCCAATATCTCCAAATATTTCATGCTTGATAAGATACTTCCCAAAAAAGTAATTACTATCTTGATTAGAGATTACAATTTCACCACGGGTTAAGTGAGCAATTAATTAAATATAAAGTAATTAGTACTTTTTTGGGAAGTACCTTATTAAGAGACCGATTAATGTTCTGATCTTATTTTAGTGAGATATGAGCTGGACAAAACAGCTTTTCTAAAATAAACAATTTTGATTATTTCAGTCTAATGTAAATATTTAATAAGACGACTTGCACTTTTTGATTGATTCACTTTGTATAAATATAATTTTGGATTTTATCAACGGTCCCGTTTTGACTTTTTAATAAGAATCTGGTCAACATACTTATTTGATTTTTACTCAGTCATAACAGGTGTTTTTTCTTCTTCTTCTGAGATATCAATTAAATGTAATTTCTTTTAGTTTGATATAACTTTATAATATGCTGAATTGTACTTTTTCTAGTTTTACTACTAAGGTTATTTTTGGGTTTTCAACAAATTTTCAATTTTTGTACCTGAATGGGAGCCGTAACTCTTTCTTTGTCGAGGGCATTAGCTTGGTTGTTGTCTTTTATTTATTTAATAACCCAATCGGCAATAATTGCCCAATTAAAGGGAAAACATATAAACGTGTAAAATACAAAAACAATCAAATATACAGTATAAAAATACATAAGAAATAAAATATATAGTATAAAATACAATAATGTAAACTAATTCAATACAATGTATGTAATTACAAGAATATAACGGTTTAGTTTACATAATAATTAAAACACACAAAACGAATACCTAGATTAATAACTAAAATCGTTAGTACTAAGAAAAATAACTTATTGGATTAAATTAAGCTGTTTCAAATCTTCATTTAAAATACTGGTATTGTCATTAAAGGTATCTAGATATATGCTGCAACTTATTTGATTATATAGGCGAGACATATTATTTATTGGCGAGTTAAAACCTACATTAATTCGACTACGGTTAATTTTAAATCTTATTTGGTTACACCTATTATTGATTCTTGGAATTTGTATATTTAGTTTTGACAGTGTAGTCATATCATCAATCTGGGGGTGTAAGATTTTATGAATATTTTTAATTATCATGATATTTCAACACGTTTCAATGCTTTTTGCCTCAAATTCTGTAAAATGGTCTAGATAATGAACATCGTAATTGGGATACACACCATGCTTCATTTTATATAAGTACTTTAGAAGTCTTCTTTGTGGATTTTTAAGTAATGGTATATGGCATTTGTACAAAGGATTCCAAACCATACAACAATAACTTCTGACAAGACTATTAAATAATGTCATTAAAGTATTGGTATTAACAAACAGCGTTGTGGATCTTATTATGAAGTCAACAAGCTTCAATGATTCGTTCACAATAACAATTTGCTGTTAAAGGTAACTCCCAAGTCATTGATACTTGATTTATATTCTAAAGTAACATCATTGATCCGGTAAGAATGTTGAACCATTGTTTTCCTCCTTGTATAGGTCTTCGCAACACATTTTTTTGGGGTTGTTATTCGACACCAAAGTTTATTTTTCTTAAATCACGTTGTATAATGCTATAATCACTTTCACTATCACAAACCCGATACAATTTTAAGTCATCGGCATAGATTATGCACTTTGAATCAAAGATATCACAAATATTGTTTATAAATTAGATGAACATTAGTGGTCTCAGGTTTGATCCTTGTGCAACACCAGATTTTTAAAACATAGTTTGCAGACTTTACTCCCTTGAATTCAACGTATTGAATGCATTTTTTTAGATATGATTTAAATAAGGCAATTATGTTATAATCGAATCCATATCTTGACAGCTTTTTCAAAATAATATGATGCGATAATCTGTCAAACGCTTTACTGAAATCTGTGTATATCACGTCTACAGGCTTATTGTCATCAAGAGCTTCAGAAATATACTGGGTAAAGTTTATTATGTTGGTACATGTAGGTCCAACTTTCATAAATCCATGCTGATATGATTCGTCATCTACCTGACGAAGCCACTGTGTGGCGAAACAATTGTTGTAGAAAAATAAAACGATTTTTTGAAACAATACATTACGTCAGTGTTTTATTAAGTGATGCTGATATGTTTGTATATGTTGTGATATATTATTGAAAATATTATCAGCAAGGATACATAGGTTCATTTTTGTGAACTTTACCGACCTTCGAAACTTTCCAAATATCTGGGAAGACTTTAGATTTTAAAGATAGCTTATATAAAAGGTGTAAGAAATATTGATAGAGTCTTTAATAAGAAAAAATGTTTTATCTGATGCAGTGCACATTGTTGCTTTTATTTTCGTCACTGCCTTTAATATGTCACTTTCCCCTATATATTTTATTGAAATTGTGTTTTCTGTAAATAATTTGTTTTCTAGTTCGCCGCGAATTCCGGTAGTAGCATACACCGAGCTAAAATAATCTGCAAACCCTTTTACAATTTCTTGGGAAGAATTCATTACTACATCTCCTATTTTCATACAGCAAGGTATGCTAGTTGTTCCTTTTATATCATTAAGATATTTTATTTTATTATTTTATTTGTTCCTTTTATATCATTAAGATATTTAAATTAAACTCAAGGGTTGCATTTAATATCCTGCTCGATGTTGCAAATGTAATTTTGCTTTTCTTTAGCTATTAATAATTTTACAGTTTTTCTAAGATCTTTAAACTTTTTAGTATATCAGTAGTTAACTGGGTAACGTGATTTTAACTTAGGGTAGTATTCTTTTTCTTTAATTTTATTGATTATTTCCTTAGAGAACCAATTAAGATCATTTTTATTATTGGCCATATTTCTACGGTATTTAGGTACAAATTGATCTAGTACAGAGTAAAACATTCACATCCTCATTCATGTCCTTAATTTGAGTCAATGGATCCCAGTTTACTTTTAAGATTGATGCATACAGATCTGGAATGTTCGCCCTTTTAAAGTTGTAGTTTAAATCATTGGAGAAAACGTTATTAAATGAAGATAGTATATTCGCTTTTCATTATAGCTAATAACGGTGGATAATGTGCATCAATGCGCACTAATGGGTCAACATCAGATGTTAGAACAATATCAATATTGTCGGATAAACAAATAACATCTAGTATTCTTCCCATTTTGTTCGTTATTCGATTGTGCTGAAGTAAGTTATTGAATTGTAAGAAATGTTGAGAACATGTAGAGAATTGGTAAGTCACTTTAAATGTTAAGAATGAGTAATATTTTGGAATTTTAATATCTATAATCAAGACATAATTAAAATGAAGTAAAAGGTTAGCCAGAGCTTCCAGAAATAATATATACTTTGCTAGCGTAGTTTCAGGCGGTATATACGTACAAAGTAAAACTTTATAGTGGATATTCTAACGATAATAACATTAATATTTTGGACAGGATGGCCAAACATTATTTCTTCACAATTGAATTTATTTAAACCAGTTGCAACTCCAATACCTTGATAACTTAATATATCACTTCGAAAGACTTGAAATCGATTGCCAAATAGCTCGTTATTAGTTGGTTTAATCCAAGTTTCTGTTAAGGAAATTATATCATAATCATTTGCGTAAACGTTATTTGAAAATTCTAATAGTTTTGAATTTAACCCACGTAGGTTTAGGTAGTACATTTTGATATTTGCCTGTTGGTTTACCTTTTTAAGAATTTTTCGTACATTATGCATCCATTTTATATATAGATTTTCTCCC
Organism: Ontholestes murinus; assembly: GCA_963969525.1. Classification (NCBI taxonomy): domain Eukaryota; kingdom Metazoa; phylum Arthropoda; class Insecta; order Coleoptera; family Staphylinidae; genus Ontholestes; species Ontholestes murinus. The sequence continues at coordinate 16,174,058 of OZ018399.1, forward strand.
GCATCCTGTCTTCTCTTTAACTTGGTCAAAACATGTTTATTTTGTTCACACTGGGCGATGACTAAGTCGATGATAATTTTAATGATGTTTCTTTTTATTTTGTAAAACCTTCTTTACTTCGATAGTGTTTGCAAGCGTGATTTTGATTGGTCTAGGCCGTGAAGATTTCCTACCTAGTTGCATGGCATGTTTTATATCTGAAGATGTGTCTGCAGTATGTTTTTTCTTGTACCACGTTGCTTGTTTGTCTAGTCGAGTTGCCTTCTTCAAGTTCTTTCGGAAAATTAAATAAGATAATATTGTTTTTGCGTTTTCTTCGGTTCTCAATTTCGTCCAGAATGCTTTTGGAGTTTGACAAGTTATGAGTATCTATCGGCATCGCATTGACTTTTAATTTGTTTAAATATTCTGATTCAATCTTGTCGACTTTGGATGAAATATTATTTAATACAGCCTGTAATTCTTTATTTTCATTTTGAATTTCGACTAATGATGCTATAAGTTGGCGTAGTTCTGTATTGGTTTCATCCTGCTTTTTAAATTGATCACCTAGGATTGAAACTGATTCTTGCAGGTTTTTTTAATCATGGTACATACTTCTAATAGTGTTGGTGTTAATGATAAAGTTGTTTGCTATCAATTAATTTTTTTGTGATAATTCATTTATGAGCTTTTCTTTTCCTTTCTCTTGAGAAGTGTGCCTTTATCACGAACATTTCCGAAAGTTTTATTTAGTTATGGTGGTCTTCAGACATAATTGTATGAAATTTTACTTTTGTAACAAAAAAACCTTTTAGTCAGTTTCTTACTAAAAAGCTGCTATGTGTTAAGCACTCAAGTTTCATGGAATATTTTCGATTATTTGAAATGAAATTGCGATTTTTGCGAAACATCAGAGTTGAAAATACTTATACTGTAATTAATCTTAACGGCAAGGATTTTTTAACTATCAAATAATTACATTATAAGTATTTTTAACTCTGATTTGGAATAAATAATGAAATAATTTAATTGAAAACAGTGACTTCGTAGATTGTGTACTTAAATAATTGGTCAAAGTTACCATAATTGATACACCACAGACTTAAAGGGAATCTTTCTGTTATTTTTATCAAACCTGTTTGGCTATGTAAAGCATTTACAGTTGATTTTCCAGATTAATGGCCAAATTCTTGACATTAAAGAAGATGTGGGATTAAGAGGTCTTTGTTAATATCGGTATCACCCTCGCCTCTTTCTATTCTATTGATATATAACTTGGGATAAAATATTGCCTGCAGAAGATACTGGGTTGTTATACCCAAGCCATTGCTAGAAAAATGTTTGCAACCATGTACTGCTATGTGCTTTTTCATCGTCTATCTTTCTTAAACGTTTGTAAACAGTGTACTGATATACCCTATATCTTCCATTAAGTAGGACATACGTACATAACAATTAGGTACATTTTTTTGTAAAGAATATGCCTAAAATCAATTATGACTTTTAGAAATTAATATTTGATTAAATTGTAGTTCAATATGGTTGAAACAAAAATAAGAAAATTTCTATAAGGGTTTTAAACGGATGTAATAAATTTATGAGTGTTCACGATTTTTACATTGGTATTAAACAGAAAAATTATTTTATAATATCAAATTTTATTCAAACATGTCTTGCCTGAACAATCAATCAGTATTACATCTAATTAATAATTGTTGATTTTCATTGTTAATTAGATTTCTTGCTTGCATGAAATTACCGATGAAACACAGTAAACAACGCAATTTAAAATTTTAGCTGGGACACTTTACGTGCGACCATGTTCGAATTAATCTCTATATTTCACAGGGATTGTATTAACAGACATTTGTAAATGGAGATAACTTACTGTTAACTAAGTGTAAACAAAAACGTATGTGCAATTGTGGCACAATTGATGGGTTCGCATTTGTGCTTCCTCCATTAATTTCGACGTCAACGCAGATGGTGCATATCCTACATGAAATTTTGCGGATGCCATGGTATCAAATTACGTAAGTATAACCCATTACATGAAGGTGATATTTCCGTAGGCGATATTTTTTTCAGTTATCGGCATATGGCAATCGGCCGTCTTAAATTCACACCTCGGTACAAGCCGACAAAAATAAAATTTTTTTTTTTTTTTTTCAGCAACGTAACAATTTGCAATTATTATATTATTCTATATTTACCCCAAGAAACTCAATAATTTTATTTTCATTCTTGAATAAAGCTAATTTATTAAAGACACAATCAGCGCCAATGGCCAATCGACCGCAAATAAATTTACTTTGACATACTGTAAAACAGTCAGTGTGAGAAATGATGTGCGATAAAATCGACATTGCATGAAAAATGGAAATTTAAAATGTTGATATTATGGGGTTTAGGCATTGGAAAGTTTTCAGCGCGCTTGATTATTGAGTTGAAGCTTTTTGTTGGGGCGGAACAATCGATGTAAAACATGAATTAATTCCATTCCAGTAATTTGATTTGTACATTTTAGTTTAGCTGAAGTAATTAGATCTTTATTTTTCTATTTTTTTTCCATTCATATTTGCAATTGAATCAAAAACTGCGCACTCCTGTACATTGATCCGTTCAATTTTTAAATAAAATTTAACTGTTCTATTTGCCCCTTTTGTTCGGCGTATTGAATGCATGTTTTTTTGCGCCATTATTTTGACAACTCTAAAATGGCTTTAAATATTATATAAAAGAAATTATATATGTATTTTATGCAGATAGGCAAAAAATATATTGTTTTATATTTAATATTTACATTAATACTCTAAGACGTTTGATTTTAAATATATGAATGATAATTCTAGACTACAAAAAAAAAACAAAAAAAATATGTGGTGGTAAAATATTCACTTAAAAATGAATACATATTAAATTATTGATATCTTTTCAACAGGATTCCATCCATTTGGGTCTCTCACTTTAGGTAGCGGTATCTATCGTATATAACAGCTATCTTCGAACATGCATTGTTATGTAACATCTAATTGTCTAATTTTTAATTGTTAAAGTTTTATACTTAAAATAACAATTAAAAATTGAATATGAATTTTCAACGAATAACAGCTTCAACAATTAATACCTATATCTAATTGTCTATATAAAAGTTTGTAACAGCTGTATTAAAATACACTGTAGATTATTCAAATTTAATATTTTCCAAAAATATATAATTTAAAATTATTATATATAATGAAAAGATCAATTATAAATAATTGAAATAAAATTTCATATTAACATCAAATGTGCATGAAAACAATTAACATAAAACATTTTAAAGTTCTCTATGTATTCGAATTGCTTCTATAAGATTGTTTGGAGTACTTTACACTAGTCTGCGGAAGTATTTTTTATCTTCCGTTAATTAAAGCGTGTGTTAAAGTTTAGATGGTTTGTAATAGATTAAGCTGATTTGGCGCACATTCAAAAGAAATAAGATGATAAATAGGATGATTGTGACCGCTCATTTTCATGGAAACATTCTACTTTCAATGTTTTATACTACTACATTTGTATTACAATCTTTCTTACCAACTTTATCCATTAAGAATTTGGATGAAGAAATCTCAGAATGTTCTATTTGTTATTTAGCAAGTCGTTGTTGTTTTTTTTTTCATGTACCTTGTTCGGTCCCCATGACGTTGGCGATCACCATATAAAGTGTATCCCTACCTTGTGCTATGTGCATCAGTTCACCTCTGGCAGATTGTATGCCTGTCCAATCACGGATGTTCCTCAACCACAATTGCTGCTTCCTACCAGGTCCTCTGTATCCTTCCATCTTACCAAACATTATTCGTTGGGGTAGCTGGTATTTTTCGCCCTAGGTAGGGTATTTTATGACATTTGATTGCCGTTAGCACTTGCCTTCCAGTTTTGGCTCTACGAAGTAGTCCAGTGTTTGTTACTTGGTCTACCCAAGGTAATAATAATAATAATAATCGTTTATTAATGTTAACAGATTACAAATCTTCACATGCTTCAAATTAATACGAACAATAACATGTGATATAAATTACAAATATTAAAAATTACGAAATAATACATTTACAATTAAAAAATCAAAATAATTCACTAATCTCTAGCAGAATCATATACGTTAGAATTTATGTTTATTAGTCTTTTGCTTCCTTTCCAAAATAAATACATATTAATATACACAAATGTATAACAAAACGTACAAAAAGTTTGGATGGATGAAGCTGGGCGGGGTTCATGCAACTGCGACGTTCTTCCACTCTAACCCTTATTTTTGTCCATGATGCTGAGGGTGCAAATATCCTCTTGGACATCTGTATTCTTCTTTAAATACTTGTATTTACTTTTTTGTCCCCTTTTTAGGGGATACTTTTTTTGAGGGTGCAAATATCCTCTTGGACATCTGTATTCTTCTTTAAATACTTGTATTTATTTTTTTGTCCCCTTTTTAGGGGATACTTTTTGGCTGTTTATGCACAGTGGTGTTTTGTTTCAATTTGGATTTAAATTTCATTGTTGTCTTTTTTTAATATGTTCTAGTAATTTGTTATATAAACCTACTTGAATACTTGAATTTTATTGATAGCTACCCTCGCATATTTATCCCTTAATGTCAATATATTAGATCCATATCTTGTTGAATACGAATGGGATCTGTTGACATTTATGAATTTAGTTCTGTTTTGGTGAATATACACACATGTTTTATAAATAAACATGGCAGGCACCGTCAGCAAATTGAACTGTTTGAAATATCCCCTACATGAATCCATTTTGCCTATTGCTGCTAATATACGTACTGCTTTTTTTGTAAAATAAAAATACGAGACGTTCCACTAGAATTTCCCCACATTCGTAAACCATATAATATATGGCAATAAAATAATCCATGATATGCAGTTATTAGTGTCGGCTTGAAGACTAGTTTGTCAAGTTTTCCTAATACAAACAAAGACCTACATAGTTTTTTTTGACAGATTATCAATATGATCTAACCACTTTAATTGATTGTCAAGACGAATGCCCAGAACTGTCAATGAGTTTGTAACAGTACTTCTTATGTGTGGTGTAATGTTTGTCTTTTTAAATCGTTTAATTTAAATTTATGGGCATAAAACGATTCAGTTATCTTGTTTCTGGCATCCTCTACCATATTTTCGAGGACAGTATCATTTTGATAACTGCAAATAAATGAGGTGTCATCTGCAAACAAGATTGATAAATCGTTTATATATATAATAAATAGAATGGGACCTAATACAGACCCTTGAGGAATCCCATGATTTAACTTTTGTATATCAGACTTGTTATCATTTATGCAGACACATTTCTTACGATCGCTAAGGTACTATTAAAAAAAAGTCTAATGCACATCCATGGATATTATATAATTGCAGTTTTTGTAACAATATATCATGATTAACTCAATCAAACGCTTTATTTAAATCACAGAGCGTAATGGATGTGTATTTATTTTCGTTAATGTTACTTAAGATCACATTTATTATCTCATTTATAGCATTCCCGTATTGTCAATACGGATTAATACATAAACTGATTCAGCGCTTCGGTTGGATCTAAATCCATATTGACAATCAGTAAAGAAGTTATTTTTATTAAAATATTTAATCAACCTATGCTTGACCAAAATCTCCATTATTTTTCCAATTATGGGAATAATGGAAATTGGTCTATAATTAGAGCAATCTTCCCCTTTTTTATGAATAGGGACAATTCTCGCAATCTTCAAGTCTGATGGAAAAATTCCACTTGTGAAACAAACATTAAACAAATGACATAAGTAAGTAGATATTTGTTTCAATAAATATGCATCTAAGCCGTAAATATCTTTTGATTTCTTATTTTTTAATTCAGAAATGGCCGTACTTATTTCTTCAGGGTAGGTTGGCTTAAAAAAAGAAAGATTCGCTAGGAGAGATCAAGATACATTTGGCAAATTTTTAATAATGTGAAACAAACATTAAACAAATGACATAAGTAAGTAGATATTTGTTTCAATAAATATTAATCTAAGTCGTAAATATCTTCTGATTTCTTATTTTTTAATTCAGAAATGGCCGTACTTATTTCTTCAGAGTAGGTTGGCTTAAAAAAAGAAAGACTCACTAGGAAAGATAAAGATACATTTGGCATATTTTTAATAATGGTTTCAATATGATAAATGAAATAATTGTTAAAATTCTGAGGTGATATAGAAACTGCTTTGAAATCTTTAAGTGCATTTCTTACAATATTAATAAGTTGTCATGAAGCTTCAGCTTGATTATTTGAATCCTCAATATATTTGCCATAACTAAATCTGCGAACAATGTCAACTTGTTTAATGTAATTCTTCTTGTAGTCAGCATACATTTCCTCATCCTTAATATTTCTTGTGAGTCTGTAATTCTCATATAGAAAATTCATTACATTTCGCATGTTACTTAACTCTGACATGTACCAATTGATTATAGTTTTATTATTTTTACGTGTGTTCGATATTTCTAGCGATTCAGTTAGAATGAATATCAAATGCGTCGTAATTGAATTTACATCTTCTTGTTCAGAAGATAATATGAAGTCATCACTGTTCTACTAAGTTAAAATTGAGCTGAATTTTTGTCGTCTTGTTTAATTAATATCTGTGTTTTAATATATTGGCCTAAATGGTCCGATATATTAGGATTTATAGTTCCGGCTTCATAATTATTCAAATTTGTTATTATGTTATCGATGCAACTTTCAGACTTTGAAGCAAGTCGTGTACTATCAGTTATTACAATATTTAATACAAATGACCTTATCAATGTTAATAAGTTTCGCTGTAAAGATGTTTTTTTGTTAAAGTCAATATTAAAATCGCCAGCCAGAATTAAGTTACAATTTCTATAAATAGACCTTATTTCACAATCCATCTAATCAGCTCCTCTATGGTACCACTTTAGTTATCCCTATCCTAGAACGCCTTCGATCCCTATCAGAAAAATTCTCAAAAAATCCTTTCAACTTCCATATATTATCCCAATATTGTCTTCCTAGAAGCCCTAGTATAAACCCTAAATTTAAAAATCCCAATTCAACCATATTTGATTTCATTTCATCCTTTTACGCAATAACGACTGACGCCATATGACTGGACAGCACAAGGCAGAAAGACCTCTGGTCGATAGCCTTTTGACAAATTAATACATTAACACCTCATTAATTAATCATTATTCCAATGTAAATATGTACAAAATTTTCACCTTATAGTAATATGATGAAAAACATCTTTAAGATTATTTAAAAATATATATGAATTTCCATTAGGAGATCTGTAGGCACAAATCATAATTATTTTAATACAAGGAACATAAACTGCACAAAATTCGGCATCTTTTTCGTCGCAGGATCGCTCCAATGAAATAACGTCACTGGAGATAACCTTCCTTATGTAAATGCACGTGCCGCCGTGTTTAAATAAAGATCTACAATAATTTGCAGCCATTCCATAGTCGGGTAGAACTTGAAGGTCAATTAATTCCTTGGTACTCCAATGTTCCTAAATGCACCCAATGTGGTAAAACTCTTGTTGCAGGAAAGTGGATAACGTATTGATTTTATTATTCAGCGAATGTACGTTAATATGCAATAGATTAATACATGTATTCTGGTTCATGATTGAATTCTTTGTTGATGGTTGGGGCGAAAATTTTCAGCTTTCTTTGGGAAGTAAAAACTGTTGATAAACGCATCTTGATGCCAGAATTGAGGATTGTTTACAGTGTCCATTGATTCCAATGGTATTCCTAACTTAAATGAAGTATACTCCGCACCTTCGTATTTTGGTTTCACTACAAATCATTCTGTTGCATTTGTTCCGTTTTTTTAAGTAATCCACGACATGACATCATCGTTTCGGTATATTTATCGAGTCTGTATATAAACAACCAATTTAAATGTCGTTTTGGCATTACGCATTACCTTTAATGATACATCCTTAGATTGTCCTCTGAAACCGTTGTTTTTGATCTTCTTTGTATCGTTTATTTTACTCAAATTGTTCTTAGAGCTGGACGGCGCGACGGTATTAACATTATATTTCTGTTTTGATTTTGAAGATTTTGAAGAAACACTAGTTTGTTTTTTTTATAGCGACTGAAGTGTTACTTATATATGAAATACAAGTGTTACGAGTTTTCTCAGGTACAGATGTTATGGTTATTGTAGGTATTCTTGATTGATGTACTTGTTTCTGATTACTTTTCCCCTTCAAATCGTGTATAGTCCATCCGTTGGATCTTCCGTCTTACGTCACAAAATATTGCTTCGAGAAACGACACAAAAACATTCAGTCTGATAAAGTAAACCAAATGCGTTAGAAAAAGAATGCACTGTAAAACTTTCGTCGTTTTTTGAAGCGATAATTTGTGACGTAGGACGGAAGATTCAACGGATGGACTATATATTACTTTGTGTTATGATTGAAGTTTGCATCATCTGAGTTATGGATAGTAGCAAGTTTTTCTTGAAATTATTAAATGTTTCAGAAATTAATTTGTCTAATGTAGCATACTGAAAACTTTTTAAAATTAGATTTTCCTCTTTTAAAGCTATATTTTCAGCTTGAAGTAATCTTAATTCCTTTTCCATACTGGAAAAATCAAATTCTTGGTTATTAATATCAGGTGATAAAATTTATTCGGTCTTATCACAACGGGGGCATTTTCCGGCGTTGTTATTGAGATATCATAGTTCCTGAAGTTTTTGTAACATGTAAAACAGCAGGGATGATAATAAGATTTACAACGTTTATATTTAATTGCAGTTTGTAAAATAGTTTTTTTACACGTAGTACAGTTCATTTTAGTGGCTGGACAATTAATAATTTAGAGGTATTCATTGAAATCGTACAAAAATGCTCAATAAAAGATCGATAAAACTTGATAGTGATCCGTGAATCGTACAATGGTAGCTACGTAGCATCCTTCTATGCAGCCATATTTAGAATGCTTCAATTGAGTTTATGTTGCTATGGGTAGGCCGTTCACTTTTACTCCAATGGAGGACGTATTCCTTCAAAATTGTATAATTTTGCTGATTTTTTCCATCCAGTTTAGTGTCCTGTAGTATTTCAATTAATTTCTCATGGTTTATTCTGTCAAATACACCCTCGTGTTTTTTTTTATGGTGCCATTTTTGCCATTGGACATTGATACTAAACAGTGCCTCATATGTTCCATTTGCTACAGTTTTTTTGGCGTTGCTTCTTAGGTATAGTTATGAACATCGCCTTAAGCCAGCATGTATTATACCTGCTGCGTATATCTTATTAAATAACTTTACTGTCAGATCCGTGTTTCTTTCATTCATTTATCGGTAGCCCGTCCGGGCCGTTTGCTTTCTTATTTTTGGAAACTGAGAATGCATGTGTAACATCATATTTTAATATCTCAGGCCCTTCTTGTTCTTCCTTCCGACACTGTGATATCTGCTCTAATGTCTGCAAAGGTTTCTGTAATATATGTTTCCCATGTTTTCCGGATTTCTGCTTTATCCAGAATCAGATTATTATTTCGATAAACTAGTGTCATAGATATAAACCTACATAGACAAAAAAGAATAACCCAACATCATGTAATATCTGTATTTACACAAAAATTATATAAGTAGGATGGGTGGGTAGCCACTATCACATCGAGAACTATATAGATCTAGCGTAATAAAAACTAAATTGCGAAGAAAGTGGTAGTGTTTGTTTTCTAAGACCTAACCATAACGATATATTTTTATATTTTACTATAATTCAAAGAATATTGTAATAGTTAATCGTTACTATTATATTTATATACTAATTAAATTCGCCCAGACGGTGGAACATACGATTTGTTTTTGGATTGCGTTGTAATGGATTCATTAGTATTCGTTAATTAGGAGAATTAATTATTCGCAGTGCCCTTGCCAGATATAAGTGATTTTATTATTTGAGATTGTTGAGTTATGCGAGTTCGTGTTGGAATTGTAGAATTCGCCGTTAAGAGGATTTGCACGAGCACGGGAACGAGGGAAAAAGTTGGTTAGGTGAAATGTTTAATGGGGCCGATCCAAATTACGGAAGACATTAAGAAATTCAATATTTTAAGTAGCAATTTGGAGTAAAAGGGGGAAGAACCTGTGTAATTGGTAGGTAGTAATTTTGTCGAAGGGGTGCTAGTGAAATTCAAGAGGGGGAAGCGCGGAATTGTTGAATAAACGCTAGTAGTTAGTATATATAAATGTCGCATTGTTATTTATTGTAATACAAACTTTCATCATATTACCATTTAATCCGTCGCGAAAATCGATTTACGTTCTGTTTAATTAGCAGCTGAATACAGTCAGCTACACCAGCTGAAACATAATGACTGCTTTGTGATTCCTCGAATCGATTTGACAGTAAATGTTGTGCTAAAGGCTCAATACGAAAAAACGCCATTCTTTATAAACTCCTGCATTTCGCCGAAGCCAGTTTGTCCGTGGTCTCGAATTTCACTTAACAATAATTGTTATTCTTTTAAAACAACCACACACATACAAAATATCTGGCATTTTTAGACAGGCACACATTTAGTTAATGCAGATTAATGTAATGAAATAATTATCCGGCTTTAATTATACAACAAGAAACATACGCCAATTAAAACTGACTGCCAAAAGAAAACGAATCCGGCCGGCAGGAGTAATTTGCCCGGGCCCATTAAAGTGCTTTACCTTTTCATCCGATACGATATATTTTATTAATAAGTGCCCAAAAACGACGCTAAATCGTCATTTATATTCAATTATTTTATTTATTCATAACTGCTTGATCTGCCTCATGCATTCATTTATAACACGTTCATTATTTTATTAATGCAACTTCGAAAAAAAAAACAATAATTTATTTTAATTATATTATGCAATTTTGTTTTACTTGTGTAATTTAGATTTGAGCGATCGGTTGGACTTTTGCATAGCATGTCCGTGCAATTAATTATTATATTGTTATACACAATTTTATATTATTGTCCTCTTTGATACAAAATATAATTACGATATTAACAAGCTTTGTCTAGAATGGCAATATTATCAGCATTTATTAGCGTGGTATCATCATCCAATAATATAGTTTCTGTTTCACTAACTTGTGTTATGACTTTGGTGTAAATTAAAAAGAGTATCGGTCCGAAAATTGAATCCGGTGGGACTCCTATTTTTAATTTATTTATATGATTGCTGACCTTTATATGCTACTATTTGTTCCCTACCTACAAGATATGAGCGCATTAGCGAGATTTTCATTTGCAAAACCGTATAATTTTAATTTTCTTAATAAAATGTCATGCGAATTGCAATCAAAGGCCTTTGTTAGGTCTACAAATGTGCCAATGCAGTAGTTTTTATTTTCAAAATTTTCTGAAATTGTTTATATGATAAACATACATTTAATAAACAATAAACAAATAATTTAGGACACAGGAGTCACGGGCGGAGTTCACTGTTGACCAATGTTCTTCCACTCAAACCCACGTTCTTCCTTAGGCAGGAGATACACATTTGCCATTTTCAGGGCATCTGTTGTCGAATGACCTGATCGGAAACCGAACGGATTGTTGGAAAAAAAGATTGTTTAGAAATACTCGATTATTTGATGATTTAAGTTTGATTCAATTATTTTAGAGATAACTGGTAGAAGTGATATTGGCCTATAATTAGTTTTAACTTCGGCATCTCCCTTTTTGTGGAGTTTGAGTGGCTCTGTAAATATACTCAAGTTGATTATTTCGTTAATTAAATGTGTAAGAGGTGCTGCCAAGATGACTCTTAAATATTTAATTAAATTAACACTGATTTCATAAATATCGCTGCTTATTGTGTTTTTCAGATTTTGTATAGTGTCTAAGACCTTTATATACGTTACATCTTTAAATAAATTGGCGATGGTGAGTAGGATTTATGTTGATATTTGAATTGCAATTGTCTTTTAAAATAGTATTTAGTTGTTCTGACACGTTATACTGCAACCAACAAATTTATTTTTATTGAATCTATGTGAATTGAGTATTATCCAAGCAGCAGTTTATTACTGGATTTATTTACAAAGATACTGTTTGTTCGGCTTATATTTTCGAAGATTGTGTGTCTGTACTTTGTTCTATAGGCATCTCACATTACTTTAGTATTTGGTGTTAGATTGTGTTTGTAGCATTCTTCAATAAAGTTCATTTCATGCAATTCCTTATTGAACCAAAATATATTCTTTTTGCGATGAGAATTTTATTTTTTTATTTTTATCGGAAAATAATTTTTAATGCAATTAATTAATACACTATTTATTATGCACCTCTTTTCTTGGAAGTTTATTAAATTATCATGTACACAATCCCAACTTCAGGGATTAAAATTATAATTAATTAAATAAATTTAATTTACCTTTTTGAGTTATGGGTCTGTTTTGATAGCTCGGTGTTTCATCCGTAACTTCCGTTAGCTCTATTTTGAGAACAATACCTAAATGATCCGATAAAGCGGTATTTAAAAATGTAATTTTTATGTATTCGGGTGAGATATTTGTAAAGACATTATCAAGGCAAGTATTTTGTCTCGTATTCGCGTAGACACATTTGGAGAGTCCATAAGTTTGTATTCAGGTATTGTTCACGAATATCGCTTCTATTAAAGTGAATATTAAAATCCGCAAATTCCAATTCGGCTCTTCAGTGTTTCCATTGGTTTGGGCAAGTTCCGCATATATAGTATTGCCTGCAATATTTAATTCAGCAGTGTTTCCTACAACAACTACTTCACTTTCAGTTTCAGTTGAACACTCGGCATTTATTTCCATCGCACTTTTATTAACTACATATTTTTTGGTTTTATCCTCTGATATTTTAGGAATTTCAGTCATATTATTTTTATTATTATTATTTTTATTTATTTTCTGTTCAAACGCCTTAATTTTATCTTTAAGTAGTTCATTAATAATAATAATAATACACATTTTTATTGACAAACTATAAATATGGACTATGTATATTTCCTAAATCAAATAGAAAACTCAATAGTTAATTGTTTCTCTCATACCGATAATATAATATGCTGCGGAGATTTTAATATAGATTTTTCAAAAATTGAATCTTATTCAAGTTTGCTACTTAATGATTCATTAGAGAGTTTAGACTTTGTACAAGTAATAGATCAACCAACGCGCCTAACATTATATACTTCGTCTTTACTAGACCTTATTCTGGTCTCGCGTGATTTAAAAGTATTAAACCATGGTAACATTGATTGCAATTTCTCTGACCATGATGTAGTATACTGCAATATATGCATTGATTATTCTCCTATAAAGCCCCAAGTGCATATATATCGTGAGCTATCAGAGATGTATATTACTGAATTTAATTAAGCGTTGTCAGATATACCGTTTCAAAACATCCTAAATATCGATAATATTAATGATAAAGTTGCTATGATAAATAACTACATTGTAACACTATTTGATAAGTATGCTCCACTAGTTACTCGGTCATTCTGGAAGCCACCAATGCCCTGGTTGACTGATAATATTAAACATTTAATTAGTCTTCGAAATAAGGCCAAATCAAAATATAGATTATCTAAGAATCCAGCTCACTGGGAATATTATAAATCTCTTCGAAATTTTACCAATAATGCTGTAAAAAATAAGAAAAAGGCATATTTTACATTTATCTCAAAAAACAGATGCAATAGATTTTTGTGGAAACATCTTTCTTCATTAGGACTGAAAAATACTACAAACTCAATACCTAACTCAATAGGTGATGTTAATAGTATCAATAATTTTTTCATAGACAACATACAAGCGAATAGTTGTAATAACTTCTCTATAAAGAAGTTGAAGTCATTAAAATTATCAATAAAACAAGCTCCACATCTTCTGTTCATGACGATATTAATATATTAATGATTCGTATGTGTTGTCCTGTTTTGCCCTACTTAGTACATATTTTGAACTCCTGTATCCTAGACTCAATTTTCCCAGATAGTTGGAAATTTGGAATTATTAAACCCATACCAATGGTAACGAATCCCTCGGAACTTAAAGATTTGCGTCCTATCAGTATATTACCTACCCTCTCAAAAATTCTAGAACGAATAATGGCGGATCAACTAAATGCATTTATTGATGAAAATAAAATTCTGCCACAACATCAGTCAGGCTTTAGAAGGGGTCATAGTTGTGAAAGTGCGCTACTTATCTTGACTGATGATATAATTACAGCCACAGATAGAGGTAAATTGACAGTGCTAGTGCTCCTCGACTATAGTAAGGCTTTTGATACAGTATCTTATAGCAAATTGCAATTAATTCTTAGACATATTGGACTGCATCAAACGGCAACCAATTTAATTGACAACTATTTAAGCAATTTTTATTTAAGATATCTAGGAGAAGTCTAGGAGCATTAGTAGAGGTGTGCCTCAGGGGTCTATTCTTGGACCTCTTCTATTTTCGATATACACCTGTTGCATACTTGATAAATTAAAACACTGTAATGCACATATGTATGCAGATGATTGCCAATTATATTATTCGTTTTTGCCAGAATCAATAAAACTTAATGAGGAATATATAAATCTGCAACGAATCTCACATATTTCAGATATGCCGGACCTAAGATAGAACCCTCTGAAGTCTTCATTTCTAGTTTTTGGAAAGAACAAGCTGTGCGAAAATATTGCAGATATACTTAACATAAAGATGAACGGTTTAAATATTAAATATACTGATCATGCTACTAATCTAGGCGTTATATTTGATAACACTTTTCGTTATAGAAAGCAGATTAATAATTATATTTCTAGAGCTTATTTAAATTTAAAAAATCTATATCCTCATAGAGCTTATTTAACTGTTAAAACAAAAATTTGTTTATGTGAGAGCCTTGTTTTATCCCACTTTAATTTTTGTTCTACTCTTTATGGTCCAGCAATAGATAAAAATACATGCTACCGTATACAAAAAGTCCAAAATGCCTGTCTGCGGCTAATTTACGGAATTCGTAAATATGAACATATTTCCCACAAAATAGCAGATGATGGTTGGCTAAATATGGAGACAAGGAGGAACGTTCAAGCTATATGTCTCTTTTTTAAGGTTATTCATTTTAAAACCCCTCCTTATCTTTATAGTAAAATCAATTTTAGGGATGATGTGCATAACATCAACACTAGGTTTAGGAGGAAAATGTCTCCTCCTAAACACTCAACTGCGCTCTTTGAACGATCGTTTTCGATTCATATTTATAAATTATACAACTCTAATATTGATGTGTTTAAATTGCATAATATTACTACTCTCAAAGTAACTCTGAAGAATGTATATGGGTGATATATATCCGCACAGCGATAAATATGTATTTTTTGCATGCTTAAATATAACACAATTTTGTTTTGTATTAGTGATAAGGCATTTCTAGTTGAATTTTAATTAATAATTATTATATTACATGGAATAGATTTCCTAGTTTCTACTCAATTCTATCAATTTTTGTTTTATTATTGTGAAGGTTTCGATGGTAGACCAGTAGGAGTGTTTCACACCATACTGAATCCCACCTTATGGTTCTCTTTATTTGATTGCTTTTTTTTCCTCTTAGTATTAATATATTTTATAATTCATTTCATTTAAATGAGAATAAAGATTATTATTATTACATATTTACATTTAAATAATAAATAATGGATGATGTGTTAGTGAATTAATTCGTCAAAAGTCTATCGACCAGAGGTCTTTCTGCCTTGTTTTGTCCAGTTATATGGCGTCAGTCGTTAATGCGTAGATGGATGAAATGAAATCTAATATGGTTGAATTAGGATTTTTAAATTTGGGGATTAAACTAGGATTTCTAGGAATACAATATAAGGATAATATGTGAAAGTTGAAAGGATTTTTGGAGAATTTTTCTGATAGGAATCGAAGGCGTTCTAGGATGGGGATAACTAAAGTGGTATCATAGAGGAGCTGGTTAGAAAGATTGTGTAAAGGATTAAGAGGATAACGGAGTTTTGTTAGGGTACGGAGGGATGCTCGCTCGCTAACTTAAATATTGCGGGAGGTTGGATTGCTGGGATTGGGATAGAGGGCACAACCATAGTCCAGTAATGGGCGGCAAATCATCTTGTATATTTTGACTGCTGTTTTGCTAGTAATACCATCATTTCTGTATGTTAAACAACTAAAATATTTTGCCCTGGTTGTTATTTTGCTTTTAATTATAGCTGTGTGCTTTTTGAAATTGATTTTAGGTTCTATGGTTATGCCTAGGTATTTAACGGAAGTAGTTCATTATTTTCCTGTAAAATTCGGTTTCTGTGTTCCATCTTTTCCTTAATCACTTTCAATAAGTTATTTATTCATACTAGCCCTTCATATGCTATTTTATTTGGTTATTCGCATTGTGTTTCTTTATTTAAAGCCGTAGTACTGCAGTTGTGGTTTTTTAAACAGCCTTGATGGCAAGGTTTGTTTGATTTTTCACATGTATTACCTCTCCCAACTGTTTTGTTGCAAGTGCCTGCACAAATTTTCTCTCCTGGCATTTTTCTTTTATTTAACCAAAAAGATTTTGGAAATATATTTATTTTACGATATTTAACATAATTATAGTATCTACAAAAGCGTTGAGCGGAGTCTAGGTATCGAATCGTCGATCTCTCTGTTAGTAGCTGAGTGGTTAATGTTATGCGCTAAACTCGCACTGTCAAAATTATTTGAATCGGTATTAATAAATTTAATAACTTGAGACAGCGTAGAGATCAAAAAAGATTTATAGATTATACTGAAATGTTTTAATTAAAACACTGATTACTCATTATCAATGAGTTTGTATAACAATAATCCATGTAAACCATAACACACTATATCTTACGCGTGTATTAATAAATGTTTGGCGTTAATATACAACGGTTATATTCCTAAATTTTACTTGTGCACTTATCGAGGTTAAGCTTAACGCAATTTTATCAATGTTGTTGAGGCTCTGAAGCTTTGTTACTTTTCCTGCAGAACGGTAGTAGTTTGTCTTTATATCCTTTTTCTTAGATGTCTTTGGTGTATAAACAATAATGAACATGTTTTCTATTCTTGCTTACAAAAGCTCTATCAAGTCAACTTGACACTCCCTTCGTTAAGGCTTTACCATTGAACAATTCTTTCAATTTATACGTCGTTTTTTAATAAACATGTTTTTCCTCTTGCTTGTGACACTTTTCCATTGAATTTGTTTATTAAAGTGAATGAATAAATGCATTGAGTAGATTTAGAATATGTAATCGTAACACATTATTATTATTATATTGAATTGACGAGACGGATACATGATGAAACTCCATAACAAATTGAAATAAAACAACACAGTTGGGAGGGTTTCACATTTATTGTTGAACAATGCAACATGTTTCGCCACACGATGGCTTCATCATCATTATTCATCTGCCTGATGAAGCCACTGTGGGGCGAAACATGTTGCAGTGTTCAACAATAAATGTGAAACCCTCCCAACTGTGTTGTTTTATTTCACATAGAATTATTAAATTTTCGGATCTAATTTTCTTCATGAAACAATATTTTCATAATAAAATTTTTGTGATTATGCACTCAATTAGGGAAATATAGAGCAATGTTTTAGACAATGGATGCCACTTGAACATTTTTTTTGTATTTACGGATATAAAACACAAAACTTGAAACACTTCAAATATCCCATCCTTCAATTTTAATTGAATAGACAAAGTTCGTTCAAGTACCACCAAAGCGAATATTTATGTAATAATTAAAGTAAGAATGTCTTTAAATTCTGACTTATGTTTACGTCAACTCGACGTATTCTTGATCTGCCCCTATCAATAATACATTGAGCAAGCGTACTTCTTATTTATTGTTATTTTATTGTTCTTATTTATAATAAATCAACTCGACGTATTCTTGACATGCCCCAATCAATAATACATTGAGCAAGCGTACTCTTGACCTACCCCAATAAACTATCGAATAACCTAAATCAGATATGAAGTTATCTAGCGTATTTTTGACCTACCTCAACATATTTATTATTAACCAATCTCATTTAATACATTGACCTAGTGGACTTTTGGCCTACCCCAGTGAACTACGTACCGTTAACCTAACCTTCACCATTATTGAGTAATTTTTAACTTAAACATTGGATAGAATTTTATTAAAAGAACTTTATTTTTAGATAAAGAAATCTAAGCATTAGTAGGGTATGTTAAATTTACATATGAAAAACCAGTTCGATCCTATAAATTCTCTCTATATTTCAATTATGAAATCGATAAAGAAGCTGTTCGAATTCGATTAGTAGTTTTATATATATAGCATGTATTAATAATATTGTCGCTCGCGAGTATTTTAATTTCATTAAAAACTTGCAACCTGTAACATTAAATGGCACGTCTTATAAAATTCAATTTATAAAGTTTATTCGGCGTATCCGGCGTGATTTGGCTTGTAAAATTAAGTGCAGAATTGATGTTAGTTGTATTAGTGGCGCTGGAATAGGGAGACTCCATCAAAGTGCACGTAAAGTTGCTTTAATAAGATTTCGCCTTTCCCACTTAGATCCTTTATGCCTTCTTCCCACTTTGTGAAATATAACTTTGCTAGTTAGATTTAGAGGTAGCGATTAATCCGTTAACACGGGCTGATAAAAATATTTATTATATATACGTTTGTGTGCCGTAATTTATGACGCGCTCAATTATACACAATTATACTAAGCCCTGACCGGGATGAGAACTGGAGACCAGTAGGCCATATTGGCGCACCAGGAATATTTATGTATTAACGAGACTTATAACCCGCACCATAAATTATCAATTCTAAACTGTGGACTAGTGAATAATGTTACGGTCGCTATTATGTGGACGTTTTCAGGAATGCAATTTAATTTAATCACGCTATATATAGTGTAAGAATAAGTACACGTATTGTATATATTATGCCTAACAATACCTTGATAGATGGTTATAACAATATTATAATTAACAATAACCAGCATTGTATTTTATTTTGTTTAATCGTATAACAATATCTTAACATGATTTACTAATTATTAAAAATATAGAGTAATATTTTAAGCTGATTACTACAGTGGTAAAAAAACACGATTTAACTGAAATTGATATAAAAATAGCTTACTTTTCCTTGACAATAGTCTATTTCATAATTATTAACAAATAATCCATTTATTACTAAAACAATAATGAATTGTTTTTATTATTTTTTAAATATTAAGCTTAAAATTTACTACGCAACAAACTTAATGCTAGTAGCATATTTAAATATGAGCAAATGATGACTTTAGCAGTTTACGTCTTTGTTAAAAATAGTTAGGCACGGATATAAAATACGCATTCCTTATAGGTCAATAAAAGTGGATGTCTTTATCAACGTGGAACTCGTCCATCTAACATTCCCAGAACGAACGTAAAGCACAACATTGTGCTTCATTGTACAAAACGAGAAAATCTTGTCAATTAATTATAAATAAACAGATTATTGACTTAATGGATAAGTTAGAACAGAAAACCTTTTGTCGGTAGATCAGCTGCATATTAAGTAAAATTAAAAGTAAATTTACTTAATAATATACTGACACATATACTGTGTGATATGGAGTTTCATCAATCCAGTATTTAAAAGTAAATATCGGGTAATGTCGGCAAAAATATTTTTCACACAATCTAATGTCCAATTCACGCCCGAATTCGTCGCGCTCATTACGGAAATCTCCTGCGAGCGAAAAGACAACTTTCTCGATATTCATCTGTAAATAGAATGATAGGAAAGTTAATTGGGAAAAACCACAAAACTTCTCACTTTTGCTGATATTATTTTACCGCGACGTCTTCATTATCTGCACATAACTCCAAAACCAATATCCAACTTTGTTAAATAAACTAAATAATAATTATATGACTCTCAAATTGGGATGTGTGTGTTTTATGTGTCAGAAAAATATAACTTTCTATTAAATTTTTAATGCGAAAAACATTTACTTTTTCTTTTTTCAATACGTATGGACTTAACACTCAGACCATAATCGACAAACTTATTAATTTGTGAAGGGTCATCTAAAACACGCGTTTTTCACCATCTTAGATATGTAGTTAAAAATCACTTTAGTCTAGTTTAATTTATCCATCGCATCTTGTGTGTCCTTCAAAGAATTATTGAATACTTCATAACATTTCATAATCTCGATTCGCTCGTGTCTTGTTCTATAGCATTCTAGTCTTCTATTTGCATTTTCACGAATACCTACCATATATCATGTTGGAAATAAATTATACTATTTTAAGATCTTATATATGGTGTATTCGTACAGAGGTTGCATACTTTTAGGAGAGATAGAGACCTACACGATGGGAAGGAAGCATGGTTGGAAATGGCTGGTGTATGTAATAGATGTTGCTACTTAAACTTAACCTGTAGGAGATGAAGCTCACAATGTTTTTGACGATAATTATATCTTTATTTTCTTCATTTCCTAATTTTTGTTGTATTAATAATAATATACATGTTTGCTCCTTTTTTCATTGTGTTTTATGCATTGCTATAGTCTGTCAGACTGAATGTTTTTGTGTCGTTTCTCGAAGCGATATTTTGTGACGTAGGACGGAAGATCCAACGGATGGACTATATGTGTTTTCCCATCATCTATATGTTCTCCATCTCGCTTAAACATTACGTCACCTTACGTTTAATGTTATATTACACTAATATTAGTGAATTCTGTAGGAATATTTCGTCGACTTAAAATTTGTAAGTGAACAGTTATTACCTACCAATAATACTAACCAATAATCCGAAAGTTTAAAGGATAATACAGCTGTAGTATTAGATAATTATAATTCCTTAAAAAACTAAAATCTTTTCATAAGAATAGTTCCGACCGTTACTACGTGTTAATTCGTGATAAACTCTAAATTAACTTATAACTACTTTAGAACGTCAAAACTTAAATCGTGTTTTTACTTTCCATATAGTATATATAGAGGAATTATTGTTATAATTATATTTAACTAATTAGGCTAAAAAACATGTTACACATACCAAAATTAAGTTTAATTAAAGTGGTTTAAGTAAAACTATTTATAATTTTTATATTAATTACTATTTTAAAGATTATATATTTGCAATAAGTATAATTAAAGGCGAAGATAGAGTTAGATGTAAGTACATCATTAGTACTATTGTTAGAAGTACATAAAAGTAATTGAGACATACCGCAATTCAATTATTAAATCGCATCAATGACATAAAGCTTCTGCCATGGCTGCCAACTGCTGCCCGCTAGTTTTTACGATAGCGGCACGATTACGCTTACATTTTTACGGAATGGGTGTATTATTTTTATTTGAAGAGTTAATTCCATATGTCGTGTTTTACTCGCACATGTTTAATTAAAATATAATATCTGGATTTAATTCGACGGCAAGAAAATGCCCGGAAAAACTCCACGATTTATGATCATCAGTAGCACAATCATTAAATTACCTAAATTATTCTTAATATAATTCTGTAGTGAATTATCATTTTAGATCACGCGACAGGTATGAGTGAGAAAGTGTGCATTTCTGTTTTAATAGTATCTTCGGTGGAAATCTGGTGGATAGCGATAACGAAATATGAATGGCCTATATATTATGCTTACGAATAAATTAATAAAAATTGCAAAACATATGAATTATTCTAGTAGTCCCGGGCGTGAAATATATATGTTTTACATCCAGATTACGTATGCTCTCCATACAAAAAGACGCCGTTATTTGTCAAATGTACGGTGCCGGGTAAAGGTTTATATTAATATTTGTGCACAGCAAGTTCGCAAATTTCAAAATGCATTATTTCCGGCAGAACAAAAACCTTTATAACATGCTATAAACATTAAAATTAATTTGAAAAGACCTTGCTACGGGGTGTCGGTATATTGGATTAAGCAAAGCGTTGCCGTTGTGAAATTAATTAAGGATTAAACTCTAGGCGAAAACAAATTTTAACATCTTTTAATCCGGCATTGATTATATTTTATGATGACGTCAAGACGTTGCGATTAAAATGCGATTCGATGATGATAGGCTTTGCGATGTCTATACCCCGAAGGTCGGTAAACTTATTCGCATTCGAGGTAACTTCATGCTAATTTAAGCGTACTTTCAAACAACGCCACATCTAAAACATCTAAATATCCATAATTGGTGGTGAAATTTAACACATGTCGGACTCATTTACTAACGAAAATATATCCCACTGTGCGAATAATTGGCATTTATTGAAATTCATGTTCAACTCATTATCAAATACGTCGGATGCTTTATTATTATTCAAGTCTTAAACGAATAAAATAATAAACGGTATTATTTTTATTTTCAACTCGGGGTGACTTCTAATCTTTATAAAATCTAGTTGCGTATCTTTATCTCCATAAGTAAACGAAGTTCTGTTTCTATTTCTATATCTACAGATATTGTTTTATACTTTAATTTCATTCATTACTATCAACAATAAAGTTCTTTATTTAAATAATCTAATTATATATACTTTTACTATCACCTTTCAACAGTCTGCTTAATAAGTTATTGAATTGACGAGGCGGATACATGATGGAATAAAACAACACAGGTGAGAGGGTTTGACATTTATTGTTGAACACCGCAACAATAAATGTAAAACCCTCTCCTCTGTCTTGTTTTATTTCAATAAAATAATTTATTGTTTAGGTGTCAAAAAATGTAGTATTGATTCTACTTTTCTTTTGGTTTCGACAGACGAATTGAATACACAATAAATTGAGCCGCTGTAATAAAATAATGTTAAACTAAATTCGTATTACGAGAATATTGGTCTGAGAGGTTTATTGACTTCGTCTAAGATTTGTTTAATTTTTTTTATCGCGTTTAGTTTTTATGCTGTACAGCGAAGCTTCATATATCTCAAACTCCGTCGAGACGACGTTTTTCTTTTACCAACATTTTTAAAGGCTAATCTACTTGATTTTACGAGAAAATTTATTCGAAGATTTATTATACGTGCTGTATAAAAATTAAATAAATATCTACAAAGGGCGATTAA
Source organism: Ontholestes murinus (assembly GCA_963969525.1). Classification (NCBI taxonomy): domain Eukaryota; kingdom Metazoa; phylum Arthropoda; class Insecta; order Coleoptera; family Staphylinidae; genus Ontholestes; species Ontholestes murinus. Next base: position 16,197,207 of record OZ018399.1, read on the forward strand.
AACTAAGACCATGAGCTCCCGGGGGAATTAGATTTCTGTTTGAAAATATTCTCCATATAATATAGCTTATTTTTTTATGATGTATGGAATTTTTTTACATGTCATGTGTGTTTCTTGTTGTTTGTAATGAATTTTCATTTATTATTAATTATGAGGTTGGAATAAATAAGTAGTATATTATTTATTATAAATAACATGATAAACATTCACTTCTATAAAAATCATATGTGAACAAAGATGGTAGTAGCAAAAATAGGAACAAATAGGGAAAAAAGACCAAAAGTAAAGAACAGCATATTTACATGTAGACAACATAATCACAATATAGAAAGAAATATAGAAGTGTTAAAGTGCCAATTCCTGATGAAAACAGTCAGTTAAAACGGATATACAAATACATAACCTAGAAACCGAACATGAAATCTGCACGTACTAATAAGATCAATTGCGAACCGAGAAAGACAACACACGTCAAATACATACGAATTGTTGAGTGTGGTGTAAACGAGAAAGCGTTGGAATCAATGAATTGCGAACTGTTGAGCGGCGGTTCAAATCCCGGTCAGGGGAATTGATTTCGTTAGTATCAATATAAACTCACGAAAACTATTATTACGAATACAATTTATTCACAACAAATTATATAAATAAAAATGTCAAAAACCCACAGCATAAGGGATAGTGATGATGATGATGACACCGACGAAGGAAACAGGAAACGATATGTCGAAGTACAAAATAACACTTTGGCAAAAATAAAACAGAAAATATTATGAAGAAATATATACAAGAAAAAGATAAAATTGATTCAATCATTGAGTGTGGAAAGTGCTGAATGAGAAAGGCAACAAAGAACGAAATGTGTTGTGGGGAGCGGGGCAGGGAGGAGTGGTCAGGGTGAATAAATACGAGGGTAGATTGAAAAGTTTCCGGAATGGGCAAGAAAACGCAGTAATTAAACAGGTTTATTTTTTATTTTTCAGCATAGTACCCTTGCAGGGCGATACACTTTTCCCAGCGGTGCTACAACTTTTTTAACCCTTCAGAAAAATATGATTTCGGGAACTCTGCAAAATAAGCTTTAGTGGCGTCGATGACCTTCTCATTTAACGTAAAGCGCTTGCCTCCGAGCCAAGTCTTCATGTTTGTGAACAAAAAGAAGTGGCACGGGGCCAGGTCTGGTCGTAGCCCAATTCAACCAATTTAGCATTGGCGATTCGGGATGAATGAGCCGGCGCGTTGTCGTGGTGGAAGAGCACTTTTTTCCGCTGTAAATGAGGCCGTTTCTCCTTCAATATGCCGTTGAATTGATCCAATAAATCGCTGTAGTATTGTCCCGTGATAGTTCTTCCCTTCTGCAAAAAGTCGATGTGTATCACACCTTGCGAATCCCAAAAAACGATGGCCATGACCTTTCCAGCCGATGGGACAGTCTTTGCCTTCTTCGGAGCAGATTCGCCTGGAGAAATCCACTGTTTCGACTGCTGCTTGGTTTCTGGTGTGTAGTGGTGGATCCATGTTTCGTCCACGGTCCCGAATCGGCGAAAAAAATCCGTTGGATTACGCTTTAACAAGGCCAAACACTCTTTCGAAGTGGTCACACGATTTCGCTTGTTGTCCATAGTCAGCAAACGCGGCACCCATCGCGCCGACAGCTTCCTCATGCCTAAATTTTCGTGCACGATATTTTGCACACGTTCATATGAGATGCCCGTGGTCTCTACTATTTCGCGCAAGATCGGCTAACACGAGATCATGGACTTTGTCGACCATTTCTTCATTTGTGGCCGTTTTGGACGTCCACTGCGTGGTTCATCCTTGGTGCTCGTACGGCCACGTTTGAACTCTCTCACCCAGAAACTAATAGTCGAAAATGAAGATGTGGATGTGCCATGAACTTTCTGCAAAATATCTCGTATCTCCGTCGCCTTTTTCCCATCCATCCAGATATGTTTGATGACTGCACGAAATTCGTTTTTATCCATTTTTGCAAAAGTGCCTGACTTGCTTCACAATATATCCTAGTAAACAAAAACGGAACGACGCACGTGTCTGAAAATTTGACAGCTTACCTAAAATAGGTTAGCCTTGACAACCATCATAACAATTTCACGATACGCGCGCCATCTCTTGCCCATTCCGGAAACTTTTCAATCTACCCTCGTAGTAAGAAAGCCACAGGATAAATTGATAAACAAGATAAACAAGGAGGGTAGGAGGATGGGGGATTGGTTAATAGAAGAGGGATGGAAGATGTTAAATTGGGAAGGGAAAACGTATCTGGGGCAACAAGTCATTCATTGGTTATGTCGTATGTTTTTGTATGATTTTTTTTAAGAAAGAAGACCAAAGATGCAAATGAATAAATAAATAAAAGGAACTAAATAGGGAAGGCGTTAGAAGAATGGAGGTGAAAGAAGTCCTAGGGTCTGACCATTTGCCAATAACGGAGGAGATACGGATGTAAAATATTAAGGAACATAAATAAGAACAGGGATGGTGGAAGCTAGATGATAGTGTGAGTACTATCAAGAATATGAGAAAGCGCTTAGAGAAGATTGATTGGAATGAAGTAAAAACAATGGAAGAGATCGTTGGGAGATACGAAAGAAAAGTGAAAAAGAGTCTTAGGAAGAGATCCCCATGGTTCGATGATAATTTCGGGACGTAAAAAGGAAGGTGAGAAAGTTATTGAAGGAGTGGAGCTTGGACAGGAGAAATGAGAAGTGTGTTGTGGCAGCGAGGGCTAAGTACGCCAAATTATGGGTGATTAAGGAGATGCAGGCTTTGGAAAGACCAGTGAAATGAGATTATGAAGAAATGAAAAGGAGATATGGAGTATGTTTACAAAAATAGACAGAGTGAAGAGCCGAGCGGGGTAGAGGAACAAGAGTCGATGTAAGGAAGGTATGGATGCTGGCGTATGCGGATGATATGCTGCTTTTGGAGAGACTTTGCAAAGATAAAAGAGGTAATGCAGAGAGTGGAAGGTATATGGACAAAAGAAGCGAATGCAAGGAAAACAAAGTGGATGCGATTTAGGAATAGAAGAAGGGTAGGAAGAGTGGTCGAATTGAAATGGAAGGGAGGGGTGATTGAGAGGATGAAGGAGTTTAAATACTTGGGCTGCGTATTAAAATGCATAGGTGGATATGATGAGCCTCCCAAATGGGAAAGACAGAAAATCATGGGGCGTGTTGAGGAAGAAGTGGGGAAAATGGTTTTCGGGCAACTTGCAATTGGCGTGTAAGCTGTGGGATGATGCGTGTATGAAGCTCATTTCATGGGGAATAAAAAAGTATGAATGCTTTGAGAGAACAGTAGTTGTACCTGAAGCAGAGTCTGGGGTTTAAAAGATCAACGCCTGGATACATTCCGCTACAGGAAACAAATATAATTAGTGTGTATGAGGATGCAATGGAGAGAGTGGTGAAGTGTGTGAAGGTGTGTGGGGATGGGTTTATGCAGCGGCGTGCGGTCCATGGAAGCGGTGAAAGCAGTGCTTCCCTTGTAAAATGAATATAAAATGATTTTTCTTGAAGTAAATAAGAGCAATGTTTTATTTATTATAGTTGAAGAAAAACCGCTCCATGATGAACATAAATTACTGCGAGCGTGTTCTAACTGTAGGGCCAGACGCCTCTGGAGTCTGGACGCTGCGTTCTTACGCGCTTCTTTATGACGGAATCGAAACGGCTCGAATGTCGAATCTATGAGTCAGTTATATTTTTAAACCGCAAGTTCAGACTCGTCTGGAAGTAGAGATCACGACCGCTTCTTTACCGTTAGTATTAAAATGACGGCCTGGTTTGCTCATAGGCTGAATTTAGTGCTATCCCAGTTTGTTGGTAGTACTAAAGAATGCAAGGTATTTTTTTAACCTTGGGTGGATTGGCTTCACTTCTTTCAAAATCGACAAAGAGAACGCCCGCGTTAAATGAAATGGTAAAAAAAAAAGATTTCCAAAGATGTGTTCAATACGCTGGAATTATAATGGCAGACTGGTTGGTACAGTTTATGATTATCGAGAATCTTTAATATTACTATTTGAAAATATATTAAATAACAAAAGCGACTGGGATCCCGAGACTACAAATGGCGTAAGAGGTTATTTAGAGTTATTAAAGAATGATTTCAATTTTAATTTTTTATTGAACCTATTTCGACATATTTCTATATTATAGAATATTTTACAAATGAAATCAGATGATATTGGTTTTGTATTACAAAAATTGCAGAATTTGAACAAAATCTCCTTTGACATCGCGACAAATTTGAGTTGAAAGAGAACATAAACTGAAAATTCGCAACCTCAAAATAAACGCCTTCGAATTGGCAAAGTTAGCAATCTTACAATTTCGTATCGGCGGCTTTTTGTGGAAAAAATTGACAATATAGCTCGACAAATACGAAACAGATTTAATAAAAATTTTAGTGATTTAAAATTTGTGTAATTATGCAATTTTAATATTTAACTCACTTTCCTTGATTGCTTCCCTACTTTAAAATTCCACCGCACGCCACTGGGTTTATGAGAGTTTGGTGAAAGATGTATAAGAAAAAGGTTGAGTGAATAGAGGATGGAACGCAGAAAAATAAACGAAAGGGCAGGAGTTGTCGAGAATATAATGAATGCATGGTTGTATAAAGGGATAAAAGTGCAGGCATGGATAAAAGAGAAGTGGAAGGAGGTTGGGGTACAGGATAAGCAAGGTTGTATTGGGGGGAGCACAAACAATTCGATGTATGAAAGGTGTATAGGAGTGTACTTGACTAATACCCTAGCACGAGCTAGGTGCGGTTCGGGAGAGAGAGAAAAGAAGATTTGGATGGGTAAAAGGTATGGTAGGTGTGTGCACGAATGGTGATACATGGAATCATTTGGAAGAATAGTTTGAAGGATTGTGTGTGCAGTGATTGTTGGAAGCAGAAGGGCAACAGAATGGATTATTTAGGCTAGAGCTGGTGTAAAGATTTTGACAAAACTTGGAGGGTGGTAGAGGAAGGAAAAGAGAAAAGTAGAATATAGTTTTTTTTTATATGACAACTAGAATAGAAGGTTGTATTTATATGTTTAAGTTTTTATATCAATAAAGTAATTTTTTGTACTAATGAGAAAGAAACAAAATAAAGTAAACTTATAATAAAAAACACGATCGTTTTGAGTTAAGCTTCATCAGACAGATGAAGCCACTGTGTGGTGAACCAATTGTAGCAGTATCTACAAAATAAAGCTTAACTCAAAGCGCTCGTGTTTGTCATTATAAGTTCATAATGGAGTTTCGTCAAGTAACAGCCTTATCAATCCAATATTTAAAAGTTATTTAAGTGTCAGAAACCAAAAATAAAGGAAAAGACAAAAATGGTACATAAAGACAGAGGGGAAACAAATAGTATTCTTGATTCCTGAGGCATCTACTTCGTTATACATGTTATTATATACAGACAAAGAATTAAGTATTATTATTAAATAGTATTCTGTTTGAAGAATGAAGAAAGTTATATGGAATATAGGAAATTAACAATAACTGGAAAATAATTCATCTAGAATTAGCAGATATTAAAAATAAGACACAATAAAAAGGAAAAGACATACAGAATAAAGGATGCTGGCTCTTTCTGTTCTACCAAAAAATAGGGAAGAGCTAGAATTGATGCAGGATAAATGGTAAATTAAATATAAATTACTAAGCCGTAATTAGAAAAATTTATGAATGAAAGGAAAAGGCATGTCTGTAGATCTTCTTCCATGTAAACACTCTAACTACACCTCAAGTGTAGGTCTGTAGTTACAATAAATTTTAGTAGTAAAAACGTGTCGTTCTAATTTACCATGTTTTTAACTGTTTTACTAAATTTAACTTAAATTTAAATATGTATTCAAAAATTATTAATTAGATCTTCACTTGTTTTTTATTATAAAACTAGATTTTAATTGCTTATTTCAAATGTTTTTTTTTTAATTTTAATTGTTTGAAGTTATATATTAAATGTTTATTTTTATTTATTCCATCTCCTATTCAATTGTATTAAATAAATTACTAAATGTATTTTTAATAAAATTTAGATTTATTTTGATACAAATTTCAATTGTTTTTTTATAAAATTTACAACTGCTTGCCTTAATTTTAGAATATATACAGGGTGTCCCGTTAATGCGGGGAAATGGCTAGACCATAGATTTCTGAGGTCAAAATATGACGATTTAACGCAACTTATCTATTTCCAAAAATTTACGGTTAAGCCGGAATTTGGCTTCAAAGTTTCAAAATTTTTTATTTCTTTTGTTTATAACAATTGAACGCTTTATTTGATTTAAATGAAATTTATTTTTAATAACTACCATAATATAATACATCATTTCAGTTATTATGACTATTATTGGTTAACAAGAAGTATAAGAAACAGTAGTACCACCACTTAAAAACTAAAATAATTTTTTATTGGTGGATCTAATAAAAACTAAAAAATACTACTTGAAAGACAATTTAATTTAAAAACTTTTTTATCTCTTAATAATATTTGATATCTTTTACGGTTTTCTCACAAAAAAATAAAATATATATTTTTTATCTAGTAAAAACAAAATCAAGTTTTTCATCGAATCGAGAAAAAATGTTTTTCGTGGCCGTCTTTCCTTAAAAAATGTAAATTATGTATAATAATAATTATTTAGTGTCTTTTATCAATTAATTTTTAACTTTATTATAGTTCATAAATATTCATATTTGGAACAAACAGATATCTTGTTTATATTAGGATTTTGCAAAGAACATTGTTTGAAAAGTGTTAGATGTTGTTTTGATTTATTTTATTAATTGATATTATTTAATTTTTATTCAATAGAGTAAGTTTATTTACTTATTAATGAGTGCATAATGAGTATACTATATTCATATTTTATTTTTTATGCAAAACCCGTACAAGTTATCAAAAACTGGTAAGAGTCAAAAAAGTTTTTAAATCTAATGCCCTTTCAAGTAAATTTTTTTGGATTTTATTGGATGCACCAATAAAAAAATATTTTAGTTTTTAAGTGGTGGTTTGGATATAGATAAGTTGCGTCAAATCGTCATATTTTGACCCCAGGAATCTATGGTCTAGCCATTTCCCCGCATTAACGGGACACCCTGTATATCTGTTGTGTGCAATTTTTTTATATAATAAGTTTGAAAACTATGTACATTTTTCATAATACATTTTTTATTGTAGCTTAATTACTCGTCTTCTTTTATAATTTATATTTTGTACTTCAAACGTTTTTTCTTAAAGTTATCAACTATTTTTCTCTGAGCAAATATCATTTATGTTGTGTGATTTTTCAAGTACTTTAGAGCAAATTTTAAACAGTTTTACCAAATTTAAATTTAAATTTTTAAGCAAATTTATTAATCATATTTAAAGTAGTTTTAAACCTAGCATTACTTTCAAAAAGTCAACCTATGCATATCATTATAATAAATGCTTTAAAACTTGCTTCAAAACGGTTAAAACTTTTACAAAACCTAAAACAATAAAAGTTTATATTGACCTAACTAATCCACCTACCCCTTTAAAAACCAATTAGCCTCGTATGATTAAGATTAGTAGCAACATATAATATATTAGAAATTTACCTAGCGTACTCTTGACCTACCTCAATAATTTGTGGATTACATAGGTCGGGAGAACGCTAGGTAAATTTGCTTAGCGTACTCTTGACCTTCCTCAAGAGATATGCATTAACGCATGTCAGGACCTGGCACAGATCAAGATACAGTTTATTGTGGTAGGTCAAGAGTACGCTAGGGTAATTAATGTATTGAGTACGTTAGCTAAGGCGTTTCATACGGTAGGTCAGTGGATACAGAATAGTTGTAAAATGAGAGCAGTTGAAAACAGATGATAATACGTTTAATTAAATCGCTGAGAATTATGTCTATGAATTTTTTTTAAACAATTAAATATTTATAACTGTTATGAATTCGTATAAAAAACTAACAACCATCATTATAGACCAATAAATTCGTTACTGCTTCTGCTATATGCCAACCAACATGAACTGTTAAGTAGTGCCGAAAAATTTTTTCGCAATGTTTCGACATTAAAAATTGTGTTAATTCTCAGCCAGAGCGTTTTATGTACTACATATTTAATGGAATTTCACCAAGTAACAGCCTCCTCAATCCGATACTATTATTAATATTTGATTAATGGATTGAAAATTCGTTATCTAACTTTGTTTGAATTATTGATTTCCTGTCAACAACAGTAATAGACCGGCTTCGATCTCGTTTGGATCACATCAGCGTAGCTTAGTCGAGAACAGGAGAAAGAAATTTTAGCATGGAGTTTTTTTTCACTCCTGAATGTAATCCATAGTGCAACAATTTAGACAACAGGTGTCACCTTAATGGTAAATCTATTTTTACACAACCGCTTTATTTTTTGTATATTGTATAGATTTCTCTAAGGTTTTTTATGCTTCCTACCCATCTCGTCATGTTTAATAGAAGTTAAAAATAAAATAATTACTACTATACACATTGATTTGATCAAAATATTATTTATGTTTTGTTTTGGATAAATAATGTTATTACATTCGAAACGTTAAATAGCGTATCAATCTGCGGCAATCGAGCATTACCCGCAAATCTTGGAATAAAACGATCGAGAAACAAACGTATATATAATTTAAAGCAATTCCTGCTGAGTTACCCGTATGCATCCTTAAACAAATAGCAATCGATTCCCCGGTATTTGAACAGATCGTAGGATAATGCTCGCCTAGAAAATTACAGGGGAAAGGCGGATAAGAGGGCTCCGAAATAAATACTAATTATCACGGTGTAATGTCTTCCACAAAAATCTATGCCATTTAATGTTAATTATTCCAGGGCGGGAATGCTCGGAGTATAAGGGACGTTACGCAATTTTAGATATTATGAGATTTTATTGCTCTTAATTAATGTTGAATTTGTATATTTTAACGTTTACGCCGTTGAATCGTCGTAATTAATAAGGCTCTTATTTTATTAATGCCCACCCTAGAAAATTTCATCATCTTGCATGCATAATGGTTTCGAAACCTTAATTTCCTCTAAAGGGAACGCCGCGTCGCGTTTTTATGCCCTTAAATTGTAAATTTTGAAAGGGCCTATTATATTTCTAAATAACACCTATAAAAGGGTAAGCAGTTCAGATTCCCTTATTAAAAAGGTCTCATGGAAAGGTCACTACTTTTAACTCTTAACGTAAGATGGGTGAATATCGGGCGGTTTTATCGCATACGTCGAACCTCAGAGTTCCGTTTTATTGAGTACTTTTATAAGAAAAAATACATACAATTATCATTAGATGTTTAAAAATATATTTGTTAATTTTATAAACGTAAGTGATGACGTGGACGATAGATTAAATAAAACGTATGTGTATATTTCAAACACTGCAGTATTATTGAATTGAGATTTATTTATATATATATAATAGACATCAACTTTATAAATTTACATATTATAAATTCAATATCATAAGAAATATTAAAAAAATCTTTTATAGACTAAATATTTCCTTCGTACATTGTAATTTACTTTTAGGCCTTATCTCATTAGTGAGTCTCTCATAAAAAATTAAGTTAAAGAAATGAATCTATGTTTGCCCTGCATCTGCCTGGTCTCATATACATAAATTATAATTAAATTTATCGATTGAATTTATCATTTGTTATGTTATTACGTATTTATAAACTGCAACTGTACTTTCTCAAATTATTCTCGTGACACAATTATAACTTGTGTGAGGCTACGATTAAATATTTAGAGTTGCTTATTGAAAAAACTCTCGCGGGTATGAAACTTGTCAGTTTTTAAATTGTCAGGTGTGAGTTGAAATTTAAAAAGGTGAAGTTTAGTATACATATGACTGGAATTTATTTATTAATTTAGATAAACGTTGTAGTGTTGTAATACGATCAAATAAATAAAATACGTTGATCATCAGACTTTTACCAATGATAATGTATAATGTGTTATTAAATATTTGTGTTAGTACATTTCTCTTCTATTAGTATTGACGAAAAATGCTAATTAAATATGAAACGGATGCAATTTTATTTTGGAAATTTAAAAGCTTAATGAATTTAGAGGTGCTTGTACGTAATCTGTTCAACTCCATCAATTGATCTAGTCTACCAGAATTGCAATTACTCATTGCATAGTTGATGGATTGAAATCACTATTTCAACCATATTTATAAGTGGTTGTGTAATTAATCTAAAGTAAAATTTGCGTAATTCGTAAATATCAAGTTTTTATAAACGTAAAAGTAAATAATAATTATTGTAAATAATAATTTTCTACAAAGTAAAGGACTTTAATACATTTTTATTATTAAATTATTGTAAACATAAAAGTTAATTATTTATGGTTGTAATTGGACAGTAAAGAAAAAAAATATCAGCGTTCGTAACTAATTGTGTATAGCGAGTCGTTTCAGTTAATAGATGTGGGAATAAATTCAGAGTAAAATTTATAGTTCCACAACCGTTTTGTTTGACGGGCCACAATTATTTAATTGACGTCATTTGATTGCGGTGTAAAACGAGAAGGAGCAGCACAGCAAATCCCCACGCAATACACTTTGTACCAATAGCAAATATTTCCCGTTATCAAGTTCATATCTTCAGCACGGCAGATTAATTTCGAGATATTAAATAATATATGAATTAACGTATCGGCATGGGCGTTATTGCAAAATGTAATAGTAGTTAAGTATGCGCAGCCTTCGCGCTTTTTTTTCTCGCTCGGCAATTATTAATGCAATTGTTGAGTGCATATTCATAGATCAGGTGAGCAGAACACCTTCACTCTCCAATAACAATTATATTCAGCATATAACTCCATGACCCCGTAATAATACCTTATAAACATTTCGTAATTAAAATACTCACAGCTTCTTTTATTGCATTTGCTCACAGTAGAATGGGCATTATTGCAATATTGTATAAAAATAGAGGAATGCCGGAGGAAAGTTGGTCTGGATTTTGTAATTAAACGGTTATGTTTTATTTCTTATTATGTCTTATTTCTTAATATATAATTTATATTATGGAATAACATTTTTTTAAATGTGAAATGTTTGAATTTGAAATTATTACTTCAATCGAACTGGCGATATTGATATAAATAAAGAAAGAAAAACAGACTACGAGTGTAAGTTAACATGACCCTTGATGTAATTGCTGTTATTAATCTGAACTAATAAGTCTCCACCAGAAGTACTTTTAGCATTAGATCATAGGTTCTCAACGCCCCCTTATGGATCTGTTTTAAATTCGTAACAGTTGGTAAGTAAAATAAATATGGGGTCTCTAACAAACAAGCAAAATAAGCTTGAGAGACTATGTATTAGATAGTCAGCAATGTAGTAAATTCTAAACTTATCAAATCCACGAAATATTAGTTTAAGATTTAAAAAATGGTTGAAAATATTACAAATTATCGGTAGTTAGGTAGGTTTTCTTCTGTTCCATAATGTTTTGATCAGATAAGGCATCCATAATGAGATCCTAAATCACGAAAAGTTCTTGACAACTGGTGATACTCAAACAAATTACAATAAGAAAGAATAAATATATACTGCGTTTACAACTTAACATTGCACATTTACTCTGGAGTCTCTACCTGATTTTTTGGCATAAGATAATTAATATTATAGTGTTCTCTAATCTCTAAAATAATATTAAATAAACATTAAAATTTTATTTAAAATATTACAAAAATTGTTGGCAACGAATTTTTCTACATTCTCTCTCGCTCCAAATGAGGAATCCATAATGAGAGTATAAATTAAGAAATGTCTTTTGACGTCTAGCAAGTCGTTTTAAGAAAACTGATGAAATTTAAGCAAGTATCAAGAGATAAAGAAAAAACAGACGGCATGCGCAAATTAATGTGGCACCTAATGTAATTGATGTTATTAGTCTTGATTTACAAGTCCGTACCCGAAGTGTTTGCTATTATATAGTCAGCAATATAAAGATATCTAATCTTGCCATATTGAACTTCAAAATTTTTTAGATATTTTTTTTAAATACCCCTAGGTTCTCTTTTTTCTTAAATGTTTTACGTTATGGTTAGGTTATGTTGCACCTGATGTAATTTCCGTCGTTATTCAGGATTTATAAGTCTTCGCCAAAAATTTTTTGGTATTAGATAGTCAACAACGTAGCAAATTCTAATGTCAAATGAAATTTCAAGGTCCTCTGCGGTTCCAAATTTGTTAGGTCAGATGAGGAATTTATAATGATATCATCATCATATCAAAAAATGTCCTCTAACACTTAGAAGACTGTTTTAACACAACTAATGAAATTTAGTTAAATGACAATAGCAAAAAAATGGACTATGTGTATTAATGTTGCATCTGATATAATTGCTATTATGGCTTTGGATTTAGAAGTCTTTGCCAGAAGAATTTTTGGCATTAGTTAGTCAACAATAAAACGAATTTTAATTTTTAATCACTTTGGTAAATTTTCGTAATTGAAATACGATAACACTTTCAAATATTTATTTTCGACACACTGTGTCTTCTTCAAGCGAAGAAATAAATTTTAATGTGTTATATTTTTTTAATGAGGCATTAACATAGAAAAGTGAACTACCTGTGTAAGTTCATGTTGCACCTGATCTAAGATCAACATTTTCAAAATTTAATGTTTAATTCTGGATGCGTTTACTTTATTTTACTTATTTATTTATTTATTTTACTTACTCGACCTATTATAGTTGTTAGTAACTGGTGATGATAATCATCAAATAATTCTGGCTCTGAGGAAATATTTTGGCCATTTCTAGCATATTTAGGTCCAATTTCTGTAGACCTTGTAGATGTTATATGGGTGGCACCAGCGCCTGTTCCACCGCGACCTTTTCAGATCTATTGTGGACCCCTATTTATCTCTGACCAGCTCTAGCTTTGCCTCTTTGATTAGTCCGCACTTGGATTTATAGTGCTCAGCTTTTGATATACGATGTATGCTGTAAACCTTATTTTATATGTTATGTCAATTTGATGTAATAGTTTTTGGGACATCTTGAATATAATGACGAAGGAAACATGATGACTTTATTTTGCCACTGGTAAAGATGCAAAAAAAATCATCGTATCTCCTTCTCTATTATTTTCTAAATTGTTAAAAAATTAGAAATTAGCCTCTCACTAAAATTCTTCCTATTCCAAAATGTTCTGATTAAATAAGGTATCCATAATAAGAACATAAATCAAAAATAGATCTTGTGACGACTAGCAGAATTTTAAAACAATTTTCCAAATTACAATAAATTACAATAAACAAACAAAAACTAGAGTGGTAAGTAAGTTCATGTCCACCTGATACAATTTCCGTTGGCATTTCCTATTTATTTACTAATTTATTTTACTTTACATGTCCACTTAACGAAATATTCTAACAATTTATATAAATATTCAAACTACTTAACAATTTAGAGCAGGAGACACGTAGTGTTATTCCACTCAGACCCATAATACTAGATGATGATAACCTCGCCAGCAGTAGGTATTAGCCATTTAGGTAATATTTTAGCCATTGCTTGCTTACTTATGTTCATTTTGTATTAAACTGAAATACGCTGAAGTTTTATGTCAAAGTCAGTATCAACCAGAAAAATTGTTTATAAATTTCAAATTGTGGCTAACTAATTTTATTCTCTCCTGTTTTTTGGTCAGTGCCTTATCTATAATGAAATTATAAATCATGGAAGGTCATTTTATGTGCAACATACTGTTTTAAGTGAAATTTAGCTAAATAACAATAAACAAAAAAGTAAGCTGTGTGTGTGTGAGTTAATGCTGCACCTGGTGTAATTGGTTTTGTTACTTTTGATTTAAAAGTCTCTGCCAAAAGAATTATTGATATTAGATAGACGACAATTAAAATACTAATTTTAATACATTGAACCTAACCATAATTATTAGATCAAGATCTAACCATTTTATTAATCAGACATTAGACATATTTCAATAAACAAAGAAGAAAAATAGACGGCATGTGCAAAATAATGCACTAGATATAATTGTTCATGTACTCTGTCTCCGCCAGATTTTTTAATATTAGATATTAATATAATAATATGACATGTTCGTATCGTACCATACTGAACGCTAAAAAATATTAGTTCAACATTTTGTTCTAAAAATGCAAATTGTTGACAACCAAATTGTTTAGGTTACTTTCTGTCCCAAAATGTTTTGGTCAGACAAGACATTAAAAAAACGGTCATAAAGCCTTTTGACGTCTAGAAAAACGTTTTAACTCGTGAAATTAATCAATAAACAAAGCAAAAATTGTTGACATGTTCAAAAGAACATTCTGGATGTACTAGTCTCTACAAGTTTTTTTTTGTATCAGATCAACAAGATTTTAAGTTTTAAGCACACATGTTTCTTACACACCAAAAAATTATCAGATGAAGATTTGTTTAAAATATTTAAAAAAACGGTAATACCGTAAATAAATAAATAAATAAATTAAAAACTGTTGGCACCTAAAATTCCTAGATTCTCCCCTTGTCTAAACTGTTTTGACAGGGTAAGGAATCTGTAATGAGATCATAAATCAAGTTAGGTCTTTTGACACGCCTACCAGACTGTTTTAAAACATAATGTTGAAGATGAAGAATATCTGATTGCCGTTGTTACTTTGGATGTTTAAGTTTTTACCAGAAAGTGTTGGTTTTAGGTAGTCAACAGTGTAGACAATTTTAATTTTACCATTTTGAACTGCACCAAAATTATTAGATCAAGATTTTCAAAATCGTATAAGCCGTTCTAATTTATTGGCAAATAGAATTTGTAGGTATCTTCTACTTCTTTGTTTTAGATAAGGCATACATTAAGAGAAGATAAATTTAAAAAAAAAATGTTATGACGTCCAGCAGATCGTTTTATTATTATTTATTATTATTATTTAATATGATGCTTTAGATTACCTGTTAACAAAATACATTAATATTTATTTATTTATTTATTTACATCTTTGGTCTACTTTCTTAGAAAAATACATTTAAAAACAAATTAAGTACAAAAATATACATAAAATTTTGGCCGAAAGAAGCACGGGCGGAGTTCACAATCATAAAAAATACACTAAATTTTGAGCACAGGAATCACAGGCGGACTTCATTATCCAGCCAAACCTTGATGGAATGTTCTATTTATTCCAAAATAAAGATAATTGATAAAATTCATCCAAATTACAATAATCAATGAAACAGACGGACTGTGTACATTAGTATTGAAACCGCTTTAGTTGCCTATGAAGTCAAGAAAAGTCTTTGCGTCTAGTGGCCTTTTTAAAGTTCAGACCAATTACAATAAACAACGAACAAATTAGGCGGTTTGTGAAAATTGATATTGCATCTATACTTTGAATTTAAAAGTCCCTAGCAGACAATATTTTCGTATTAGTGCAAAAACTTTAATACGAAATCCAAAAATTTATTAGATCAATATTTCCAAAATCGTTCAACATATTACAAATTGTTGCCAACTAAATTTCCTAGTTCCTTCTTATGTTCCAAAAAGTTTTAGTCAGATAAGGCATCCTAAATAAGATTATAAATTAAAAACTATCTTTTGATATTTTCAACTTTAAGAAATATAAGATTTTAAAATTTGTTTAAAAACTCAAATTGTTGACAACTGAAATTGTTAGGTTCATTTCTGTTCTAAAATATTTTTAGTTAAATAAGGCATTCACAAAAATGTGTCGAACTCAAATTTTACCATATTAAACCAAAATTATTAGATCAAGAAGAAGGTCAAAAATTCTTGGATTCTCTCATGTTTATTATTTTGTAGATGATGTTTGATGATGATGATCTAGCAAACTGTTTTAAGAAAGTTGATGAAATTCAGCTAAATTTATGTAAACAAAGAAAAATATCGACGACATATACAAATTATTATTGCATTCGTTATAGCTTTGTTCTTCTTGCTTATAATACAGTTACAAAAGAATCCACAAATTAACGAAACGCGTACACAAATTTAGACAGCAAGAATCACGGGCGGAGTTCACTGGTTTCAATGTTCTTCCACTCAGACCCATACCAACCCACTGTTAGACATGCTGATAGCTTCTGAATCCTTCATTTGGAATCTATTGAAGCAAATACGCTATATTTCCCCTGTTTCAGGAGATGTATTTGACATTAGTCTGTCATTGCGACAATTTCAAATACCTGTGATATAATTGCCCCTTTACTCTGGATTTACAAATCCAATATGAAAATATAATCCTACTATATTGAACTCCAAAAATTATCCTAAGTTATCTCCTGTTACCAACTATAATTAATTCTATTCGGAATTCATTAAAAGAACACAAAATAAGAAACGTTTTTTTTAAATCTAGTAGCACAATTAAAAAAAACGTAAAATTTGGTTAAATATTATATATGTACTCTGGATTTACAACTTCTCTACTATAGTTGAAATATCAGTTAACAGTGCAGCGAATTTTAATCTTACTATATTGTATCTAAAAGAATATTTGATCAAGATTTTCAAAATCGTTTAAAATATTACAAATTAACTGAAAACTAAAATCATTAGGTTCTCTTTTATTCCAACTGTTCAACTGTTTTAATAAGATTCCGAATGAATTATAAGAACCTAAATCTAGAAAAGGCTTTTGAAATTTAGCAGATAGATATAAAACTGGTGAAATTTAGTCAAATATTGCACCTTTACTCGGGATGTGTAAGTATACCATTTTTAGTGTAAGTCAACAGTGCAGCGAATCTAATCTAACTAGAGAGTGAATAATATCTTTATTTAAATAAACATAAATACATTTGAAGCAAATACAGATTAATTTAATATAAGGGTTAGTTTGTCTGTTTGGGCTCTCGACCATCACTCTTTTTGCCCTCTCTTGACTCTAATTAATATAAAAAATAGGTACATTTGTTGTCTAACTTAACTGTCTGGATGATTCGAGCTAATGAAATCTTACTAGATTAAACCTAAAAAATTATTAGATCAAGATTTTGAAAATTACATTAAAAACTAGAAATTTCATTTATACCATTTCCAAATGTTTTAGTCAGATAAAGTATCAATAATTAGACAATAAATCATGAAAAGTCCTTTGATGTCTAACAGATAGTTTTGAAACAACTGAAAAAAATCAGCAAATGAAAATAAGCTACGTATACAACATGAACTTGCATCTGATGTAATCGGCCATGTTACTCTGAATTTATAAGTTTTTACCAGAAATTTTTTTGGTATTAGATAGACAACAATGTAAGAAATTCTAATCGTACTATATTGACTTCCACCAAAATTATTAGATGAAGATTTTCAAAATTGTGTGAAATTAAAACTAAATTTTCTCTAATGTTTCTAATTTTTTGGTCAGCTATAATGAGATAATAAGTCAAGAAAGATTTCTTTTAGAGACATAAATCAATAGGTCAATATGGTAAAATTAGAAGTCACCACATTGTTGACTATCTACCACAAATTCTTATAATAGGGACTTGCATCGTTATTTGGATGAATTGTTTTAAAGTAGTAATACTAGACAATATTACATCCAAATAACGATGCAATTCTTCATTATAAGAATTTTTGGTATTAGATAGTCAACAATGTGGCGACTTCTAATGTTACCATATTGATCTCGACCAAAATTATTAGATTTAGGTTTTCAAAATCGAATAAAGATAATGGTTGTGACCGTTACTACACGATAATCCATACTTACACTGAAATGAAAAATTCACTATGTTTTAACCACAAATAATAATTATTTGGCGTTAAAACATGGTGAATTTTTTAATTCAGTTTTCAAAATCGTATAAACTACCGCAAATTAGGGGCAATTCTCAAGTTTTCTCCTGTTTTATTTGGTTTTGTTAGATACGACATTCATAATGAGAATGCGTAAATCAAAAAAGGCAAACAGTTCTAAGACAAGTGAAATCAGCCAAATTATAATTAAAGAAAAAATAGAAGGCGTGTGTAAATTAATATTGCTCTTGATATTATTGCTCATGTACTCTGGATTTACAAATCTCTATCAAATTTTGCTTTGGTATTAGATACTCTATAATGTGGCAAACTCCAATTTTAAAATATTGAACTCTAAAAAAATTATTAGATCAAGATTTTCAAAATATAAATTATAAACAACAAATATTTCTAGGTTCTCTTTTGTTTCAAAATGATTAACTAAGATAAGACACTTATAATAAGAGCTTAAATCAAGAAAAGCTTTTTGACGTGTAGAAATATAATTGGCGAAATTCAGCAAAATCACAATTGTAAAAGAAAAAGTAGATGGCGTTTACAAATTAAACTTGCATCTGAAGTAGTTGCCATTGTTCTCTGGATTTACATTTTTTTTGGAATTAGACAATGTGATAAATTCTAATCTTACCATATTAAACTTCTGAACTACCTAAATTCCTCAGTTCTCTTCTATTATATTCTAACTTATCATATTGAAATCCAAAAATATTATACCTAGACTTTCAAAACTGTTTAATATGTTACAAATGGCTGGCAGCTAAAATTCTTCTTGTTCCAAAATGTTTTAATGAGATAAGGCATGATATTATAAATTAAGAAAAGTCTTTCTACGACTGTGTAAAAAACGGGTGAAAATAAATTCAATTATAATAAACAAAGAAGAAACAAATAATAGAAAAAAACACGAAAACATTTCGTAAATCTTGCTAAGATTACAAAACAAACTTATTGAAACAACTACTTCTCTGACTAGTTGTTTCAATAAGTGATTTGTTTTGTAGTCTCGTTGTTGTAGATTTATTAAAGTAAAAACAGATGGCGTGTGTAAATTGATGTTGCTGTTGTTAGTTTTTCTAGATGTGGAAGTCTCTACCAGAAAAACTCAAATTGGTATTAGTAAGTCAACAATAATTTAGAATATTTGTTGTAATTTTGACGATTAAATATTGATTATCAGCTTTAAGGTCTCAAAAATTACGATAGAGAATATTCTACTAGATCCTCTAGACATTTCCTTGTGAATTTTAAAATGAGGCTGTAATGCCGTATTTAACATCACTAACATCTTTTAGTGGAGCGATAGAACGTCATATTTAATAATGTGTGAATAACAATTGTTACCGGAATTAATTAATACTATTTCTGTATTTGATTTTCCAACGGTAAACCCCTATTTACTCAGGAATGTTGTTCAGTCAGGACGTCTTTATTTCTGTATGCGAACGTATGTGCTTCATCAAAATATTTTGATATTATTTAAAACCGCGTCCCTTGATATTAAAAAAAAGCAGCAGGACCCGGAGAGGAATATTAATTAATTAATATCTCGCCGAGGTATCGTGAATATATTTCAACGTTAAATTTTTAATATGAGACACATCGCACAGTGCATAAATATTAAAATTTATAATCGAGTTCCTCTTGCAACTCCAAAACTATATAAGAGACATTTTATTAAAGAGCATTCCACATTTCCTAGCCGAGGTGTTGACGGCGCCACAAAACCTAATCTCGCTGCGCTTTAGTTAAAATTTAATATACTTACATATCGAGATTAAAAGCAAAATTGCATGATATATTGCAAATAAAAGTGAACATCTTAAAAGTGCCGTTTAAATGCTGTTTATTGCCGCACAAGTTCTCATTTGACCCATTACATAATTAAATGTAGTTCTATCCACAATTTTATAGAGATTACGTGAGTAATTTGGTGCTATATAGGCTATTATTAATAATAATAATACGATAAAATGATTTAACTACAGTGGCACATTAATGAATTTTGAAAATACGTACTTAATTAAATATATTGTGTAAGTTCAGTGGTGAACACAGTTTTTAGCGATATTTCAAATTTAATAGAACAACTAGTCTGCATGGGCTGAATTAAAATCCGCATTACGGGATTGCGTGGAGTTGATCCTATTAAAACATATTTAATGAATTCGAGAGAAAATCGGCGCAAAGTATAATGGGTACGTTGGAATATGTTCGATTATTAAAACGCCGATTTAATGCTAATGCCCGCCTTGTGTTTTTCATGGGCCATTAAATAATTTTTATTTAATTCTAGAAAGGATTATATTACATTTTCGTCATTCGAATTGACGCCTGTATTAATTTATGCCCACGTTATTTTTATTTTAGGGAATAATTAAATTCATATGTACGCGTAAAGGTCGTAAACGTTGCACGCCGGCAATTAAAGTTCCACAATACAATAAATTATTTTCTTTTTGCCACACAAAAGAATATTAAGACCTTTAAAAACAGTTTCAATATATAAGGTGTACAATATAAAATCATTGGATTATTAATGATTTAATAATTAATCACATCATTAATTTTGAAGAGTTAGGTGAGGGCGTTCGCAATGAAGTTAGCGAATATAATCCAATAACTTTATCAAATCGGATATTTTGAAAAAATATATATTTGATGCAGTTTAAATTAAAACCCAACAAAATTAGTAATACGTGCAAAATCGTAGTTGTATTATATAACAAATCGAAAGAGTGCTATCGATACTATATGGGGTTCCTCAAGGATCAATGTTAGCACCCGTAATTTCTTATTAATGATAACTTACTAATGCCGTTATTTCACTTTTTATTTAGATACAGACTAAACCTTGGTTTTAAAATAAATATCTTCACATCATACAACAAAAAGGCGTTAACGTTGTTATTATAGATTGCATTAATTACATTATTAATGTTACTGTAATGTTTGTTGGAATTTCTCATAATGGGGTAGTAGCACACGTATTCTTTATAATTAAAGAGGCGATCGATACATCGAGGAAAACTTTATAAACAATTAAAACATTTCATTCTAACACCGATTTTATTGAAAAGGTCAGCAATGACATAAAAAAGGAACTAATTAATTGAAAAGCACGATTTTGTGGAATTGGGTAATTTAAAATAAACATTGTGAATAAGTAATAGGTGCCAGTTATATAAATAGGGCATCGCTTGGTTTTTTTTTTCTTTCTATAAACGTCACCGCTTTTCGATAAGCGGCGGCTAAAATAATACCCAAATTAATTTAATTTACGTATCATGTAACTGTGGAACGGTGGCAATATAACCACAATTATATATTCCAAAAACGTTCCTACGGCTTTTGCTATTTGAATTGACGTGCGTATTAATTTATGCCCACGCTACTTTTTATTTTGGGAGATAATTAAATTATTATGTATGAGAAGGCCATAAACGTTGCGCGCTGGCAATTAAAATTCATAATCACTTAGAAACAAATAAATTATATTTTTATTATGGCCGCGGTGATGTTTTACTATGCTCGGGGAGATATTCCAGTAATGTCTCTCTCGGGCGGTGTTGTTACTTTTAACTTGCAAGAGCCGCTCCAGGATTTATATTTCGGGTGTATGTTTGTGCTCGTAATTTAACCTTTATATAAAATAATATTTAATTAAACCCTATCATGTCGTAAATACTAAACTAAAATGTTATTATTGGTATGCCAGGCAATTAATTATATCTTTCCTTTTTCTGGTTTAATGTATCTAAATGGGGTACGAATTTGTATAAATCACACTTAGATACAAAGGGAAAGAATTACACGAGAATTGCTCTTAAGTGTTTGATATTCGAACCCTTTCATATTTATAAAGGGTGTTTACTTTCAGCCAGTGGAAAAGATTTTTAAATTGCCCACGAAGGTTTAGATGTGTATACAGTTACTTAGAAATTGAAAAGATAACCAATAAAAATATTTTCTTGGTATAAAATATTACTATTGCTACAATATTAGTAATTCTTATAATTTTACTTTCAAATTAAAATGACAATAAATATATTTATAATTTAAAAGCGAGATATTTTTACATACATTATACGAGGATCTTTTAAAAGTAAGAACTACTAGCTCCATCTCTTCGCACATAGAGTTATTAACGATCATTTAACGTCAATCCTTACGTTTGAGATATGAGTGGTAAGGAGCGATGGTCTTGGACTACTTACATCAGCCATTCCAGAGGAATGGTTTTAGTCGGTGAGTCTGACACTACCTTATAATAAGTGTACCCATGACAGACCTCCTCTATTCTTTT
Organism: Ontholestes murinus; assembly: GCA_963969525.1. NCBI lineage: Eukaryota > Metazoa > Arthropoda > Insecta > Coleoptera > Staphylinidae > Ontholestes > Ontholestes murinus. Next base: position 16,219,333 of record OZ018399.1, read on the forward strand.
AAAGAAAAAGTTTTTTATAGTAATTTATTAACGCTCTTAATTAGTCTAAAGTTGGCGTATTATAAGTAGATGTATCAACTTTAGTTTTAGTTCTCATCATGAATTTCAATCATGAAAATAATAATTATTTAATAGAATCGGAATTCATCACTTGCATAATGTATTAACGTTATATTATTGAAGCCGAGCCGCATATTAATAATTATTTAAGTCATTTATTTGTATAATGAATAATATCTCGTATATAGGTAAATAAGCACGAAATGTAAGTAAATACATTCTAGTTGGCATAACAATGGAATGATAATATAATTAATGTAAACATTTACAATAACGCGATGCAAATTATCTAGAAAATCTGTCCGACGTTATTGCTACCAGTTTTTGTTGGTAAAGCGTCAACGTATTATTATAATTGCAAATGTTTCCGACGCGGGATGTTTTGTTAGCTATTTTGTACCGCGCCCGCCGAGATGTTGCTTTGCTACCTATTTTTACGAATCATTGAGCATTCATGTGGATTTTGTTTTTGTTGTGGTAGCAAAGTAATTCCTGCAAGTGGGTCCCCGATCAATCACCCGTCCTTACATGTCTTCCATCACGATCGCAAATAGATGGTCCGTATCCGTATTTACATCGTGATAATTTCTAAGTGAAATGCGAAACTCGAATAATAACAATGATATTAACATATCTTCATCTTAGTGCTAGTAATGCATTCATATTTATTACATCAATGTTTATACAAATTATTAATACACTGCTTATACTCTGAATTAGAATGTCATAACTTCCAGTAGCAATGATTTATTTAAATTAATCATAAAATACAGAATAGAAAATAATTATATAATGAATAATAAATATTTTATACCCGAAAGGTTTGCATCATTATACAGCTTTCAACTAAAAATATAGTAATAACTAAGTACCAACAGATTGTGACATTAAAGCAAAATTAGCCTGTAAGCTTAGAAATTTGAATTTTCTGTAAGAAACTAGAACATCACTAAGGACAACACACATAACTTGTTTAAAAATCATATGCTAAACCAAAAAATATGTGCGAAAGGCTATGGCTTTACTGATGAGTTGTGATACAGCGAAACGTGTGTCTGGATATTTTCATTTCAACAACTTCTGCGATGCAGTCAAAAAATGGTAACAATATATTGTTATATATATGTTATTATGGTTAATAAATAAATCATATGACGGCAGCTATCACTTAAATGATCCAATGATTGGAGGTGCTTTAGTGCAGAAGCTTTTACATTTATTTCTAGTGGTACACTAATATTTTGCTTCTGACATACAATTAGATTTCTTAATTTAGTGTTTAATCACTACATTCTTTGAGACTTAGACACCAGGCATTTCCGATGCCGAATTAAGCTACGTGTAAAGCAGAAGACGATCATTATCTCGCTACAGATTTGATTATTAAGCATTACTGCAGTTGAAGAAACCCGATCATCCAACTCCATCTACAGTACCGCATCAATAAGATCTGTATAGTGAGGATCATTCTGGATCTGGATCGAGCTTGCAAAGGGTGATCAAATCATTGACCAGAGCACCTAGGTCTCACTAGGCCCGTTGTGCTCCCCTGGCTGGGACAGCCCTCCGTTGTTCACTCACTCATTTAGCCACCCAATGTTGGCCATGTTTGGCCAGAGCTCCCCTGGCATGGACTCTCTAAGGTGGGCGAGAGTTGGGCAAGTGTTTAACACATGTTCCACTGTCTGTCTCTTCTTCACATGCTCTACATATGGGGGTTCCCACCAGACCCATAGTAAACAAGTGTTTCCTTAGCTGACAGTGACCCGTAAGGACACCTGTGATAAGACGCAGTTTCCCCCGGGACAGTCGCAGATAGTATTCAGCTGTTTTTAGATTGGGTGAGCGCATTGCTTCCTTGACCTGTCTGCAGCCTGAGGTATTGTCCCAACGTTGTTTTATCGTCTTGAGAGTGTTCTGTTTGAGGATGTCAGTGAGGCATTTCGGTGTTGGCGCGATAGGAGACCCGTCCGTGGTATCACTGAGAGCCGATCCAGCCCGCGCCAGCTCATCTGCCTTGCTGTTGCCTTCTTTATTATTGTGTCCCTTGGCCCAGCGCAGCTCAATACTCTTTGATTATACTGCTTGTTTCAGGGTATTGTGACATTCTTTTACTAGTCTTGAGGTGATCTTGTGACTACTCACTGCTAGTATTGCTGCCCTACTGTCTGTAAGGATTTGGTTGTTCCTATCACGGATGTCACGGTGTAGAATTTCTTTTGCCCCATGGATGATGCCAACGATCTCTGCTTGCAGAGTAGTTGTGTGCTTCTCTAGGGGTATATCTAGTGATAGGTTCATTTGTTGCGAGTAAATACCCGCCCCGGATCTTCTTTTGGTTTTAGAACCATCGATGAGGATCCTTATATGACTGTTCCAACACCAGCTATTAGTTTAAAAATCTCTATCACTTTTACTCCAACATATAATTACGGTGTCTCTGTATCTATCGCAGCTGAAGCGTATCGAATACTTGTGGAAGTCTATAATGAAAATGCTCCACCTAATAAATTATTTCGACAAAAGAGGTGATTTCGGCCTCGCTTTGGGCAACCAGAAATTTCTAAGATAATATACTTATGTACGATTGGAATCCATGGGATTGATTCAAAAGCAAGACAATTGGGTGCCTTGTGAACTAAAATTAAAAGATGCTTAAAAGATATTTATCACTTCCAATCAGCCAATTCTAAAGCAATAAAGAAAGGATTTTATACATTGGACTGGGGATGGGAAATGGGTATTCTAACAAAATCCTGAGAACAAAACCATGCTATGCCCAGTCAATTTTTGCCATTGATTAAGACTAATCAGAAAACTTATGGTTCGAAGATCATGCTTTGTATCTGGTAGAACCAAAAGGATGTTGTGTACAATAAACTGCTAATACTTGGCGATTTCATTATTGGCGATCGTTATAAGCTAAAATGTACTCGATTTGAGCTGTGCATATGAGCAAAAGCATGACTTTAAAATTGTGATGTGGCCATAACAGTACTTTCCCTATATCTTTCTCAAAAACTATGAGGTTTGCGCAAAAAGGCTATTCTTAACAATTTGCTCAATTTTGGATTCTTTACAATTTCTTGTTATATAAATTTTATGTAACTCCTATAGTTTAACAATAGGCAAAACCATGTCAAAATTATTAATTTTTAATTTTTTTCTCGCAAGTTAAGAACTGTATGAAAAATATGTTTAAATAAAACTTGTCTAGTTTCTCATTCTCTTTAACTTTTGTTTGAAAAGTTATGTAATATTCTTCAAATTTAGAAAAATATCGAGAAAAACAAAAAACGCCTCGAGTAAACATTCACTTCCGGTTTATGAATGTTTACCAAAAGCTTTTCAGTTCTAGTTTCTAATGATAAAACCTTAAGTTTAAAGTTTCATGTCAAATGGATCATTCGTTTTTTATATACAGCGCCCACAGACATTCTAATTCATGAAAGCAATACTTTCCCTATATACAGGGTGCGGCAAAACAGACAGTGCAGTTTGGAACGCCCAGTACATCCCGCGTGGTGGGGGTTCCTACCTGGGAGGGATCTCATTGTGTCGGGGTTGGGTGCGTACATTAGAAGAAACTGGTTACACACAAAGACATAATGGTTTAGGAAGACCCAGAACGGCAAGAATACCCAAAAATGTAGCAAGAATAAGAGAAGCTATCGAACGGTCACCTACGCGCTCTGCCCGGAAGCATCCAACTGCATTGGCCATTGCTTATCGCTCTCTAAGACGGATATTATATTATATTATATTTGTCTTTATCATACATGCTTTTATAAAATATTAACAAAAATTGGCACAAAAAAGTATACACATGTAAAAAATAGAAATTTTGTCAGCATGCTGAAGGGCGGAATTCACTTGCATTAAATGTTCTTCCATTCAGACCCATGTCTCCTCTCCTCCGATGTCCCAAACGGTCAAGCATTGGATACTTATTTTTTAGCACTTAGATGCTTATTTTTCCCTTGATTTCGGGATACGTTTTATAAAATTTTCAAACTGACATTGACATGAAGACTCATTCCACCCCTACAAGATGATGCTTGTTCAAAAGTTAATGCCCCCTGATTATCAAAACCGCATGAATCGCTCCCAAGAAATGTTGAACTGGATCCATGCGAGGTCAACTTGTTTCAGTATTGACGAGGCCCACTTCTATCTTTGTGGAGGGGTGAATAAACAAAATTTTCGATACTGGGCTGTAATTAACCCAAGACCACTTCACTCCACAAAAGTCACCATGTGGTGTTCGATTTCCAAAATTGGAGTGTTTGGACCTTATTTTTTTTAAAAAGGACGGAACAACCGTAATTGCTCAACGTTCATGTTGAAAACATTTTTTTCAACCTCGATTGGAAGAACTGATGGAGGAAGCAGATCTGGTTTCAGCTGGAAGGGGCTACGGCCCATACTGCTCGAGTTTCACTGACGAAACTGCGGCAGGTGTTCCCTGGGCGCCTTGTTTCTCTTAGAGGTGATGTGGAGTGGCCCGCACGCTCTCCTGATCTGAGCATTTGTGACTTCTTCCTGTGGGGCTACCCGAAGGATAAGGTTTTCATGCATCGACCTCGCACCTTGGAAGAACTCGGGGATCGAATTCGGGAGGAAATCGCGGCTATACTCATCGAGATGTGCTTAATGGGGCCGAAAATTTCAGAAATCGCCTTCATCAATGTATCGCTGCTGGGGGTCATCATCTTTCTGATGTCATCTTCAGGACTTAATAAATAAAACGGCATTTACCGATTAAGATAAAATAATCGCAATTTCTTTAAATTGCGTCGTTTTTTTTAATAGCCCTTCAAAACTATGTATTATTTATAGGGAAAGTAATTATTCTTCTTGAGCTCGAACAAAAATCGTAAAAATTATATTTAAACCGCACCCGACATTCCCCCCTGATTACTGATTATCCCTACAGATGCAACACGATTTAGCAGGTCACCGTTTCACTTCTTTGCAGAAGTATCAAAAATTGGTATTTTGGAACGGCTTAAAAGATATTTTTCCAGATGGAATCCGACAATTTTCTGAGATAAAGTAGTATCTAGTGATACTATTTGTTGATTAATTTATTCATTAATCTCATTCATAAATTTTTACCACAAAAAATGGGTCTTGTTAGTTTCCGAGCATTCTAGAGAATCCAATTTTCTTCCGTTTCTTTCTTTATGTCCAAACTGGTGGTGTTCTTCTGTGAGGTGGATGGCAAACGTGGATTTTTCTCTGAATTCTTTCTAAATCTTTTGATAAAGAGAAACATCTTAAGTTTAATGTGTACAATACAAATCTGCACATAGTAAAATGAATGTCGGCCATCAGTAAATCGTCCTCGGACGGTTTTATTCATAATGTCAATTCTGGTACTACTTTTGGTCTTTCAAAATTGAAATTAGTTTTTAATGGGAGAAAGTTTTAAACTGCATTGCTTTTAGCACAGATCGCTAATTCAATTTTAGTTGCTGATATAACTTATGGGAGTAATTCAGAATCATCAACAATAAATCCTAATAGCTAATTTTAAATCCCTTATGAATTCACCAACCAAAATATTTTAAATTGATAAACCAATCAAGTTTTACATACCATAGTAACTTTTGGCAAACTTATCAGGGCCCTTATAAGTACTCCAATGTACAGTTTTGATAGTTCTAAATACAGTTATTATTTTGACATTTTGACTTATCTAGAAGTACTTTTAATTTTAATTAACTTTACAAAAGAGTTCTGATAAGTTGAACCATCCGGATTTTTTGAAAAATGGTACTGTAACCTAAGTATAAGATTTAAGCAACCAACTGTTGTAAATTCTTTACGTTACTTTGGCCTGCTAAATGTTGTTTATAGATTAATTAAATCATTTTCAGGTTTTTAAGTGCCTCAACATCGATTTCGAATCCTTATCGGTAAATAAATAGTCATAAAAATATCGGTAGGTTCCAAAATGGCAAAATAAATATTTGAAACATAAAACTATGAAAAATATAATCTAGTAAGAGAATAAAAAACATGGCCCAAAAGAAGTAGAACTAGTGGAGCATTTAAATAGAGATTTGAACAAGACGCGTGTGTCCCAAAAAAGTAAGCTTTTAAGTATATTGGTTATTTAGATAAAAATAAGTACATTGAAAGGATTATAAGTATAGAGCATCTGATATGTATACATTTAAATATTCATTGCATCGAAATCTCTGTAAAAAACCACTAGTATTATCCCAACCCGTAATTCTAATATATCTATCTTTACCTTGATTTATAAGACTGCACTTCAACATTGATGAGATCTAAAATAGATTGAAACAGGTCCAAGGCCATTGTTGGCAAGAAAGATATAATTCAAAATTAAACAGAAACGTTTACTTTGTTGATGTTACACATTAAAGTCTGATATAATCAATATAATTCAAAACTTAACTAAATATGTAATATCTGAGATAAATTCTTAAATAATTTTCTCACATATTTCCTGATGAAATATCACTCTTGATAATGCTGTAACAAAAGAAACTAGTTGAGTAAATATAAAATATCAGTGAAACAAACCAAGTGTTTTTATATCAAATCGTTACCTATTATAGTTACAGTTATATGGATCTGTCTAATACACTAGATTAAAACATATGCTTTAGAATTGTACTTAACAGTCCGAATATCTGTTAATCAATTGTATATAGAGTAAAATAATAAAGCTAGAAACGCAAAAATCCGAACTATTTTAAGTACAAGAATCGGTATAAATAGTCCTGCGGCAAAGGATTGAATGCAGGTGAAGGGATGAACGGATTTTATTGGTTCCGTACAAATAAAGCCGTGTATAAATGAGCTACGGCCGCTTTATTTTTATTCATTCCTAAACAGATGCTCCGTCTGTGTTTATTTTAGCGTGAAAAGATATTTTTAAAGTGAAATAGCTCAAAAAATATGTTCAGGTAATTAATCACTCCTTCCTTGCCAATAGGAAAGTATTGTTCTCTACTCGGTGTGTGTTTTTTTTTTGTTCATACGCACGATAAAAGGAGCAAAAAATTTGGTAGTGATTAAAATTAATTTTAGGAATTAGGCACTGACACTGAAAGAAAATAAATTGTATAGCGTTCAGCCTGAAAAATCTCATTGTTATTAATCTGATATATTATAATAGCTAAAATATGTTTGTATATTTAATACAATGACTTGAAATAATAATAAAAAGGTAAGAAAATTAATTTTTAATAATAATGATATAAATTAAATGAAAATTGTTAAAATTTATATAATTTATTATGTTAACATTACAGTCGTTTATTTCGTAATGCATATTAAACAATTATTTATATAATTATTTATTGAATAATATAGTTCGTAAATTACTTCAGCGTATAATTGCGAGGGATGTAGTAGTACTCGTTTGGATGGTGCGGAGCGCTGGCGAATAAAGCAGCCGTCGTATGTATACTAGCTTGTTTAGTTTAGTATTTCATCGTATGTGTGCAAAGTTATATGTGGCTGGTATTGGCTGTATTGTTTATGTAAGTGTTTATAATATTTAAGAAAATAAAGACAGCCCCTAGTTGTTAGGTTTGTGATTAAATTTCTCAACGCAAGAAATCGCGACCTTGCGATATTCATCGTCAATTTGTTCAACTTAGGGATAGAGAGCATCCATGATGACGAGCGTTTAAGACGGCCGTCAATCATTACGATCAAAATGTCAAATAGTACAAATTTAGTTTCTTCAGATTAAAATCTGGTTACAAAACCTTAAGACTTTTACAGGAAAGAAGGATTACGCATCTCAATAACTGGCAGCGCATTACAAAAACCCGTTACACGTTACGCCAAATGCTTAAATTGAGGGAAGTAGTTTAAAGATGTTCTTTACAAATAAAACATTAATATTTGTTAATATATATCTTTTTGTTTTCCTAAACTAGTATTACTTTCCGGATGGTCCTCGTATATACAAACAGGCTGAAATAAAATGGGAAGAAATTCATACTAACCAATTTAGGATCAAAATTATTCGAAATAAGCGTGTGTTCTTTAACCATAGTAAGGGGAAATTCTGTCTAAAATTCGCGTCAACTAATAAAAAACATTTCCACAATTTACTCGTATTGCTTTAAATGCTCATTTTGCAAAAGTCACATCCTCATTTAAGTGGCAGCTGTGGACTATTTAATAATTGCATACTATTATTTTATTGCAAACCATATTACAAATTAAATAAATGGAAATAGAAATTGAACATGTGAACATAGAATAATCACGGTTTGATTTGAGTTGTGCGAAGTTATCACAGTTGAATTGAAACACTTTGTTATTTCCTTCCTTCACTTTTATTTATATGTCAGATGTATATTTTCTACTCATTATCAATGACATGTTAATTACAGCACATATATGTGTTTCATATAAATTCATTAAGTTGTCCTATAAATAATTGATGCCTTTGATTGAAAAACAACACATTCAATGCACTTTTCATAAAATTCCAATTATGTTAAAATGTCCGATTTACTTTCTTCTAGAGACTTTAATTCGGGTTTTATGCGCAAAACAGTGTAATGGCCTCCGCTTGCATACATCCAATAAATCATGTCTGCGATACATTAATTACAAGAAATTAGACATACTCTGCAATTCTATTAAATTAGCATGTATTAGTCAGAACATTTAAGCTTCCTAGAACGGCAAGAAAATTACACACTTTGGCGGAAACCTTTTAGGAAGTTGTGATAATGACACCCGGCGACACACGACCGCGAAACCATCACAAAAACGCAATTAGATATATTTTCAAAAAACGCTCATGAACGAAAATGGGTAATTACTCTTTTTTGTTGATTCCGATGTAATTTGTTTGTGTTGGCTCGCGGCATAAATTATCGTAAAGTGGCGAAGCGATTAATCTCCCGCTTATTAGATTTAGTGTTAGTGGCGTTGTGCAAACGACAATCGTACATTTCTATTTTTAATGGCGTTTTCATCCTTGATAGTTGAAATGTCGTACGGCAAACAAGGAGTTGCATTTCCGATTTCGCACAGCACAATTACAAAATGCCAGTTTAATGCTCGATAGTAGATTAGCCGGTAGTATCTAGTGTCCATTGTTAATTGAGCGTATATAAGTTGTAGTTGTGTACGCGTTCTGGAATTTCAGTTTCATAATCGCTTAATATCTGCACATAATTCAGTGTTATATATTGATTCCGTTGCCGTGGTAAATCAAAAGAACAGGGATATAAATATTTGAAAGTAGGCTAATAAAGTTTCTCGGATTTTATTAAGCACTTCGATTTTCCCATAAAAAGGAAAGTAATTAAAATTTATTGTACAATTTCGCGGAGTTATTATTGAATTTATCACAACGCACCTTTCATCGGCCACCTTATTTTTGCCAACATAATGTTGAGGCAGCCCCTCCCGGGGATCTTTTTCTGTCTGATTTGGCCAATAACGTCGCTATTTCAACTTGCTGTCAGACATCTCTAACGCCTTCAATTAAATCTGACGTTTCTAATTTTTTAAGCATCCTCATCACCCTATTAAACCTTCCCCGCTCCTTTTTATTATTTTATAATCAAATTAATCAAATAAAATAAAAAAAACGTAAGTCGCACACATACATTCTGTTATTAATATATTTGTAAAATTATCCTTCTCAATTAGTTTAATGGCAGAATTAACTAAAACCGTACTAATGAATTATTTATGTATTAAACCAACGTTATCGCGTTGTGGGAAAGCAGGGACGATTACAGTATTCAGCGTTTTACATATTCAATTATCGATAATTGTCATAATTACTGATATAAAAACTATTTTTCCGTCTAACGGAATGTTGGATGTTGAACTATGCAAAATTAATTTATGGCGCGTTGTTATAAATGCCATAGCAATCGAAGCAATAAAAATTTATGACCATACTCTATACTAAATAAACAGGCGCAAATTAATTAACATTTAATCTGAAATTAAGATAAGGATTAATGATAAAATTTCAATAAAATAAATGTCATCGGTCTTTCTATTTAGCGCTTATCTCTTATCAGTTTAACTTGTTTGGGTTTAAACATTAATGGTATCTCAGTTATGAAGCAGCATCAACACATATATCTATTTGTAAATAAGTACGGATATTATATATTTTATTTGCTAATGTAGAAATACCGCCAACGTCTAATTAAATCTATGATAAATGTTTTTGTATTCATATTTTAATTTTAATGTAAAATTCTAAGATTATAAAAATGAGGTTATACATAGGCTTTACTTTAAAATATTATTAATATTTAAAGAAAACTCCCAAAATCCTTCCGACTAATTAATAATAATATTTATTTGGACAAAACATTATACATAATAATAATAACAATAAAAATGAAAACAAATAAATAGTGTTAGTCCGTCTGGGCTATAGACCTGCGGTCTTTCAGCCCGCCCTTCCGACTATTAAATCTTTTTTTCATTTTTCAAAACATCAACTACCTATTACTTTCCTCACTTATATCATCCAAACAAAGCACTTCAAAGGTCATACGCCCGGCATTGTATTTATAGATAACAAAAATACCTTTGTCTCAGTGTAACATCAAGGGCTGTTTCACAAATGTTTCTTTTTAAACATCTCCCATCACTTTAAGTCTTTCTTAACCGATTTATTAATATATCCTCTCAAATAAGAATCCGACAATCACTTTTTTCGTGGAAGTGTCCCCATTTTCACCCCTTGTTTACAATTTATACTACCATGACTTATTTAATCCCTATTCTACATACTTTAATCCCATCATATGCCGACTCCTATTTTCCGATGATGCTGCTCCAATAAACATGTTGAAACCCTTTCTTCTACCATTATCTCATTGCAAATAGGAATACATTTCTAACAAACTCCAAAAGATGTTTAGAAATAAACGCTAGGATTTCAAAACGTTTCTTTCTGAAAGACTTAAACTGATTTTTTTCATTCTAAATATTTTTTCTATTTGTTTTTTTATAATAAATTAAATTATTACAAATTGTGTAGATACCAAATGAGTACTTTAATTTTGACGTACGTGATCATCCACTTCACTTGGCAGAATGTCTTTCGTCTCTAGCCCCATAATGCATCTTCAGATCATCTGTTGATCAGTCTTGCAGATTACCAATTTGTTATTTTGGCTCACTTAATTGCGCTCAATAAATGTTTACTCTTGGTGACATTTTTTTTACTTTAAACCCTATGCCGAATCCATTTAAGCCAAAGGTAAAGTTAAAGGTCTGTAATAATTAGAAAAAAAACACGAAAATATTTTCGTAAAATCTACAACAAATGAGTCTTATTAAGACTACAAGAACAAATCACTTTTGAAACAACTGCTTCTCTAGCTAATACTACGACAGACATTGAATAATACAAATACATCAAATACATCAAGCTAAATTCATTTCTTGTTCCAAATTACCATAGTATAGTCACTCACAAATTATTTAACGTACATTGAATCATTTTTACTTCATTTTACAGAAAGAAATACGTTCAAACTAGTGTTGCTTTGATAGCCTTGCTGTTTTGTAACACGCAAATTACTTTTGTATTATTCAATGTCTGTCGTAGTATTAGCTAGAGAAGTAGTTGTTTCAAAAGTGATTTGTTCCTGTAGTCTTAATAAGACTCATTTGTTGTAGATTTTACGAAAATATTTTCGTGTTTTTTTTTCTAATTATTAGTGAATTTTCTACAACGTAAAGGACTTATATATTTTTATTATTAAAGGTCTGTATTTTTGGACACCAAGGTACTCTTTCATTTACAGACATCAATATAAATAAATCCATTTGCTTAACTACAATTCCATTCTACCTGTCCAATGCCGTTATTTAATCCTACATCTTATACAAGTAGCTTAAAAATCCTCAGCCTCCTAATCAAAACAAGACACTTAAATAAACTTCTTCATAATGCTGTTAACAATGGAGGCTTCTACTTAGTTATACATTATAATTCACAACACTTTTTAGCTTTATTTGTATAACTGTGAATCCATAATCCATCCAAGTTTTCACTTTGAGAATGATCGTAAACGATCGAAACACGTGTCAGGTAACTGAAAATAAAATTGTGGAACATAACAAGTGCTTTAATTTACACAATTAATTATTATATGAATCCACTGAAATCACACCTATCTAATAAGTTCATTTGGCCGTTAGTAAAAACAAATCAACAGAACTCTTTAATGTAACCGTCATAAATTAATGCTATATACCTTGCAATCTCAACATCCCCCATTTTTTGATAAGAGGAGAAGAAATTGATCAAAAATGTCATAAAATTGCAAAGAATAAAAAATATCGAAAAGCTGGAAAACGTAATGAAATCGGAAAGTTATAAAAATTAAATATATATATAATTTGTACCCTTCTACCATATAATAGTGTTGGGTTTGTGTTTGTATTTAGTTTTGTACAAAAGTCTTCCATTTAGTTCTATCTTTCGCTAGACTTTGTACTTCCTTCCATGTTTTTCCTCTTGCTTCAATTGCTATCTTCATCTCTTTGTCCCTTTATAGTCTAGATCTTCATCTTTTCCTCTTTCCTTGTATTTCTTCTATGAAATTTAGCGTTGATTGTAGTTTTAAATCCTTTCGTATTTCTGTGTTTCTCATTCTGTCGCTTTTTGTCACACCTTTGGCTCTTAGTTAATGCCCATGATTCGCATCTATAAGTTAAAATGGGTCTATATATTGTTTTAAATACTTTTATCTTTGTATCGCTTGATACCTCCTTCTTGTTTTAATAATCCATTTCTCATTGCGTAGTACATCTTTGCTGCCTTTTCGATCCTCTTGTTTATTTCTGTTTCTTGTGATCCTTTGGTATCTACCATTATTCCCAAGTACTGGAATATTGATACTTGTTCTATTTTTTCGCCTTCTATTTCGATGTCCAATGTCTCCTGCTCCTCTCCTATTACCATTACTTTAGTTGTCGCCCTATTCATTTTCATTCCATTTATTTCTAGTGTATTATTCCAAGTGTTCAGGTTTTCTTTTAGCGCTTTCTTGTCGCTTGCAAATATCACTACGTCGTCCACAAACGCCAATTTTCCTACTGTTACTCTTTGCATATTTTGTGTCCTATTTTGACTGGTTTCCATATTCCATTGCATTGTTTTATTATTATGTCATCCATATATATTATAAATAGTCCGGGGCTTAGTCCTCCTCCTTGTCGCAATCCAATTTTTGTTGTGAATTTCTACGATATATTGTTGTTTTGTACTACGGCGTTTACGTTGTGTTTGTATATTTATTTCACCACTCTTATCGTTTCTCTGTCTACTCCTTTTCCTCTCAATCTTTCCCATAGCTTGATTCTTGGTATTTTACCAATTGCTTTTTCCAGGTCGATAAAGGCTAGATATGTTTATTGGTATTTTATCAATTGCTTTTTCCAGGTCGATAAAGGCTAGATAAACCTTCTTTTTAACTAATAGCATTTTTTGTGTTATCTGGTTTATCATAAATATATGGTCTCGCGTACTTCTTCCCTGTCTAAACTCGCTATGTGCTTCATTTAGTGTCTTCTCAGTTTTCGCTCGTATCCTCTTATCAAGTATTTGCTCGAATACCTTCATATTGGTGCATAGGAGAGTTATTCCCCTATAATTATCGCATTTTCTTCTATCTCCTTTTTTTATAGATTGGCACTATTAGCGCTTTCTGCCAGTCCTCGGGTGTCCGCTCTGTTTTCCATATATTGTTATATAATGTGTGCATTGTTTCTATTCCGTTTTTCCCCAAATTTTTAAGCATTTCTTCTGTTATTTGGTCATGTCCTGGAGCTTTAACATTTTTCAAATTTCTTCTATATTTTTATTTTCTGTCTTGTTCTTAACTCCCTCTAGCCTCTGCTCAAGCAACTCTCTATAACTTTCAGCTACTTTTTTTCTTTCAGCTTGTACGCTCTTATTTTTATGGTTTCTTCACTGCTTTGTTCTCTTTCCCTTCCTCTTTTATTCTTTTCTGTGCTCTTTCTTACTTTGCTTGCCACTACATAGTGGTCACTTCCTATTTCCTATTAATATTATTATATATCCGTTCTCCAGTTGTACCAAAACCTGTCCTTTTTTCATTATCTCTGTTATGGCTAGATAGTCAAGTTCTTTCTCTTTTCCTCTTATGCCTCTGACATTCCACGTTCCTATTTTCCATTTTTCGCCCCTCCCATCATGTGTTCCTTCTTTTGTTCTGTTTCCAACTGTGTTTCCTTTTGCATCCCTCATTGCTTTTTCCTTACTATTCCGCTCACATTTAACCTTTTTAAAGCATCCTTTCTTTGTTTTAGGTACCGTATTCGTGTCATTTCCCATTGCGTATATCGTTATCGAGTTTTCATCCTCAGATTTCCATTAATTTTTTTTGATTTTGTTTCTTCCAGTTTTCCTCTGTTTTTGTTCCATCTCCATTCCTTCCCATATACTATTATTTTATTGTAGCCTATTTTAACGTTTTTGCCCTCCTTTTTTCTTACTGGTTTCTGTTTTTCTCTCTCTATTTTCGTCTGATCTTCATTTATATATATTTTTTCTGTCTGTAAGTACTTCAGTACTTCCATTATTCCTGTCTCTATCTTTTTCCAACGTCACTAAGCAGCTTTCTTCGCCGATTTTATAGGCCTCTTTGACTTTAACTTCTATCTCTAAGTGCTCTTTCAGGAAATTTTCTTTTGCTGTTTTTAATATGTCCCTATCGTTTGTGTCTATTTTCATGCCATTCATGTTAACGTTATTTTTCCTCTTTTCTTTTTCCATAGCCTCTAAGTAAGTTCTGATTTCCACTACTAACTCTTTCTTTATTTCCTCTTTTCTCGTTTGATTTTCTCATTCTCCTTTCGGACTTTACTATTCTCCAGTTTTATTTGATTTATTTCATCCCAATACTCTTTCTGGTCGTTTCTTATTTATTGCAGTTCGATTTTTACTTCTTGCATCATATTTAATATCATGTCCAATTTATCTTCTTTATCTCCTGTTTTTGTTGGTGTCCGATATGTTTTTTTTGCCTTCATGAATGCTTCTTGTTCGTCCCTTCTTCTTTTTCTACCGTCGTCCGTCGAGTATTCTTCGCTATCTCCCTTTTTTTTTCATATTCAAAACATTTTTTCAAAATATACTAAGAAGGTTACTGTGATATTTTACTGGGTGACTGTTTCGAGTAGACCACTAATGTTAATAATAACGATAATAAAAAACTTTCAACTCTACTCTTAAAATGTACCAATAACTAACAAATTTAAGCCAATAAGCATTTTCAAGAAAGACTGTTTTTCCTATTTGGGTTGTAGATAGCCAATTAGACAATTTTATTAACAGTGTCATATGAATAATCCATCTGGGAATTTATCTTTCTCATCAATTAAATAACAGCAGAACCTATTTTTACACTTTCAATTCTACTGTAAAAGTAAATCAAGGTGGGTATCTAGTAATGCCAGTAACCCAAGATGTAAATGTATCTTTACCGCACATTAATAAAGTGGCAGCCATGATTCCAAACCACCCAAGTCAATGCGCAGCATTTAACGCCTGCGCAACCTCAACTAAACAGCTAAACAACGAAGAGGCCATTAACCTTGCACAAAACAACTCAAAAGATCGAATGTAAAATGTAAAGAAACAACAGGGATCAGCTGAGTTAACCTACGCCGAATCAGTTATCAATACAGGGAACTTTAAAACAGTAAGCGCAGAGTAGAGAAAAATCACACCATAATATGTTTACCCGATATTTATAACGATAAGACCGTACAGGGTCGCTTCAAGTTATTTTCTGTTTTAGACGCTACTGACTGGAGCTTTGTAGATGACTTCAGTTTGGATCTAGAGAAAAAATTTAAGCGGTTCATTAATGTAATAGAAGAATACATAATTCAAGCATCATTATTGAAAAACTTCAATAATCCCCTTCATCATAATCAGTCTAACTGGTTCACCAATAACTAACTATATAAACTATAAACGTATATATGAACAGGCTATTATTAATACAAGAACTGCATATAATGCGAAACATTTAGAAAACTCTGGAAATTAGCCTACTGTATAAATCTAGCTGTGGTGATCAATGTTATATAGATATTAGTGATTTTATTAAGTATTTTAGTGAAATTCCTAATAATATAGTCAAATCTCTGCCAACAGCAAACCTTAACCCAATTAATATTCTTAATCAAACGCTCAGTAATCTTCCTAGTAATAACTTTAAATTCAAATCAAGTATGGTGCAGGTCAGTTAGTTAAATTAAATCGTTCTCATAGCAGAGATAATTAGGGCATGCGCACAGATCTAACAAAAAACCGTCATTTGTACTATTATTAGTCCATTAACAAAATTATTAAAATTTAGCATAACATCTAGCACTTTCCTAGAATATTTACAGAAGGCTCTGGTTATACCTGTGTATAAGAAGGGAGACATATAAACTGTATGTCTTACTCATTCAGTTATGGTATAAATTGACTACATTCATCTCAAATATGACTTCAATACGATAGAGTTACATGTAATACATAAAGAGAAATGATGATGGTAATGGGATCTAGACTTTTGATGTTCTCTAAGGTTTTGTATAATTCTTTTTCAGAGCTAAACTTAGAATATTTTCGCCCTCTCTTTTGTTTGGGAGGAACAGATATCGTAAATATTTCGTACTTTTTACTTCTACATTATAACAGTTTTATTTTAAATTTTTGGTTTCATACGATATTCTCGCCTTCGTTAACCTTATAACTTTTGGTTCGTCCACATTGACTTCTAACCCTACTTTTTATAAACACTTCTCTAAGCATCTCATCATTTTTTAAATTTCATTTCCTCACAACAACTATTATCAAAAAAAATATGTTTTCTTATAGCAAGAAATATACAATTGGATACTACTTAAGGTATTCTAAACGGTTCTTGCATTTTGGAGGCGTTCACTTCGTGGTACATTTTCGATTTTTTAAATAAAGAAAACATTTTTTTATACCACTTAGATTTTATTTTTCTGTGACTAGTTTCAATTACCCGGTAATCATTTTCAAACTCTAAGGAAGTATTAATGGTATATATTAATGGGCTTAATTCGCCCTATCATGTAATATATTATCACAATTTATGTCTGAAGTCTATCACCAAATTATATTTACAACCTTAACCTCACCAGTAATTTTCTTTGAAACAACTAACGCCCTAATTAAACTACTGCTTCTACGCAAACTTAATTTGATGCTTAATGTTTTGTGAGAAAACGTAAGCTGTAAACAATCAATAGAAGCAATCAGACATTTTATATCTTTTTCCTCGAACGCTTTCTGAATCTAATTATATTTCCGTAAGCAGTCCCATAACTCGAGCAATCGAATTAATCGCTTATTGTAATTACAGTATTGGCGAAATAGTTAATGAACGATTTCATTAAAAATGGATTTTATTCCGCGCATGTAGTTTGAGCATGAGTTTGATAGATAGGTCTGCAGATACTACATTATAATTAGCATCCAGTTAAACACGCAATTGAATTGCATTAATTTAAATAGGAACGAGATCAAGTGGTGCAGTTGTATTTATGACGCATTTGTCATTCGAAAACAAACAGTAGCGTCGAATTGTCGAATTCGATTTCCACATTCATTTGACGATTGTTTTCCCAATGACTTGCGTTATTTATACACAGTCGACCTGTAAATAGCAAATAGCCTCCCATTCCCATGTGTGGTCCCGGCGTCACATTTCCAATCGACAAAAGTTTCTAAAACATGTTAACGTAATGGCGGTTTAATGGCATTATTTCTGGAAACACACATAAAGCACCTGTGTTTATAAAAGCGCCAAAATTTATTGCATCTAACACATACACCATAAACTGAAGATTGAGTTTACTACTTATTGATTGTTAAACAGTATTTGGATTTAATTGAGTGATGCTTTTTACCGGTCTTTCCTAAACGTTGGCGGCAGATAATTTTTGATACGAATTATGTTGGATCATCAGAACAGAACTTGTTTTTTTAATTATTTATTAAAGCTTTCATCCTTAATAATTAATAATTATACAGAATATTTGTTAATCTAAATATATAATAATGAGACCAAGGTTTTTTAAATTCTATTATGTATGTCAATGCGCATCTGCCTAAATATTTGTTACATTATCATGATTGAATAATATGATCAGCAAATTATACCTGTTGCAATATCGTTGAGAACTTCTTACTAATGCGAAATATAGCTTGGTTTATAATTTAGGAACGCCTATTCGAAGTATTAGAGAACAACTGTAGGGTCTTATTGACCAAAAAATCCTTTTTAATATTAGCTGCATAATAATATCGAATCTTGGATACATTCTGTTAAGTCAATACGTCTGCATCTAGATCCTTGTTATATTATTTTTTTCTGGTTGGTGATATGATCAGAAAGAAAAATTCCATTAAAAGTCACCTAGAATTTCATTCTAAAGAAAATTTTGATTCATTTTTTATTTAAAATAACCTATTTGAAGCATTTAAGTCCAATAAAATCTGTCTATTATGGAGCAGCTAAATTACCCGCATAATCATATCAAGGATTTGTCTATTATTTGGCCTGAATAAACTTTCAAGATCTAAGAGTGCTATTATTTGAAGATCTCCTTTGTAATATTACGCATCTACTTTAAATCCAGATTTTAACTTACTCTCTTCCTTGTTAATGTAATAAGACATCAAAGTAAATTCTTCAAAGGATGATTTGGAGGATAATCTTCCACTCGCTTGTATACAATTAATATAAATTTTATTTTATATCTACATCATGAATGCAAACGCTTTTCTGAGATGGTAATGGAAACGTCTTAAAATAAAGTCCTCTGGGCAAGATAAATTTTTAGGTAAGGATCTTTCGTACCATATATGCGATTTAGACAAGGATAAAACCCTCAAAGTCGTTTTCATCCTCGTATTCTCCTCCACAACCAACCTACAGTAAACCAGTAGCAGGTCTTCATTTGAGGGCCATACGAGCTGATCTATGTTAAAGTAGATAATTCTAAAATAGCGAAGAATTTTTTCAATATCAAGCCCAGGTCTGTCTGTAGGCTCAGGGTAAGATTAGAGCTTAAAATAAAGAGTAATAAGTTGGCAATTGTTGGTCAAGAGATAGAATTTATGACACCTCCGCTAAATGCGCCAACTGCCAGGGTAATCACATTGCGAGGTTATTGAGGCTGTAGTGTCTTTGCTCAATTGCAGCGAAAAAGGAGCCGCAACGAGTTCTCAGAATTGAAGGAGTTTCTTTTTCACAAGCTTGATGGTTTTGCGATAGAGCGAAATTTAAAAAAATGCAGTTCTTGCTTATGCCAAATAGATTGCTGTTGGACAATAAATACGCTTTCACCATCTTCGATACAACTGCAGTTATTGTTAATATCGACATCAGTATGTTAAAGTTCTTCTTCTGCTAAATGCGCCAACTGCCAGGGTGTTCACCCTGCGAGGTTATTAAGGCTGTAGTGTCTTTGCTCAATTGCAGCGAAAAAGGAGCAGCAACGAGTTCTCAGAATTGAAGGAGTTTCTTTTTCACAAGGTTGATGGTTTTGCAATAGAGCGAGATTAAAAAAAATGCAGTTCTGGCTTATGCCAAATAGATTACTGTTGGACAATAAATACGCTTTCACCATCCTCGATACAACTGCAGTTATTGTTAATATCGACATCAGTATGTTAAAAGTTCTTCTTCTGCTAAATGCGCCAATTGCCAGGGTGCTCACCCTGCGAGGTTATCGAGGCTGTAGAGTCTTTGCTCAATTGCAGCGAAAAAGGAGCAGCAACGAGTTCTCAGAATTGAAGGAGTTTCTTTTTCACAAGCTTGATGGTTTTGCGATAGAACGAGATTTAAAAAAATGCAGTTCTGGCTTATGCCAAATAGATTGCTGTTGGGCAATAAATACGCTTTCACAAACCTCTCTATAACTGCAGTTATTGTTAATACGGACATCAGTAGGTTAAAAGTTGCGTGAATTTATCAATCCTCTAGTAATCTGTTATTTAAAGATGATCAAAATCTTCTATTTAACGACAGCATGAGAACGATTATGGTTGATGATTTGAATTTCAAAAACCCTGTCTGGAACAGCGGGGTCACAAATAGGAATCGCATTCCGGTGACTATTCTTGAAATCAGATGTTTAAAGAATTAAGTTCTTCAGGCTTATTGATTGTCGTTAATCAATAAACACGCTGACGTTTTTTTCAACTTCCCGATAGTGATATAACCTAACTATACCTAACATAACCGGCCTTGACTACGCGGTCTAATCCGAAAGTTATAGCTTTTCATGTACGAGAATTATTTTCACATCACGCTAGTGAAAGAAACTCATCTCGCTGACTGTCTACGGTCTATAATTCCGGGATTCCCTCTTCTAAGATCAGAATAATGAAACCAGACGTGGCAGTATCGGCATTTAAGACCATTCCCGAATTTCATGCTCTCATGAAACATCTGCTAAAGATGGTGTTATTAAGCTAATACTTAAAACAAGATCTAAACCTTCTATTTAATGACGACATGCCAACAATTATGGTTGATGAATTATAAAAGCCCTGGCTGGAACAGCGGGGTCACAAATAGTACTGGCAAATCTCTCCTTTAGTTCCTTAACAGGTCATTACTCGGCGACTTTTGTTGGAGTCAGATGTTCAAATATGAAGTTCTTCAGAATTATGCAAAATTTATTGCCGGTTTTAGGTCGGTTTTTAAAACTTCCCGATTCTCCCGTTTTTAAATACCAGCGAGTTTCACGGTCGAATCCAGAAGTTAGAGATCATGCTAGTAAAAGAAGTTACCCCTTGGCCGTTGATGACTTATAATTCCGGGATTCCTACTCTCAAGATCAGAACAATGTTACCAGACACGGCAGTACCGCCATTTGTGACCATTCCCGGATGTATAGAAATAACAATTTACGCTTGATTTGTTTCACCAAGCGTAAATTGTGTTATTTCTATATTACAAAATGTTTCACCACGAGGTACATGAGAAACTAATTCAAGAAAAATTCCCGTATGTGTTCACGAACCTCAAAGCATTTGAGATTATTGTTAACATTGTCATATATGCAAAACGAGTCCGAATGGAACAAATATAAAATAGTACAAAATGACTATAAAAAACTGGTAAGGCAAAGGAAGAGAGAGGCCTGGAGGCTTTTCTGCTCCAAAGTAGAAAATGCCTTTTTACAGGTGTGCAATATTTTAAGTTTATCTAATGATGGGAAGCTATGTTTGTGTTCTAGGCTGTGGTTTGAAAAGGAACTATTGTTGTGGTGTAATCCATAGGCCCAAAACTCGACCTGTTAGAAGCAGCAGAAATTTCAAGAAAAAGAAAAGCCGCTAATGTTAGTCTCCTAAATCAACAGTCAGATTTATATAATTTCAGCTTATTCCAATTAGGCAACATACCTGGCTGTAGAGTCTCAAAAAATTCATCGCAATGAACAGAAAAGCCAGATACTGTATGCAACTGTTCAGAGGAAACCTACGGAAGGTGGTAGGGCTTCTTACAGGACACTGCAATTTACGATCACACCTGTACAAACTGGGACTACAATCTAGTCCTATCTGCAGAGGGTGTGAAGCAGAAAAGGAAACCGCGGAGCATGTACTGCTAGACTGCCCCGTGTTATCCAACCTACGTAAGTCCACAATGGGAGAGGGATGCCAATGCCTTGGGTTGGCTTGACCGTGGCAAGGAATGAGGACTCGGATGGGAGGACGCACAAAGGGCCCATTGGGGTCTACGTGCGGCGGAACTCTCTGTCCTCCCATCGATTTAAACCAGAACCAACCAGAACCAGAACATTGTCATTGTTCTGCTAAAGATAATGGCTGACATTTAAAATATTGCTATTTAACCAAAACTTGTCAGCGATTATGACTGGTGATTTAAATTCCAAAAAGCCTGGCTGGAAAAGCGGCGCAAATATGAACGGTAAATCTTTCCTTGAGTTCTTAACAACTTAAAACACACCAAGAAATGGTCGGATCAAATAGTTCTGCGTTCTATTCTTATAAATCCATCGATATAGCTGGTTTATGCAATCTCAAATCAGACCAAGAGGTACACTAATGAGTTGTCTCCCTGGATCTTGCGATCGTTACGGAGACGACGTTGATAAAGGTTAAATTCACCAAATAGCTTAATACTCGAAGAAGGTTGAGAATCCTCTTTTGCCGTCATAGATTATTATTTTGAAAGCAAACCTCAAAGCAACTGTCGATATGTTCTTCTCATTTATGGTTAGAGCTCTTAACGAATCCACGACTATCAGAACTATCTCTCAAGTCGATCATTTATCTCTAGTTTCAGTTTCTGATTAGTGACAACATGATTAACAGCTGTAAGTGGCAGATCATTTGAAATCCGTTCTTCCGCGCGGAATTATATTACCTAATAGTTATTATTCAACAATCTCAGTCTGGCCAGTGAGTTGTGGCAAATGGGTGGGCGTAGGGTGGAAGAAAGGGCATCGGTATAATATGGAGTGCGTTCGTACGTTTGGGACATTCAATGACAAAATTTAAAGATCATCACAATTTGTTAAAAACTGTGTGCCGCCCTGTAGGGGGTACACAAATGTTTCCCGGTAAGCGTGCGGACCAAACGTAGATTTACATGCTTTACTTTATTCCGAGGTCAAGGCATTTGTTGACCCTTTGGACTTCCGATTTACCCTCAACCATAGCGAAAAAACAACTTCAATTCTGAAGTCAATACTTTCGTCAAGATGTTTCTTTTAAATAACGACTGAAGGTGGACCTGTCACTCAGCCACTTGTGAAGACTTTAATGAACAAATTAAGCAGCTCAAAATACGTTAAGCCTCGGGAATCGACAGTTCTTTTAATATTGAGAAAACAACGCAGATAAGCTATTTGTAACCCATCGTAGTGCTTTCTTATAAAACAGAAATTGTCGTATATAACTTCTCCGAATTAATATTGTGGATTATATTTTTTTATTTAAAATGCAATCCTTATCGTGTAGAATAAAGGCTACTATGTTATTTTACTCTTTGATGTTTCTTATGAGAATATATATGTAACAACACAACGGATGCATACATTTTTTTAAGTAAATGCAATATTCGAGTGTCGTTTTTTGCAGGTTAAAGGGCATCTAACTAAGAATTAAAATATAAGTAAGAAACTGTAGTTTCATCGCAAAAAAACGGCAAACAGGATATGCATAAAATTAAAGTATAAATCTTTTCATTAAATTTTCATTTCGTACAATTCTGGCGTTTCGCTGCTTTACTGGGTTAAATGCTACCAGGGCGCCAGCCGCCATTTCAAATGCAGGTGTTTATCATATCTATAACGAATAATAGTGTGCTAAGAAATCACAACAAATTAAACACGATACTGCTTTTCTTGTAAAACTAAGTAAAAGATGAATCATATAGATAAGGGTAATTAATTTAGAGTATGTAATTGTTAATACATACTAATAATTGATAACGTATAGAAAAAATGTAAAACATACATTTAGTTTTATATAATTATAATGTATACATTTTATCGTATTAGTATATATAGTTCTGACATTTGTTTAAGTAAAATTAATGAAAATAATCCTATTCGTGTTACTAATTTACTAGTGATTAGCCACCATCGGTGTCCCGTGAACAACGAAGAAATCTATGTTGTCACTAATCACCGAAACAATTAAGTATGTCGAAGAACTGTAACACCATCTATTCGGAAGGAAGTGAGTGTCGCGTGCCTAATCACATTTCGCTGTGCAGACCTACAAGTTAAACGATTAGTTTAATCGGCAAAATTTACTGCTTCACTTTACACGAACGGCGTGCATGCTGATGTATAAAAATACATATCATTTAATGTACTGTCGCATAATCAATGTGCGACATCAGTTTCGACTTATCTAGCTCATCCATGTAACAATATCAGATTAATAAACAGCGCAATTGTAAAACATTAAATACTGTGTTTCTTCGTAATAATATTTCACTGCAACAAAGCTTAACCCTGATTAACAAGGAAGTGTCTTTTATTTTGTATTACAAAAAGCATTTTCATGTTTAAGAGCCAGCGGTAAAGAAATTGAGAGGAAATGCAATTAGCGAGTAGAGGGAAAATTAATTATGTAACTCTGGTTTCCTTTATGTGCTATCGTCAGATGATATTTATAGAGGGTATATCTATAATGGTGTATGAATTGCAAGAGAAATTTATAAAGAAATCTTGACAGAAAACGAATTTAGTGCCGAAGATTTCTTACTGCACTCCATTCCACACACGATGCACTTTCCATCGATTGTTAGAGCAATAAGTAGGGATAACCTATTTCGGTCATAAAAATAGCCATTGAATAAATATGAGAACGTGTTTAACGTTCACACTAAAAGATATGTGTGCTCGCACTCGTAAACGTGTGTAGTTTAAATTTTATGGTTCACCTAAAACATTTAATTAGAGGGATTATACATTAGCATTTTTCTGTAAAAAAAAGGTACTCAAACTTTAATTGAAAGGTGATTAAATAAATATTTAAAATATATACAAAAATTATAAAAAGGAAAAAAGTTTTTGTGTAAATCCGGTGACGCAATTACGTGAGCTTTGATTTACCGACAGAATACCAAAATGGCACCTCGTATTCCCTTGATCGCGTGATATTATATTATATGTGTGTGTGGATAATTATACCTGGAATTTCAGAGCATAATCGTTACTTTGATGGTTCTATAATATTACTCAGGACGAGTAGC
The DNA here is from genome assembly GCA_963969525.1 of Ontholestes murinus. NCBI lineage: Eukaryota > Metazoa > Arthropoda > Insecta > Coleoptera > Staphylinidae > Ontholestes > Ontholestes murinus. Next base: position 16,244,193 of record OZ018399.1, read on the forward strand.
ACTTTAGTCCAGTATTTCCGAACTTCTGTTTAACTAATGCTGCATACTTATTGAATGAATCTAGTTTTGTCGTTATATCTAGAATTTAGTTTGTTATATATAAAGTCTGTAAATTTGCGTAGATACTATTGTATAATTCACGCACATATTTCATTAAAATACAAATTAGAAACAGATGCTGAAGATTCTTATAATAATATAATTTATAATCTATAGATACATTTAAAAACATAACTTTAGAGATATAAATTTATTTTAACCTTGGTTCATAAATATCATATTTATTGTAGCATATAAACATTAAATAAATGAATTGTTATTACGGTATGTTACATGTAAATGAGACAACGAGAAGAACTACATACCATGAAAAAATGTGTCATATTTCAGTTTTATGTGCGTTTTTTGTGTGAGAAAATCGGTGTCTGGCCAAAACGCTGGTTTCTTTGACCGTACATGTCCGCTAACCTAAATCTAGATTTTTATTATGTGAAACAATTGTACAGTTGTTCCGTGCACTCATGTAAATTTGATTACATCGGGCGAAAGTAAAAAAAAGGCGACGACAAACATCGCGAGGTAAATTTAAAATATTATTAAGCAACAAAAACTTTTAATTAGAACGTTAATACAATACAAAGTGTCCAAATTTGAATGGCAAAAAGGGAACTTCAAATATCCCAGTTAAATATCAAGTCGTGGTGTTTGTTTTGTTCGACGCCGTTGTTTGCTGGAGCATACAAAAAACAAATTTCTCCAAGGCGGAGGTTAACTTTGCGGTCTCATTTAAATGCTTAATTATTTTAATCTTGTAGGCATGTAATGAAGTTCCTGCATTATTTATATTTATCCTAATTAATTCCAGGTAGACGGCATTCGGAGATCATAACTCTCAATTCCGTTGTATAAGGTGTGTGCGTTTTTTTAATTCGTAGAAACTATTTTGTAATTACATCCTGACTGTAATTCTTATCATCATTTTTACATATTATAACGTATTATCTATATTGAATTACCGCCAAAGCTAATTTAATATAATTTATATTTTTCATTTCTTAAGAATTTCTATTTTTGTATATACAGAACACTCTTAAATATGCTTACGATTTATTACATAAGTTATTTTTATATTTAAATAATACTCCAATGAAATTAATGAAGTTAGGAATGTTAAATAATATATTTTTGTTTTCCATTTTTCTATATCACCCTCTCTTAATTTATTTCTTTATAATCTAATAAATCCTCCCCATTTATTTTCAAATATTAAAAAAATAAGGACAACTATTAGTATATTTGTTAACTTAGGAATTGAAGTTATATCTAGTGTATATTCTAAAATGTTGCAGTTAGACACTGTCTGAATTTGTATTTAGTTCCTGTATAAGTTCTGACTTAAATATTCTTTCGTTGTATGCAAATATTGTAGCAGCGAAATGTGAACAATGGCAAAGAAAGACCAGCACAAAATAAGTGCAAAGGAAATGAGTTTTTTTTAAGCGAAATAGAGAATAAGATAAGAATTCCTAATAAGAAATGCGGGGCATACAGGAATCCTGAAAATGGAAGATTTAAATAAAAATAATTAAGGGATAGCTGCAATAGAATTTCTTTCTAAGCCTCACAATTATACGCTAATGTTTTTATATAGGCTTTACTTGTGCAACATTATTTATTACTATGGTAATATCACAAATAAAACATAAGATAGATGTACGTAAATATTATTCAATATTTATATTTATATATCTAAGAATGTGATTGTATTCAAATTATATATAATTATATATAATAATTGATAATAAATATACAGGGTATCTTAAAGTTTATATTTTAATTCGGAACGTTACTTAGAGATGTTAAATCACTTCTTGCTGCCTGAATTGCAAAACTTTACTGGGTATAACCAAATAACATGGTTCCAGCAGGTTGGAGCAACGTTACACAAAAAACAAGGAAAATGTCCACCGCGAAATGGCAGCCTTGACGAGCAATCATAAGAAATTTGTTGTGTTCGAATAAATGAGTGCCGTGGCCAAACAATTTCCAAATTGTATAGTTTGTATAGTAATAAATAATAAACACATTTTTAAAAGATGGCTTACTATTTTTAATAGGTCTACTAAAACTTTGTTTTGGGAGCCTCTATATTTACACTTGGTGTGCCACAATGAAAACAAGATTAAATTTTTTCTCCTCTAGGTTGTTTTTGTTAAATTCTATAGCACACAGGATACGGTTCAATATCAGTATCATCCAATTTAGACAGAAAGAACTGTATTATAATGTGGCAATATCGAACACCGATAACATTCATAACATAGTCCAATGATGTCTCTAGCCCAAAATCCGTATCAAACAGTGGTACGTTGAGGATGCATTTGTTTTTCTCTAATTTCATATAGTTTATTGAAATCCTAAATGCGATAATTTTGACGATTAAATAATTATGTCGAATATAATATATAATTTGCTGATAAACAATAATCTATTCAACGAATTCTTTTCGTTGTGTATGTTCATTAGGCTTCAGTTCTTGCACCAGTCGGAGATGCAGATCTTACCCACCACATCGAATTTATGTTTCTCGTCACACACGAACCTAACTGTTTTTTGTTACTTTTCATCAAACAAAATCCCAAAAGATAAAAGAGATTTATCAAGTCTAAAGTGAGGTATGGACCGCGAGAATGTATTCCCTTCCAAACAAAATAAAAATGACATGGGAAATTGTAAAAGAACTCACCAGTCAGGATGTAGAAAACACGGTAAATATAGAATCTGAGAATATTTATAATTTAGCTAATGATTTTAATTTTTTTCACAAATAAAGCTGAACCTCAAGTCGCAGAAACAACAAAAACAGAGTATACTAATCTTATTCCGTGGCAATCAAAGACAATGTTGTTTGCGCCCGTAACTACTCATGAACTTGTTACAAAAGTATCAAAAATGAAAAACAAAAAAAAGTTATGGTATTGATAATGTAATGTACCCACTTATGTATTGAAACGAATTATCCACCTAATAGGAAAACCATTAGCAGATTTATTTAACACATCCTTACAGGAGGCGGTATTTCCTGATATTTTTAAATATGGATTAATAACGCCAATATATAAAAAGGGAAATAAACAAAAAATAAAAAAAATATAGGGCCAATTACTATGTTAACAGCGTTTTCTAAGTTGTTAGAATCAGTTATTGCGGATAGGTTGTTAAATTTTCCTCTTAAAAATAAAACACTTGACAATAGACAATACGGTTACCTACCAAATAAAAACATTGATTTAGCACTTTTTTGAGTATATAAAGCACATAATGAAGGGTCTAGAGAACGGAATCTTTACATGCGGGGTTTTTCTAGACTTTTCTTATGCCTTTGACTCGACTAACCATCAAATATTACTCGACAAACTAAATCAATATGGGATACGAGGCGTGGCTAATAAATGGTTCGAGTCGTACTTGGTGGACAGGTAGCAAATAGTTCAACTAAAAACAAATAATCAATTCGCAAGATCAAATAGCTTGACTCTCAAAAGAGGGGTGGCACAAGGAAACGTTCTTGGCCCGATATTGTTTGTAATTTACTTGAATTTTTTATTCATGTTAGGGAATAGCAATGAACATTACATAACATGTTTTGCAGACGACATAAATTTAATAATTTCATCAGAAAATTTAAATAAATTAGAAACTGAATAGGCTAGATCATTAATAGAAATTCAAAATTGGTGTCTAACTGTATAAAGCAAATAATCGGTAGACACCGATATGTATTTGTTTCAAAAAAATTATATTTGAAAAAAGCGTAAGATTCTCAGGAGTCTATATAGATGTGAATCTGAATTGGAAGGTCCATATTAAAAATCTGTGTAAAAATTTAAGGGCCAAATGTTACTGTATACGTAAACTCACTGAACTTGTATCTCAGAATATCGTTGTAGACGCATATCAAGCCATTTTTGTATCACATTTAAGATTTGGTATAATTCATTGGGGTGCCTCAACTGAGTTAAACCAAGTATTTATAATCCAAAAACGTGCCATGAGAATAATGTTTTCAATCAAGAATCAACATTCTTGTCGAGGTTATTTTAAAGAACAGCGGCTGCTAAGTATACCAGTATTGTATATTTTCGAGTGTCTCAAATTTTGCCAAAGAAACAAACATATGTTTGAAGAATGAGGAAGAGATGTTTCCAGGCACAAGCATAACTTAATATGCCCACTTCACAAACTCACGTTAACAGAAAAATCAGCATTTTACGCGTGCATTAGGTTTTTCAATATTTTACCCCTGCATTTAAAAAACTTAACTAATTTTAAGACGTTCAAATCAGAAACGTTTATACAAATTAAATATTGAAATTTTAGTGCAGTTTTAATAGTAATAATTAATAGTGAGAAAAATAAATTGCTCATAAAGGAAATTTATTTTTCTCACTATTAATTATTACAGAAACGTTTAAATTAATTTTAAGTATTGAACCTTATTCTATTGCTGAATTTATTATTTTTTTAAAATAAGAATTAACTATAGTTTAAGTTAATAGTAATCTATTTTTTTAAGAATACTTGTATTCTTACTTAAATATGCCCTTATTTCTTTTGACCATTTCAAAGTTGTTAGCTCTTATACTGTGCTCTAATTTGTAAATGTTGTGTCATCTTTGAATAAATAATAATAATAATTATTATTAATATTTATACCAATGCCGGAAGTTTTTGACTATTATTATTAAGTCAGCCGTTTCCGCCACCCCCGCTTTTTCATACATCCTTTTTCTTTCCAATCTCCATTTACACTCTCCTACCCCCACACAAGTTTTACATACCTCTTTGACTACTCTCTCACTATTTCACGTACTCACATTCCATTGTCTCTACATGCATACTATACCTATTTGATTCCTGAAGCAGAATATACCTAGGAGTTGATCTCTCCACTCCCAGTAGCTGCTTCACGAACGTCGTCTGCTCTCTCTCTCTCTCTCTCTCTCTATCTCTCAATGTATGAATACTCTTTTATTCCCCATTTTTCCACACCATACATCAATATCGACTTCACACACGCATCCCATAGTTTTCACGTCATTGGGAAGTTTCCCTTCATCAGGTTTCTCCACCTCTCTTTTGCCAAGCACCATGCCTTCCTTGCTTTTTGTTGTAAGTATAAGACGTACTCTCTGTATCCCACACCACTCGTAAACACAAAACCCAGATATTTAAATTCTTTCACTCTGTCAATCACATCTTCCTTCCATTTCAATTCTTCCATTCTCCCTTATCTTCCATTATTTCTAAACACATTCACGCACAGACCCCTTTAATCCAAATACCTCTCAACTCTTTGACTACTAACTTCCAGCCGTTTTGTTTTTGCACATTTCTTTCATACCCGTCCATCCATATTTCTGTAGCTTCCATTTTCTGATTTCTACTCTTTCTATTCCCTTTACTATTACATAATCAATAACTGATGATCCTTGTTGTCCCAGGTACGTATTCTTCCCCTTCCAATCACCATCAGTGAATCCATTTAATACCTCCCACCCTTCCTCCAAAATCCAGTCTCCCAAGATTCTTCCTCCGTTATTAACATGCCTGTCTTGTGACCTTCTCCGTATTATTAAGGGTTGTTTATAGAAAGGCACTTGGTTGGTTTCACACTTTTTACGACTTATTCCGACTAGTTTCGATTTTTACATCATTATCTAAAAATTGTGAAACCAACCAAGTGCCTTTCTATAAACAACCCTTAATATTAAAAATGTTTCACCACGTGATAAATGAGAACCAAATTCAACAAATATTCTCCGTATTAATTCGCATTGGCTATTTACTTCCCAACATCTCTCTCCGATCCTTGTATTAAAATCCTCACCCACTATACATCTATTTCTCTTGCTCCCTCAACCTCTATTTCTTTTCTCACTTCTTCCCAGTTGTTATTTACGTATACTGTCCCAATTTTCAGATGTGTCTATCTCTGCTGGCAATTTTATCCATACTATCTCTTCAAATTCCTTCCTATATTCCATATCTTCCTCCTAAAGCCCCTCCCCTGTTCCCATGATAATACCCCCTTTGCTCTTGCTGGAATTGCCTTCTTAATTGCCCCTCTCATTTCCTATTTAAACCCCGCTGGTAGCTTTTCCCTCACTACCTCCCACTCCCCTTCTACCAGCCATGTTTCCACTAACCCTACTACATCCTGTCCTGTTATCCACTTTATAAAATCCTTCTGGCACTTCTCCTTCCTACATTTTCATTGTAACCTCACCAAGTTCCAGAACCCCAGCTTTAAGAACCCCTCGTGTTCCCCATACTTTTTTCTTTTCTTACTTTTTTTACAATTATCTCTTTATATTGTTCTTTCACCTCATTCCGTGATAAACATTTGTTATTAATATACAATTTTCCATATCCGACTGTCACTACATTTCCTCTCTCTCTCTCTGGCTACTTTTTCACCGTAAAATCATTGTATATATATACAAAAAAAAGTTCAGAGATCCGGGGATCGAACCCAGGCGGTTTCAAAAAGGATGCTTTAAATGTCAACGTTCCGCGCACTGTGCTATTTACACATCAGGTGTTAAATAATTTATTTAGTAATTTATATTTATGTGTGTTAAAATTATCTCTTTTCGAGTTTTATTAATTTATTTTAATTTAATTTATTTCATTACATTTATTTCCCGCACGTTTGATCAATACATTGCACTATTATTTTTGTTTGTCTTTCTTCACTGGAGAGTCCACAAAAATAGTTCGTGATATGATAAAAAAGGATCGAGTTCACAAATTAATGTTTATTTTAAAAATAGTCCGTATTGTATCTTTTCACTTTCACGTTTAATTCGTCACTTACTTGCAGGACAGATCAGGTAAATTTTATTTGATTTTGCCAAATTGTTGCGGAATGTCCACGCAATGATGATACCAAAATGTAAAACTTCACTTTGCACTAAAACCAGTGTTATTTAGAAAAGAACGACAATCACTCATAAACACGTCCTCGACTCGAGCCACATTATATATGGAAGACTGTTTTAACTCAACATCCGCTGCACTCTAATAGACAGTGGTATAATCGAGGCAGATCGATAAAGTCGCCTCTATAGTTTGCGGTTAGTTGAATTAGCCGATCCTTTTAAACTTAAGCTTTCTTGGACATAAAAAAAACTTTTAATAAAGCTAATTTCGTAAATAAAATTGTATCTACACTCCTAGTACTCCTAAATGGAGCCTTTTAACCAGTGGATCTAAAGCATGCTACAATATATAATAGTCAAACGATAGGGGACATGCGTATAAATACAACTTACTTTGAACTGATATTGTTCAATTGATGATTTCATACCATTTATTCTAGGGTCAGGAACTATTTCTAAAAATAAAATATCTGAGCGTATTTGTAAACAGCAAACTAAACTCAGATAGAAAAGATATCTAACAAAGCACGAATTTATGAAATGAGGGAGAACATAATAACCTAATGTAGTCTTGGGTTTGCTTACATTTACAAGCTACCATGTTTATAGTTGTTTATTAAAACAAAGAACAAAAATAATTACTATATTATCAATTACTTATATTGGTGTAAAATTATCTACTCTTTGTATTGATTTAAGTGAAAATACCTTTCAGTTAAAAATATCAAATATTTATCCAATGTATCCGAACTATATCCATTGCTTTAGTAGAATTATTATCAAGGGCCATCTACGTTGATTAAAGATAACAATACTGTGTATTCATATAAGAGGGCGCAGAATTTTCTAGATTCTTAACATCGAAAGCATTGCAATAAGTCTTTAATAGGGGCTAATAAATGGTATCTAAAACGTACCCTACTCATACAATTATTCGACGGAGCAGGTACAATGAATCGGAATTAATCAAAAAGTTAAGCAAACATAAAAGAATCGAGAATATTACGCCTCATAAATAGGCATTGTGATTGCCGGGGGAAAAGTTCTGTAACTATTATCCTGTGGGACGTTTTATGATATTATTCTCGATTTTTAATATTTTAAGCCCGCCGGGCCTTTAATGTCCCGCTCTTGGGGCGCATCGATTTTACGTTGAATTCTGCAGGCCTCGAATTATTTACTAATTTACAGCGAGGTGACTTCGGCCGTAATTAGAAACAATATGAGCAATTGTTTTCATTGACTATTGAAGGCGCCGCATATTGTGATGAAACGCGACTGGAATTGGAAATTATATTGCAGAAATGGAATCAAACCACTTACCGAATTCAATATGGTGGGATTACATCTAAGATACAATCTTGAGCTCTTAGATTAGAATGAATCCCGGGAATATATCTCACAGGTACGCAGCCGAGACCCTCAACCCTCGCACCCCTCGAATAATATTTCCAATTGCATTAATCACCTCAACTTTATATATAAATTATTCCCGCATCTCAAGTCCTTATTATATTTAATTGACTTTCTATAATCTAAACCGTATATTTATGTTTATTATATTGAAAATTGCAAATGCAAGTAGTTCTTGTGATGAAATAGAAATATAATTGGTTGTTAAAAATTCAAAATTATGTTTCATAAACGCTATCCATTGTTATACCAAACGTTATTTTAATTAAAATAACCATACCTACACTGACTGCAATATAGAGGCACTGGAGGATTCCAGGGCACGAATGGTAGCGGTATTAATATTCGAAAATGTGCTATATGTTTCAGTTGATTAGTATGAAATAAATATTATTACATTATATTTTCAACAACTGGCAATATGTATTAATATGGGTTACATATTACAAATAATATGCAATTCGGAGAGGAATAATAATAGAATTAATAATTGTGGACATCGGAAGTAATTAATTAATGCATTCTATATTATTTGTTACACGTACTAACCTTTGTGCGAGTTTTGTTATAGATATTTATTAATTAAAACATGTATTTTTACATGATTATATAATTATTAATATAATAAATAATAATGGAGTGTTCACAACGACATATTTGAAAAATTAATTCTTCTCCCTCTGAAGTTGTTGAATTCTGATAATGATAATGACAATTTTGCTAAAAGTTCTCATCTAGTTCTTCACTTTTCTTTGACAAAAGCCGCATTTCGATATTTTTTTACTCTATTGTATAAACAGATAAAGAATATCTATTTGAACTAATCGATTTCAATTCTCGAGATGATTTCTGTATTATATAATAAAGTCAAATGTGTCTTCCTTCAGATTCTAAAAAAAAATGTTTTTTATTTGGACAACTAGAACGAAACTATCTAATACAATCGTCTGTTCTCCCTCGGCGGATATTGATTTTGTATATTAGCCTTTGCTTATAATTGATTGGCCAAGCGAACTCCTTACTTACCATAAATATCTTCATATTGTCCTATTGACCTACCATAAATACATTTGATTGCTCTAGCGTACTCCTGACTTACCTTAATAATCTATGTGTTACGTACTCGTGACCTTTAATACCTGCATATGTCGCTAACTTAAGAAATACTATTTTATTTTCATTTAATATTGATTTACCTCAAATATATTTAGGTTGTGGTAGGTCAAGAGTACGCTAGGCCAGTACAAAACGTATTAAGATAGGTCAAGAATACGCTTGCTATATATGAAGATTATTAACACACAGCGGGCGAATACATTGTCCCTTTGGGTAGGTCAAGAGCACTCTAGGCAATGCATAATTTATTAGGCCATGAGAGATAATATATCTTTGATTTTGCAAACGTATTCAAATATGCTAGTTTTTTATTTCTTCAGTTGGCCTAAAATCAGATTTCTCAACAATCATCATTACTTTAATTATTTATTTTTATTATTTGTTAATTTCACGCCAAACATACAATCAAATCAAATGAAAGCTTAAGTTTGAAACGTTACATACGTAATAATAACTAATATACCATATATTTATAAGAAACAGGTTATAAATTTGATGTTTTAATCACCATAAAATGTATACATGTAAACTATCAATATATTTTCGTAACGGTTTGATGGTGTACAGCGGGAGTTTTAAAACATAAAATTAAATACTACACAAACCGGTAATTACCATTGCTGAAATCTATCGACTTGCTTTATTAGGAATATCTTAGTAAATTCTTCATTTTATTAAGGGGATAATTTACACTTCGTAAACATTCCTGTAGAGATAATATCAAATACCAGTTGCAAAAATAATTTTAACTGCTCTATCGCTTCTATATATGGATTTAATTGTGAAGCTTACATATTAAAACATTAGAATTGATTTTGCTTTAGGGTATATAGTCGATTACGTAAAATTCATTGATTTACCCTCTTATTGTTTCTATATAATTAGGATTTAGTATAATTGTATAAAAATTAGACACTTATTATTTTGTAATTACTTATAAAGAGAATAAAACAAGGACGACGGCCCTCATAAATAGTGTGCCGGCGAATAAAAAAGGGCGAGGTTTAAAACAAAACTTATCAGATGTTATGAATAAATTACGAGCGATGGCACATCCGCATATTTTGTGAAAAATATAAAATTCCTAATTTAATCGCAGTTCTCGTTTTTTTAGCGGCCGCAACGAAAATGAAATTACGCCCGAATTCGAATCAAAATATTTGTGTAATCACATTTTGTACGAATGTAGGACCTTCTAATAAAGTAATTAGGTTAAAAGGTTTCGTTAATTTACGATCTGGATATTGCTGGCAATTACATTTATAATTTGTCTTGTGCAATGAACAGAATTGAAATTGATTCTTATCCTGATAATATTTCATATATTATCGGGTCCCATTAATATTTGCTAAAGTGTGCTAAATGAATGGTGTGTTATTTATGTATTATTAATATAATTGGAAATGTGATTAAAATCACAGATCGCCGAATCTCTTCAAACTGGAATAAATGTTGTAAATGTATTCTATCATGGCATAATTATAATAGCCGGTCCCGTTGGCACAGCGGTTAGAGCGCCGACTGGAGTCAGAGGGGTCCTCGGTTCGAATCCGAGCTCGGGCATGGATGTTCCCTTTACTATGTACAATTCATTATGAGGTATAAATGTTTTTCTTTTGTATGATAAAATAATGTTTTTAACTTTACCATGTCCATTGATTAAACGTTGCAATGATTTCCCTAATTGTGTGCACAAACTGCCGAGAATAAGGAAACTGTCAATAGCGACAATCAATTATATGTACAGGGAAACAATAATTTAATAATATTATATTTCTTCTCCTGAAGAAGCTACAGTGTAGCGAAACAATTGTAGTGAGTAAAATAAAAAGTTGAAAATCATCAATAGTTTACTATTATTATTATATTAAGTAATAATTTAATTATTTTAAATATTAAGTTTTACGTTTATGTTTTATCCAATTGGTTTCTACTGTAATTAAAATAAGCAATGTAAAGTTATTTAATTATTAATTTTTACCAATGATTTTTCTATCAGCCTCTACATTCCTTAGAAATTTGTACAATATTTAACATTGTCTTTATAGAGCATGCATAATTGAACTTATGCAGAGTATAGTATATTTTTATTTGCACATGTGGAAATGCAGAGCTATTAAATAGCCTAGAACCGCCTGCCTTACGAGTAAGGTGCAGTTGTAAACTTCCTTTAATATATATTGGCGGCATCTGTTAATTCTCATGTTGATTATTCAGACACTTATGTCATATGCGCATATTTCACTCATTGTACGGCAATTTTACAAATTACCTCTCTTTGATGACCAAAATTAGGACGATAAGTTAACTAATCAATAATTCAAGAATTCTATGTCAAAATATTGGAAGATTGTCCAACAACAACACCGTGAAAGAACCCGAAGTAGTCAAATTCATAAGAACTTCTAGTTGGCGAATATTGCGTTGCAAATTAAGCCTATACCTGCAGAATATCCAATTGACTTAGGACCTCAAAGTTATTTGCATTAGATTAAGCTGTTTATTTGCTAAGTAGATTCAGAGAATTTGAAACTAACTCGCCCATCATTCGGCTACCAAAGAAAAATTCCGAATATAATATGGCACTCTATTTTTACTAGATGATCTAGAAAAAGTTGCGTAATAGTCCGGATTTTGGGCCGGCGGTATCATTAATCTGTACTTCTTTGCAAACGACGTTGGTAAAGCAACCACTGCGAAACTCAAGAGCTATGGATCAATAATACCAAATTTATTTTGGCCTGAATTAAATGATATACATATAGATGTGGACTATATTATGTGCCAATCAACGATTACTACAATAAATATTCTGCATGATCTAAAATAACATATTGTTATTAGCTTTGAGTATTTTGTTAGGGTGCTGATATTTGTGATATCTGTAATAGTAACATAGCTAAAATTTTCCTCGATATAATGTTGAATCTATCTGCTTTTTTGATGCTTGAATAATTGCTAGATCTAGAAAATTTGTAGTAAATTGTAATATTTTAACAAAACTACATGAAAATTTAGTGAAATCACCTAGATGCTTAATAGGAATATATCTTCTATATGATTCCTAACTGTTTAGTGTACAATTTGCTGTTGTATGGTGTCGAAACATATCTGGTAAAGTAATTGTATTCAAGATAGCCAAAATGGATAAACTAAGAATACGAGAAAATTGTAATTTATAATTACTAGATCCAGAAAATTTCTGTTAAATTTGATGGACAATCCTTATAGTTTAGCGTGAAATAAAATGTTTAATGGCATCAAATTTGTACTTCGTAAAGATGGCTAAAATATATAAACTAAGAATAATATAAGTGGAACAGAAAATTCATTCCTTGATATACATTTTCCAAAACATTTGGAAAAATCTCGGTCACTGTGCTTCATTTCAATATTCTGGGGCGTGTGAAGTTTAGCATTTTTAAACCCATTAATTAGATAAAATGTACTCATGTAACTTCTTTTTGTCTTTTGGACTCTTGATTTTTTGGAAACAAGTTTTTAGTTCTCTGTTATTCTGACCAGTTTTTGCTAGAATTAGTTTTAAGTGATGACGATAATTGTTATGTAACATTTTGATTAAACCAAAGAGTAATATGAAAATAAAATTTTCAAACATTTTTAGTGTAAATTAAATATTGATTTACATGTGCAGTATTATGAAAATAAAAGTAATAATTACTATTAATTATTATGATCATTTCTGCACTGTAGTTTTATATTACTTGAATATAAAAACTACAAATACCAACTAACGGTTAAATCAACTACCCCTCGTACTAAAGCACCGCCAGGTATTGAATTATATAACTGTCAGTTATCGTTACATGTCTGAAATTACATTCAGCACTATGTAACAATTTTTGTGGTGTCACCGTTTCCCAATCATGTCATGGAATTATAATGGCTATCCGCAGTCACGTGTTTCGCTGTATCACAGCTCATCAGTGCGTGCAACTGACGTTTGTTCGATTTTCAAGGCGCGTTCAAAAAAAATTTAGGTTTGGAAATTCAATTTTCAAAAATATCAGAATTATAATACTTTAAATACATCTTTAAATTTGTTCAAAATTATTTGACTACAAAAGAACTCTTTTTTAAAAGTTAATAGTACTTCTTGAACAATTAAAAACTATTTATTACTATCAGAACTCTACATTGGGGTGCCAACTTGACACCCGTATTACCCTGTCCAAATTTTTAATATTAGTGACGTCATATCTTTTTAACCTATGTTTCTTACATATGTTTTTTCAAAAGACATTAAATTATATATTTCTTTTTAACAAGTCATTTTTTTCTTTCTTAATAAAATGCTTTATTTCATTTTTTCTACAGCTAATTTCATACTTAAGCTGCATACATCAAATATAACTTTCATATATACGAGGGTGGATCAAATATAAACTGGCATTTTGTAAGTATAAGTGTTTTGTGCGGTACCCCTGAATGTTTTGGGGGTAATTTAATTGAATGCTTGTTGCCGCCAGTCTGTCACCATGTCTGAGCACGAGACACATATGTCTGTTGAGTAACGCATTAACATTAAATTTTGGCGTGAAACTTTCCGAAATTTTTCTGACTGCACAGTTCGTTTATAAAAGATGTGAAATCGTTTGTGAGCAATTGGCTGAAGACACGACCGACTACATTCTTCGATAATCACAGAAAAAAACTTCACTGGAAATACACATATAATCTTAAGAAGCAACAATAATATTTTTCAAATATAATGTACCAAATTTTATACATTTTCTAAGAAAAATATGTTAGAAACCTCTCATAGCCTTTTCTTTTCCATGGTATTTATTCCAAATCTGAGATTTCTTGAATTAACAACAATTATAATAATAATATACATTTATTTCCAATGTAAGCACAGTATTCAATAATCATAAGTAAGACAGGGAAACACGTCAATAACAAGTTACAATTAATTGTCAATAATAACTGTTTGATTTAGATACTCATTTATATTATATGGCTCCCTTGCTTCATTTTACTACAAGTTTCAGCATTTTATACTTCGATTTCCTTGTACTATATCAGCATCATTGTAGTGTTTAATCCTACTGCATTCAGCTTCAGTGTGTCACATTTAGGCTTTCTAAAATTCTCTTACTATTACTGTATTTGGTATTTGATGATAATTTCCTTAAATTTCGTATGAATACAATTTTAGGTGATCTTTGCAATAATATCTTGGGTTTAGGAACAGGAACTGGAGTATTATTAATAGGCATCCTCCTCTACAAACTGCTGTGGCTTTATTGTGTATAGGGGAAGAAGTTTTTAGTTGAGAACGCTGCTGTGTGCGAATTTCAGGAATCTTGAATAGTGCAGCAAAGTTATTTTTTTTTTGATCCTGCCACCAATCGGGATTGTATTATTTAAATCCATAAGGCCTAAAGACTTTATTTGTCAATTGTTTGAGTATTACACTTAAAAATAATGTTTGTGTCACCATGGTTTGTCCGAAATATTTAAGTGGCTTAAAGATTTTGAAATTATTTTCTGGTAATCTTGGCTATTTTATTTTGTATATTACACCATAATAATTTGGGTGTACTGGGTATTTTCTATATCACACCATTCATTAAAGCGGAGTGATTGATAATATTCTCAACAGCATAAACATATTTTTTTTAATAATAGGACTCATTGATTAATTAATTCAGTTAATTATTTTCATTAATTATAGATGCAACAGATTAATCACTGGCTATATGTTTTGTAAAGTCGCCATGATCTATCTCTAAAGAAAGGGTTGAGTGCATAGGCAGAACAAGGCTAGATACACAATTGATGTCAGTCATTTCTTTATTATCAATCTAGATTTACCTAATATTACCTCAGGTAATCTTGAAGTTGCTTCTCAACCGTTTTGCCTTTTCTGCAAACTACAATGTTATCACTAAATATATAATATAGCTTGCTTCTTCAAATGTTAGATTGATTCTATGCAATAGTTTTTGATGATACTCTCTGAAAAACAGAGATTTCCCCATATTTTATGGAAATGAGCGTTTTGTCAATACATCAGTGCCAAAACTGGTTTAAATAGTTCTAGCAATTTTAATGTTGAAGATGCATCACGTTCTGGAAGGCCCGTTAGAGGCGATGATTGCACAATGAAGGTATTAATTTATGCTTACCGGCGATTAGCTTAGATTGATAAAAGATTAAAATCGACCATTCATGCTCGTTTGAAACACCTAATTAATTAATCTAAAAAATCATGGGGTTTCTCATGTACTTACGGGAAAAATAGAGTCATCGCGTTGATGTGTATGATTTGCTTTTTAAATATTAAGAAAATATCAATTTTTAAGCGCATCGTCACTGGGGACGAAAAATAAGTTGTTTATAGCAATATTAAACGCAAGAAATTATAGATTTAAAAGATGAACGGACTCAAAGCACTTAAAAAGCCGATACATTTTTAAAACTGCTGTATTCTAGGGACATAAAGAAACCGCAGGTCTATTGACTAAACGTACTATTTATGTATTTATAGAGGTACGTATTTTTGTTTGTAATCATCTGAATAAAGGTAATTGTCTTGATTTTTACGTTTCAATTCTCTCATTCGCTCAATATTTGGAATCTAATTGCCAGAATTGATATTCAAGTGATGACTACGTATCGCATACAATAAAAATATTTAAAACTGTGCATAATGACAGGTATCAGAAAGACGAGACTTAAACCACGTACCAGTTCGTAGGCGTGTGCTTTAGTTTTATTATACAAATTAGTGAGTCGACTATTTGTGAAGACAATAGAGCGCACACCTTTTTATTAATTAGAGGGCGATAAAATGACACATTTTCACCCCGTTTTTAATGACAGGTAATTTTTGATCTAATGATATACGGAACGGAATCAGAGAAACGAACGCACCTATTGTTTGTGAATTCTTTGATATACGCATGTTGCATTTATAAATTGTGTTTATTCTCTACTTATGAAAATATCTTGATACTATTTGACACAAATATGTATGTGAAACCGTTATTACGGAATAATTAATGATTTGAACACTAATATATAGTAAGTGTTTTAGTTTAGGGTTTAATACAAATATAGCAACAATTAAATTTTATTGGCAGGTAGTATATGTATAGAGTTGTATAGAAATAAATACACATCTAAAATGAATATTAAATTTAAAAATAATATAAATATATATAAACAATAGTATTGTTAATCATTTAAGTTATTATGGCGAACATCTTTATTAGTATTGATTAGTTACAAAAATCATACAATAATGCAAGCAATATTAAAAACTTAGGGTAAAGATGTCTAAATTCTTGTTTCGCCAGAAAAGACTCGTGTAAGTTATATAATAATTCATTTAGAACTTCTGTTAAGGATCTTCTTTAAATTCATGTTAAACCAGGCCACATTTTTTACATGTCTTATTTAGTGAAATTCATATATTTAATAAGAAAATCACATTTTGATAAAATATTTAATAAGGCAGCAAACTACAAGACTGAATCTTTTTTAATATTACATTCACACTGATGATGAAGAGATGATGTACCCTATAACTTGATGAAACTTCTCATGAAAGTGTCTAAAATAACAAATACATAATGCTAACGTGAAGTTTCGTGTTGGTGCTAAATCAAGCTGTGCATATCAGAATGTTGGGTAAATCAATATTTCACAACTAATTGTATACTCACATACTTACCCAATAAATTACCCCTTTTAATATTAAATAATTCAATTAATTTCGTTTCAAATACTTGGCGTTTTTTCCACGATTGCGGCGAACGCAGCTAATCAAAATAGCTACTTGTTTGATTGAAGGTATTTATTAGAAGTACTCATGTGGGCTTACCCCGTATTGAGCAAAGTAAAACTAGGGCATGAAATACGAAAGGTATGCAATTTATTCCTACATACAAATGCAGGGAGTGTAATTATCCGATAACAGTATGGTTCACACATTGGTCTGTCTCATTTGCACATGTCAGAGGGGATATGCAAAGAGCTTCCCCGAAGAGTGTTCGGCACAAACACTTCGGGGGTCCCCGGACAACTCGACACAGATCTGGATTGTCTTTCCATTCCAATACTATTCCACAGAATTTTTCCCTCAGTATACTTGAAGCTATACAGTCTTTATAAAAATCACAACTGGCTACTGTAATAACTAAACATTTTTTTCTTTTACGTAAAATGGCAACTATTTCTCACATGATATGAGACTAAGCTATATTTATAGAAGGGATTTAGATACCTATATAGTGAAAATACTAACCACCAAATATGTCTCATTAAAATTAGATTCATAGTAAATAAAATGAGTTCCGAAACATTAAAATCGGTATGTAGATCTTATTGATAGTAAAACATTAATTCAATGTTAACACATTATTGTCGGTGGTGTACTCAATTAAATAAAATTAACCCGACGCTTTAGTCCATAGGTTTCAACTTTTTTGTAGTTTATTTAAATAACATAAATAATTATATATAATTAATTTGTATTATTACTTATATTCATTTTACTTAAATAAATAATATTTATCAACTAACATTTATAAGCATCATATTCAAATGTTTTACTGATTTAACTTGTATTATTTTAAGTCTAAACATAAATATTTATAATCTATCAAAATCACATAGTTACGCGAATCAAATAAGCCATCAAGAAGACATCTGGAAATTTTCTGATTAAGTATCCTGCACGAATTTCTAAACCTGATTAATATATATCATGCCGTGGAAAACAAATTCAAACGCCAGTCCGAAAGGAATATACTCAACACGGGGCCGCGCAGAGATTCGCCGGGAATTTTGTCTGCATTTGCATAGCGAATTCCAGAATTGAATTCCAACTATTACTGCTGAATATCGCGGCGGATAATATATGACGTATGTATTAATGCTGAAAGGTAAAATCAGCCGAACGCACAACATATTTTGTTCTCATTAAGGGCCCATCTGTTTGTTTCAGTGCATGTAATTAAGAATTTTAGCGTTAAATGGGCGCGATTAAGCTATGGATTCTGGAATTCGCAGTCATTCCTGCAGTGCAAATTGTATGAATATTTTTTTAAGCGAATCTTCATCTGCCTCCTGACTGATTAAGCACGGACCGTGGCTTGTTTGGCCATTTAGTATTTGTATCTGGGATTAATTGCTATGAAACTCTGCAATAAATTTAATGTAATTCCCAATGATTTTAGTTGTTGGAAAAAAATACTTACCACTCGTAATTAATAACCTGAATTAATTTTTATCAATTTAAATTGCATTCATATTATAAATAAAATGTATAAAATATTAACAGTAATTAAAGTAATTTTCAATAAAAATATTTATTTAGTCATTGTACTATATAAAAATCCCAGTAGGAAATTTGAGCCGTAGTTCACTTGAACAAATTATAAGAAGTTACGTATGGGCATCCAAGACACTGATCCCAGCTAATACTACTAACAATTCCACACCTCCCTTACAAATTTCTCTTAATATCAACGCGCAATTAAAACAAAAAAAACTGCAGAGGATACTTCTTTATTGAATAGATAAATACACATTGCAGCTTATATGACATCATTCCAGACTATCAATTAACCGACGGAACTGTTGCAGTAGTCGATTCACATTTCCCTATAAGTAATAACCCAGGACCTTAGAGATCATGATGGTATATATAACACTCCTTTTTACTAGCGAAGAATGGTTATAGGCAATTAACAGACTACCAAAACGTAAGGCCTCGGGACCCGATGTTCTACCCAGCGAAGGGGTAAAACCTTTAGATGAGACCGCAATGATTGCATAAGGGCGTCTTTCCTACGCTGGAAACGTTTCAGACAATCCTACTGGAAACACGCAAGCTTAGCGCTACTTTCACTAGGAGGTTGATGCAGAAAATGCTAGTAGAGAGAGTACTGGAAAGTATAGATTACTTCAGACTGGACTATGTCCGAAACAGTACAGCTTCCGCAAGGGACGTTTGACGACGGACGTGACCATGATCTCAAATAATTGCTGTAGATATTGCGTAGTGGTAGCTGTGTACATGTTCAATGCATTCAATACTCTGAACAGCAGAGACCAGTGCGATGGACAAGAGAAAGTACATCGCACTAGTCTCTGCTGTGTCATATTTAAAGATGATAATCGAGGCCTATCTGGGAGGAGCCAAGCATAAGAAGACGGCGGTAATAAGAAAAGATAGATCACAAAACGTACCACAAAGCTCTATACTAGGCCCAACGTTGTGGAATTTGGTATACGATGACGTGATTAAAGTGCACCTATACTCGGCGATGATTATGTTCGCCAAAAAGCTTGTCTTGGTGGTAAGACATCCATCAATGGCAGTACTTAGACGAATTACTAGCAAAACGAAGAAAATAATCTATAGGGTTTTATTTACTTATTTATTTAATTAATTTTGGTTTAAAAATTACGTGTATAACAAATTAATTTAACCATACATAAAATTTTGGACTTCACAATCACAAATTACGTTCTTCCATTTAAATCCTTCCTTTTCCACGCTGTTAGGGACCAGGTATCCTCGTCTACGTCCGGAATCTATATTTAATTCTTTGTTTCTTTCTCTCCTTTTAAGAAGAAACTAGCTGTTTATGTCAGTATGGTAGACATATAATGTTACTTAAGAAGACAACGTCGGCGGGGCTATCCACCCAACAGCCGGGTTATGAACTCATCTATTATCTTGATTACTAAGTAATTTCGGTTTTGGCGTATGAAATAAAACTCATTTTTAATCAACCAAATATTTTCCATTTCGTTCATCATTCATCGCCATCTATCTTACAACTTAATGATTCCGCGCTCGTTTGGTTCCTTGCAAGCAGCTCAAAATATAAAATACCTTCGTTATCCCACCATATTGACAACATGATTTTTTTCTGATGCAATTTAGCTTTCGATGTACTTTGAGTTTGTTCGTTTTCTTACACCATTTCGAATTATGTTGCTGCATATTACCCACTTTTCTTCAAGTGTAATGGCGCTACCCAAATGTCAAGATTTTTAAAAGTCCAAATGTTTTTCTATCGCAGGATGGGATACACTTCACCTCTCTCCTATCTCACGAACAGTGTTTTGTTTGAGCTGGACGTGGTGCCAGCTTAATCTTCGAGAATGGTTCCGTCGTAATAATACTGCACTTTAGAATACAAGGTGTTTATTCTATTGGATCTAGTTTAATACTATTACCGATTTACGATATTACCTAAAACTAAAAGAGGGTGGTGTGGTGGTACGGGCGTACATGAGAGCGCCCGATGGCCACACAAGTGCTTCAAAAAACAGTTATGTGACGATTCTGTTCGACTATTGTTTTGATTTGATTGTCAACAAGTTCGATGGGCCGATCAAAACTTTGTTAGTCTTTAAGAGAAAAATCTCCAGAACGGACTTTTTAAACCAATTTTGGCACGTACGCTACGTTAAGCAATCTTCACCATAAACTTCACATATCTTGTAAGCTTGAGCAGCTTTCTTTCCCTTACGGAAATAAAGTAAAATATGCCTAAAATGCTCGTTTCTATTTTAAAAATGTCTCACAACTAATAGCACCAGATTTTTTTTTTTTTGGTAAGAGGAGAGGAAATCCTGCATGGACACCCTTATAAGTAAGGTAGTGTCGGACTCCTACCGACTAAAACCTCTCCTCCGCGATCACTGTTCTGTGACTAGTCCAAGACCAAAAGGTCTTCTCTAGCCTGGTCTCAAGTGAATTGATCGCAAAGAGTGGGGGGATCCTGTCGTCCTGAGTGTCACTCTCCTCGAAAGAAGTAGTGACACCGAGCGGATTACGGTGGGTCAAGAAGTATAACAGCACCAGAATAATCACGTATCACCTGCTTCTAAAACCACGTCAATGTGAACGATATCGAGCAGAGTACACCGCTAACACAGGTCATTCATAAAAATTAAGCAAGGCTATATATGAGCGATTGATGAAACCCAATAGAAGACTAAGATCAGTGGAACAGTCTAAACAGATTTGGCATTATAGGAGCGCATGAAGGTGCATAACGCCAAGCAAGTGGACATTCACGCAGGGGTGGTTGACGTGCACAGCCATTTGGGAGTAGCGACCCCACGTACCCGAGCCGTACACTGCACACACACGCACATCACACACATCACACATCACATCATATAGGGTCCGCCAATAAGGGCGCGTGAACTTTAAAATTGAATAAAACAAGTTGTGTGTGAGGTAGAAACGAAATTTATTTTTTATTCGAAAGGGTATTCGACCCTATTAAGTATGGAAGATAACATCGTTCAAATGACCACCGCGGCTCCGTTTGGTAGCCCGGATCCGGGAGGTCCAATTTTCGATGACTCTGGAGCACATATCGGCTTAAATTTGAGCGATGGCGTTGCGTATGTTGACTTCGAGGTCATCGGTGTTGAGAGGCTTGTTGGCGTAGACCAGCGACTTGAGATAGCCCCAGAGAAAAAAGTCTAAAGGCGTTAAATCGCACGATCTCGGTGGTCAGTTGATATCGCTTCCGCGCGAGATGACCATGTCCGGAAATCGCTCGTGCAGAATGTCCATTGTGGCATGGGCTGTGTGGCACGTGGCGCCGTCCTGCTGGAACCACATGTCGTCCGTGTCCATATCATCCAGTTTAGGCCAAAAGAAGTTGGTTATCATCGACCTGTAGCGCTCCCCATTGACGGTTATGGCCGCCCCAGCTTCGTTCTCGAAAAAGTACGGACCGATGATGCCGCCGGCCCAAAATCCACACCAAACAGTGACTTTCTGGGGATGCATTGCCACTTGGTGGACCTCGTGTGGGTTGTTCTTACTCCAAATGTGGCAATTTTGCTTGTTCACATACCCGTTCATCCAGAAATGAGCCTCGTCGCTGAAGATGATTTTTCGGCCAAAATGGGGGTCTGCTTCCAACTGTTCCAGAGCCCAGTCAGCGAACGCCCGACGCTGTCTGTGGTCGTTTATCTTGAGCTCCTGGGTCAATTGGATTTTGTACGGGTGCAGACCCAAATCCAGATGCAAAATTCTGCGAGTTGATGTCTCCGAAAGGCCAAGTTCCTGTGCACGACAAAAAATGGACTCCCTCGGGTTCTCGCGCACACTCTCACGGATAGCAGCGATATTTTCGTTCGATCGGGCGTTTCGTCGACGTGTCAGTGTTGGCTGGTTGTTTACTGAACCAGTCGACTCGAATTTGCCCACCAATCGACGGATAGTCGACTCTACAGGCCGATCATCGCGACCGTAAAATGGGCGAAGTGCGCGGAACGTTGCTCGAACTGATGACCCAGTTTCGTAAAACAATTTAATAATTTGCACGTGCTGCTCGACACTCAAACTTGCCATGGTGATTTGTGGTTATATACTGAATAAATGACAGCAACTTTGACAGCTCTACCTCGAACAACATGGCCGCACCCTTCCGGCAAACTTCGCGCGTCCCTATTGGCGGACCCTTCACATACACACACGTCACACAACACATACACATCAAGTAGGCTGGCCGACACCCTACCCTTCGTGAAGTAATGCCAGCCGGCGGTTCCGCGGGTGGTAGGGTAACATGAGGAGGTGGCTTTTAGTGGGTATACCTGTTCTGGGGAGTCCCACACTTCGTCTATAAAAGATTTTCCACCTCCCGGCTACGCAAAAAAAAGTGGACATAACAAGAGGCCAAACCTAAATCACGAGAAACGTCCTTAGCACAAAGCAAGGAATCATCGGAAACGGAAGCAAGGATCCCATACCTAAAAAATGGGGACACAACTCACCTCACACAGACACTGACTAAACACGGATGTTTCCAACCCTATCCACAAAAGTTTAAGAAAATTGAAAGAAGAGAAAAATATGCTAAGAGAGGTGCTTGGTGAACCCCTCTCAAGAAATATACTCGTCGATTATATGCCTAGGAAGTTAAGAAGACCTACAATTAATTAAAAAATTAACTATGTTTAAACGAATTTGATTAAAAGTAAAGTAAAAATGAATAAATTAAATAATTAATTAAAAATATTTGATAGCGTATGAAGACAGTCATATACATTTAAAGATGACAATACGATAAATAAATAAAGAATTTATACTATTTTGGGGTGAGAGAATATACAACTCGCTAGTTATAACAAACTAAATAAAAACTTATTATCAATGGTACTTAAAGTGGTATTAACTAAAATAACAAGTAAAGTAAGTTAATTGATTTAGATTGTAGTGTGGCAAGAAGGTGAATCTGGTTTGCTCGTTAAGAAACAAGATGCGGTTTGAAAATTTTTAACACCAGAAGTTAAGCTTAGTTTCCTTATTAATGAGAGTACTTATGTTGATAAATTGATGATTGCATTCTAGACGAAGATTTGAAATTTAACTTTTTTTGTGGTTAAAACGTAGTGAATTTTTCAATTCAGTAAACGTATGAATTACCAGGTAGTGATGGTTGCAACAATTCTGTACGTTAAGAAGAATTTAAGGACTTTGATAAGGGAGTCCTGAGAAGAAACGGCATGTGACGCTGAAGTGAAGAGAATATCGGTTGAGGAAACTAATGAAATATCTCAACAAAAATTTAAAAAACAAAAAATGGCTGATCCACTATGGCCGAAAATAACGTTAAAAATTGCCAGAACTTCATAAATATTTGTATAACGGCTTTTTTTCAAGACGCTGATAAAATAATCTGAGTTAAAATTTTTCTAAAAACAAAATAGCGGATCCAGTGTGGTGAAAATTGCTAGATTTTTTACAGATTTGTATATCGTCTTGTTTAAGATCGCGGTGATTGAAAATTTTGATTACAAATTTACGAAAAACTAAATGGAGGATCCAATATGGCGGGCAAGAAAGTGCAAAATTGTCGGATTTTCATGAGGATTTTTAGTATTTGTATAAGAAATGATATGTTTTTTACAATAATGTTTGCGCTTTTACATTCCGATAAATCCTCGGGTTCATCATCATTACTTACAACTTCGACAGTCGTCGTTTTTAGCAAAGCCACAGTTTCAGCGTTTAACGCCTTGAGCTGCTTCAGTGGCAATTTTCGGAAGCTCGCTATCGGTGGATCAGAGGCTACCAAAAACCTCTGAAACACGTCTTGCATGCTCTTAAATCGTCTACTTTTTCGCGCAAAATATTGTCGATATTTTTAAATATTGCAATGCAAGATTCTTGAGCTTTTTTGTTTGTCCAATTGGGAGAAGCGATGCCTTAAAAAACTTCCTGAGGTGAAGCAAAACTTTGTGCAATTGGCATACAATTCCATGGATACAGAAGCACGTACGTTGTTTTAATACAATATTTCCTTACTTGGGAATATCAATTGCGAAGCCGCAAGAAATAACTTGTATCTTCGTTTTAACTTCACGTCATGGATTATTAAATTACGCAAATTTAAAAAAATAACCGGCAATCAGTATTTCCATTATTTTTGCTTTCATATCTATATTTTAGCATGTCTACCTAGAGCTCCAACTGTTGACGGAATCCATTTTGAATTTTCTTTTTACGATTTTTGACCCGATACTTATCATCAATCCGATGTTACCATTTCTTTAGATCTAATCGAATTTGTATGAAATGTATGTGCACTTAGAAAAACGAATCCAGACATGCAAAGTGGAAATCCCGAATTTATAGGTTTCATCATGAATCTCGTTTAATTGTTTTGTGCAATCACATAGTTAGCATCTCTGACTTGAATATGTGCTAGTCAATATATTGCATACTTTTCCGTCGATCATAGCGAGAGTTAAAGTGTATGTAACATTCACTTCTTTTCCGTCAACAGTTGTTTGTAACGGTGTTTGCGGACTTAGAAATTTTATTCAAAGATTTGATTTGATTTGGCCGGCGACATTCAAATGACATTCTTTCTTAGCTTGCAAAACGGCTCTGTAGACGGATACAATTTGCAATTGTGAAGGAGACTCGATTCTCCAATCCTCTTGTACATGTATTTCGACAATATATAGACAATGAGTGATATAGCCTTGTCAGCGGTTATTTTGATTTCCTGCACTATATTTAATAACATCTTGTATCTCGTTACTATACCTTCAGCAATCTCATTTACCCCCTGCACTCAGGTTTCTAGAATTGCAGAAATTAGTTTGTAAAGCGTAGGCCAGTTACGTAGTGCCTGCTTAATTTTCCTTTTTGTCTATTCTAAATTCATTGTAAGATGTTCTATTTACATTTATAATTATTGATTAACCATTTGAGTTGGTTACGCGAAAAGGCATGTATCTTCAAATTGTATGTTCTGCGTTATCTAAAAATTAAGCCCTTGACAAAACGCAATACGTGAAGTAAAATCAGTAGGAAAAAGTGCTTGAACGTATGTAGAATTTTCTAAACATTCCCAATACTACATTCAAAGTATTTGAATTTTTTCGAATAGAAGTACCTGAATCTTCCTTTGACTTGTCCAGTATATTCTCTTCCACTTCTAGCGTTCTTACTGCCATTGGCCTTATTGGTCCTCTACTTTGGTTCAATTGCAATGTTTCATGAAAAAGTTAATGAATACTTTTGAAGGTTTTTCTATCAGGAACAATGAAATTCATGTCAGTCATGTCAGTCATGCCATTCATGATTAAGGGCTTATTTACAAATGTTTAACTATTAAAGACAGGTAATAAACGTCAAGCAGCCAAACGTCAGTTAATGTCAATAAATTCGACATCAATCGACGTTTAAACTGTATTTCTTTTCGATGTGTGCAATTTTCTGGTGTTAATGGATGAAAGCTGTTCTTAGTACATATAATGTTGTTAAAAGGCAATAACGCAGGATTTAAACATTATCGTAATGTACGAACCGAGTGTAATACTCCTTACTACTTACTACTTTTATTTCGACTACATTAATAATTTTTAAAGTATCAAAAATAGTTTTGTAAAAAATTTGGTTTGCCCTGTATCTTTGATACAGGATTGTGACATCCTAGAAGGGGGAAGGGTTTTATTGAATGAGCGGCTAAATCCGAGCCTCATACTACCTAGATTAGGTATGATTTTCCTCTCCTCTGCAAAACATGCATTAACGATTTTTTAGCATTGTATAATGTGCTTGGTAATTTTTCTGGTGGCTTAAAAGCAACCTGGTGAGTTTGTTTTCAAAAACATTTGCTAGTAAAATGTAGTTAAAACATACTTACACTGAATTGAAAACTTCACTGTTTTAACCACAAATAATTATTGTAAAAATATTACATAACTTGTAGACACAGTTATATGAATCTAAACAATACAGCACGACTCGGGTTTCAATAATAATTATTTGTGGGTAAAACGTAGTGAATTTTCAATTCAATGTAAGTATGGATTACTACGTAGTTAAGGTCGCAACCATACTCTTCATTAATTTTAGTAAATTTTTTAATTCAGTGTAAGTATGGATTACGAGTAATGGTCAAAACAATTCTCTAAGTTAAGAAGAAATTAAGATTCTTGAGGAGGGAGGACATTGATGCTAAGAAGTAGAGATTATCTGAAGATTGTGCTGGTAACATTTTGGAAGGGAGGTAGGGGTTTAGGCGAGTAGGCAGCCTCGTATATGTATGAATTTCCCTTTCTCTGCAAAAAATCCATCAGCTTAATCATTTTACTTGTCATGGCAGCTAAGTCCAGAAACTTGAATGGAACAAATGAATATTTCTAATGGATACTACAAGTGCGTAATTCATTTTTATCTTCATCTAAGAAGGAGAAAAATCACCATCTAGAAAGAAAGATTATCTCGGATTACTTCAAAGCCATCATAACTATCAAAAAAAGACTTAAGATGCTAGTCTACACATATGAGATAAGTTACCGATCGAATATTATACATATCACGTCTTCTTTCATAAATGCATAGATGATGTTTAATAAATATGTCAACAATTAAAGAATGTATCATTTCTATAGCAAGCAGAATCATCTTGAAGCTTCTACAGCACATTGTACAAAGCAATCTGCAAATGCCATTGAAAATCTTGACAGTAATCAGCAGGTTATAAATATAACAGATGAGCTGATTTAAATTTATTCTACAATATTTTCGCCGATTAGAAAAGGCGCTAATAGGATAAATGATACCGAATAACGCCAATAGAGGGCGCTGGTGTTTCTTACTTTAAAAATGACACATTGTATTCGAAAATGTCTTCGCATTGATTTTAAAGTATAATAATAATACGCATTGTAACCGATTACGCATTTTATTTATTTTCAGAAAATATTTTAATTAATACGAGCTTTAAATTTCCTTCCATTTGCGTTAATTAAAAAAATCGAATTAGTAACAGCTGCAGTATTTCATTACATATTTTAGGTATTAATTATTTTTCAAATGAATTAATAGTTCATTTGAATTGTCCGGTATATCCAATCATAATGAACAACCGCAAAACTGATAACTGAAATATAAAAACCACCAACTCACTTTAATTATTTCCGCTATTATTTTAGTGATTAATTAAATATAATATTAATATTTCGACATTAAAATTAGTGAAATTACAAAGCTTGTGTTTTATTTACCTTGCATAATATTAATATATCATTATTGTTTTAAAACGCGCATTTAGGCAAATGTATTAACTTAACCAAGAAATGTGTTCAAGTAGCTTTTTATTATTAATCATTATGAAATCGATTACTTGCGTCATCAGTAGGCCATTAGGTAAATATATTTATAATGATACTAAGAAACCATAAAACCATATACAAATTGCAATTAAATAGGACATAATGTAAAACTATACGATAAAATTTAGTTCAAATTTATAAATCAATATTAATTTATTTAAAACGTAGCAATTTCGTTATAAAAAGATTTAAATAATTTCACAATTAAAAATTTAATAATATACATTTTACATTTTGCAGTTTAGTCGTACAATTTGAGCGTAATGTAAAATATATATTTTTTAGTCGCTGTAAATATTATAATTAACAGAAATTAAAAATGGCAAATGTATTGCTTTTACAAACTACACTATATTTTATTAAGTTTTCTAATATCTAGCATAAACTCCATTTCAATACATCATTAATATGAAAAGAAAAGTTTGTACAGAAATTGAATATTTATTATTATCCGAGGTTATTTATTTTGCTATTTCCATTAAATTATTTCTTATAAAAAATAATATGTTTTATTTATATTACGCCTCCGCGTATTTGTTTTTTTTACTTATTTCAAATGTTTATATAATAAATTTAAAGGGTTTTGCATTTTCCAGTATTTTATACTAATTATATAAATATTTAAAAACGAATACAATTACTTATAAGTATTAATAAACATTAAATAAATGTTCGTAATATATTTAACACAAAATAATATCTGGGTTGACCTGTAGATTTTTGCGGTTGTTGTATAAATTTCGGGTAGCGCCACTATTACTAAAACCGGGCCAACTGTAATTAGTCTTGACCCATTTAGGACGTCCTAGTTATAAAGGGGTCCATCTTTTGTAATTAGAAATTTTGTTAAGTAGACGGTAAGCGATTTTCTGAATCGATTAGGGACCATTCTGAGGGTGGTGGGGGGGAGGTGGTTGAATTGTGAAAGGGCGATTCGATTCGAGCTGCATCCGACAGCTAACAAATAAAAGTAACAGTAAATTAAGATGCCACTGGAAGGAATGACAGATATAAATAACCTAATGGCTTCGAATATCTGTCATTAACAAATAATAATGATAGATGTAAGCATGGTCCCTCGTAGCTGGTATTAACAAAGAATTATTACGTATACCAATCATTATTAGTAAAAACAAACACGAGCTGATACGGTACATAAGATTGGCCCATTAATTATAGACTAGCAAAATCTATATATCTATATATGCGAGCAACAGATAGGGGATATTATATATATCCCAGACTTATGACGTTTCCACGGCTTTGGCAATAAATGTTAATATTATCACGGAAAGCATATTGATCATCACTGTTTTAATCCTAATTTTATTACATTAATTAAGACAATACTTTATTTTAACCTTCAAAAAGTCGAAACTATAGCCTATTGTTTGTAATATATTGTAAACTTGTTTGTATTTATATTACACAGTAAACTGTCTTAAAAAAATAGAAAATTATCTCGATTTTTGATTTTCCATTAAGATTTTATTGACAAGTGAAGTAAGGTATAAACTGTAGTGTTATTTTCATTTAAAAAAAACACTTCACGTGTTTATTTAAGTTTTAAGATTATTTTCTGGTTATCAACTTTCATTTTCTGTGTATATCAATTATATGGCTATGAGAATCTTTCTATGTGCATATGTATGAAAATCACTTAAAAGGAGACCCGTAGGCAAATAAGGAGTGTTTGCGGTTTGCAATTAAATAATTAATTATCTAATTATTTCGACCAAAACAACACACCAGGGTATCGATATTGTTATTGATGTCGAGAAATGTAATAACATGGGATATTATAAATTACACGAATTAATATTTCTTGCGTTGTTCATTAAACTAAATAAATCAATGGCTAATGCGTCCAGTCTAATATTACATAATAAATAATGTGCATCCAGAATGCGACTAAATTACTAATGTACGCTTCCAGCAGATGGGGTCCGCGCTATTCTTTTTGAATTGCCAGCATATCGTAGCAATTATTCTATTAAGTACATAATTTAATAAGAAGTTAGTGTCTATATTTTTGAGTAAATGGATTGGCAAGAAGAGTGATGTAATTTAATTAATAACCCTTTAATATGGAATAATTAGAAAAAAACAGGAAAACATTTCGTAAATCTACAACAAATGAGTCTTATTAAGACTACAAAACAAATCACTTATTGAAACAACTTCTCTGGCTGGAAATAATTTAAACAAAATTAAGCCAAAACTTTTAATAATCTGAAAGTTTGCGTTATAATTACGCATATAATTCTATTACAATATGTAAAAGATTAGATCGATTAGTTCCTTTTTATACACAAAAATATTTACTTTATGATATAATATTGACTTTATATAATTTAATAATGGTAATTCCAAATTATTGATACAAGCTCCCTCGCTGTCCGTATATTTTAGCTGAATGCAGCAAGTTCATCTACTCTATTTTATGCAAATGAAACATTATTATTAAATTTGCAGTATAAACAATGCACAGGTTAAAATATGAAGGTATCAGTATAGGTTTTCAATGAATTTCTCTATTCGTAAAAATACATTATGTACAAAATGAAATGAATGCAAATATAAACTTTATGTTTTCTAATATCTTTATGCTTTGTTTATTTAATTCAATCATTCCATCAACACATGAGCACTATCCTGATTTGCTTGAATGATCATATGAGCATAAAAATATTAAATAACTCGTTGGGCTGTAAGAACGTATCTAGTCGAGTTCTTGTAGTTACAAATGACTTCTTAATTCATTTTGATATACCTAGAAGCACAATTAATATTTTAAAAAGAGTTCTGATAAATTAAACCTTGCGGATTTCTTCGGAATTGAAGTACTAACTTAACACCGCACCCTAACATTGTAATCGAATAGTTCTGAAGATATTTGGGATTTATTTGAAATAGTACTATAGTTTCTAATACTTTTGAGAAAATTTCTTGCATAACTGTTCTAAAATAATGATGCAGTAATTTTTCTCGTTAATATTTTTAATTCCACATGACATATATTTAATTAATTCCGCTGAAACGCCCGAAGGTAGAATTATAGCCTTAATAAAATGGCTCTCAGTGATTATATGGGGGGAAACTTGTAAAATAGAATGAAGTTTCTACTGTTTGAGTTATAGTTTTCATTCAGCACTTAAATAGGTGTTTGTTTAGTTATTTGTAACTTTCGGCCGATTAACTGAGTACAGGAGCATAAATTCCGCTTACACAAACAACAGAACGTAGCAGCTTAAAGTAAAGTACTGAAATGCATTAGAGAAGGTTGCAATATTGCTCATTACTGGGTAAATTTTGATGTAAATTTTAAGGAACATCATTATTCGATTAACAAGATGTGTATTAAAGGTGCACTAAGGAGCATCTCGAGCTACGTTCGTAACCAAGTGATTGTGAATTAATACACTGGCGTAATGCTTGAGAAATTGACTAGTTTAATATTTGATTACGCAAAGAAGCCCTTGATGCAGCACACTAATTATTGTATACATTCGCTTTAATTATAGATGCCACTGCAAACTAATTTTGGATGACCAGATAAAATGTAATGTTAACTAATTTGATTTGTTATATCAAGAAAAAAGACTTCACTTCTATAAAGGCACTTACCACTTACTTTAATTTATTGTTCATATCATGAATTTCCACATCGCATTCATTGTCATAACCTCACTTGAAAAATTAAATTAATACATAACTCAATATTGTCGCTAATTGTAACTACTATGTATCAAAGGTTGGACGTTCTAAATATTTAAAAAACATGCTTGTTCGTATATTTTTTCTTCTCTAAGGTTTATAGTAGTAATTACATTAGGTAAGGTATTTCAACTAAATATCAAAAAACGAAAACATACCATCGAAATAATAAATTTAAACTATTTGACTAAGAAGATAAATGTTACCAAACACATGCTTCCTTTATGTTACAGATGTAAAAATTATGAATCGATATAAAAAGTTCTCTTGGCTTTATCCAAACCTACTATCCACTAAGCCAGCAACACTACATACATACCCCCTAATCTGTAATCATGATGAAATATAAATGACCAGAGTTAATGTAAAAATTATTGTGTTTTTTACTAATTTTATTAGAACACTTTCCATAGATTTAAATTTGACAAAGATTTTCGTTGATCCTCTTTATATCAAGACTTAAAGATTTAGGTATACTTTTTGACAAATCCAATATCTTCAATATTTCATTGGTAACAATTTCATCGTAAATTATAACAATAATTCTAAATTTACAAATTGAATGTATTTCTAAATAAGTATTTTGTTCTTAATTGCCATATTTGATTACAAACATCTAAATAATATAAGTCTATGCATGTTTTATGTAAATACAAGACAATTGCCATTACAAGTGTAAGGAACATTAAAATACCACAAGGATACATTCATATGCAGTATTCGCCGGCCTTATGATATTGTTTATGTTCCTCGACATTGTCTATATTTCGGTCTTGATGTAAGTTTGCCGAAC
Source organism: Ontholestes murinus (assembly GCA_963969525.1). NCBI lineage: Eukaryota > Metazoa > Arthropoda > Insecta > Coleoptera > Staphylinidae > Ontholestes > Ontholestes murinus. The sequence continues at coordinate 16,276,830 of OZ018399.1, forward strand.
GACATAAACACATTCTCGCCGAGCCCTTGTGTGTATAATAAAACGCGTACTAAATACGGCAGCCGCGCATGGATTATTAGTGTCAATTAAACGTGTTTATAATAAATAATAATGAGTAGATTGCTTTAAACGCGCCATATAATGGATTATATAAACCATAACCGCTGGAATAATAAACAAGGCACATCTTGATGTGGGTTTATAATAAATTAACATTTCGAAGAGAGCGCATGTGACTTTTACGACAGGGCCCCTCCAAAAACTATAAAGAATTTAACGTACGCATACCATAGGTATAATTTTAGAACGACGTAATGACATATTTTGTCATGCTAGAGTGACTGGACTAGAAAATTAAGACACCCCAAAACATTACAACTTCCGGTCAAAGACCACTCTTGTCACCATTAAAATTACAATGGAGGTACACGTCCGCATTTCAACTTCCTCGAACTAAACATGGGGAAGATGCGGCTTTTTAATTATTACTTACACCCGACGACGAAAAACACCGCGTAATGACTTTTAAATAACAGCAATTGAAAAATTGGGCCCGCTACACTTCAAGTGGATTAAAAGTAGTGCAATATTTAAGTGTTCGGAACGTTGACTACTTATTCCGACAACTAGTGTATGGGGTAGCATTAAATGCACTTTGAACTTGATTAAATCTTATATTTACAGATTTTGATTTAGTGGTATCTAATACAAATATGTATTTTTAATTTTATTGACTTTGTGGCTACATTTAATACTGTAGCATTAATAACACAGAACAAATCACACATCAAACTAATTCATGTGACGATAAGAGTTTCACAATTCGCTATCCATAGAGAAGTGAAGAAGTGAACCTTCATCCCTGTAAGCAATTTATCAGTAGTTTTAAAAATAATTGACAAAAAGAACATGTCAAACGAACCGTTTAAACACAGAATTATATAAACATATTAATTATTGTTCCCCGTCAACAACAGCCACGGAGCGGTTTTGATCTTTTTGGGTCTCATCAGCGTAGCGCAGTTGGGGACAGGGAATCGAAATTCACTAAACCATAACGTTTAGACAATAGATGGCACCTTTATGATTTTATCGTATTGATAGATAAACCAAAAGAAGATTCCAAAAGCCTCACTGAATATATTTCCACATCTAGTAAAAATCCGTGATAGTTTCAGTATAATATTATATTTGTTATTCTTCTTACTCTTATGTATCTTATTCACATAATTAGTTACAATTGTAATAGTACCGTATGGTACTATCATAAACCAAAAATCAACATAAACATAAAATTTTGATTGCTCATGGAAAGGCTTAACGTTATAATAAACTGACCTTCCACTTACTGTATTTCCAATCATATTGCTACTATACAAGATTCATTTGATGGAGGTTTCACCATTACCTTGCCGAATTTGGCTTATTTTCCTCTAAGAAGGGGACTTCAAATATTTTTTTAAATGCTTAAGAAACAAACAAAAAATGAAATCTCACTTTTATTTGTCTTGTTGCTTTTTGATATGTTGCTTTAACAAAATCTTTGAGAAAATAGGTATCTGGATCTGGATTGAGTTTGCCAAGGGTGATCAAATCATTGACCAGAGCACTTAGGCCTCACTAGGCCCGTTGTGCCCCCCTGTTTGATTGTGCTGCTTGTATTGCTGCCCTACTGTCTGTAAAGTTTTGTTCCTATCACGGATGTCACGGTGTAGGATTTCTTTCACCCCTTGGATGATGCCAACGATCTCTGCTTGCAGAGTAGTTGTGTGCTTCTCTAGGGGTATAGCTAATGAAAGGTCCATTTGTTGCGAGTAAATTCCCGCCCCGGATCCTCTTTTGGTTTTAGAACCATCGGTGTAAATTCGAAGGATTTCCCCACCCTCTACACTCCCTGTTCCTCTTTTAATCGATACAATATAGGGTTTATTGAAGATGTAGCAGGGGGGCAAATTGTCTTTCTTCCTTCCAAGGAAGGTTGTCTTCTTGACATTTCATTTTGAGATGTGGTTCCCACGTCAGCTTGCAGTCGAGGATCACTCCCAAGTATTTGACTTCCGACGATAATGTCAACTGGGTGTTGAGGAGCTTAGGAAGCTTTAGCTTACCTAGTTTCCTTTTCTTTCTGAAGAGGACCATTTAAGTCTTTGACGGGTTTATGGTCAGAGACTGGTCGTTGCACCAGTGTTCAATTATTTTGAGGACTTCCTGCATTAAGCTGCATAACACCGTCTCAAATCAATGGTTATGTCATCTGCATATCCTATGGTGGGGAAGCCATTGTCGTTAAGTCGCCGCAGTAGGCTGTCAACAACTATGTTCCACAGGAGTGGTGAGAGTACTCCACCCTGTGGGCAGTCTTTAGCAACGAGAAAATAGGTAATAACTAACTGAAATCGATACAATATTTCATAAAGTATATACATAACAATATGTTCTTAGAAAAAAAATGATTGCTCGCATGGAAAGGCCTCAGATTATAAATAATCTTACATTGCAGCTTTAATGATCCAACTGATACAGAAGATCTATTTGGCGAAAATTCTATCATTATCTTACCGAATTTGGCATATTTTTCTCTAAAGAGAGAATACTAATTTAACTTGTTTTTTTTAAATATTTATTTATTTATTTCCCAATAGAACATATCCCAAGAACAGGGGTATACATTAAAATATAAAATATAAAACTTGTAAATGTGTACAATAATTCAGTTTACTCAATATAAATGAGTTATACAACCGCATAATAGAATTAATTGATTTAATTTTTTTAGAATTTCTTATTATAAATCCTAGTAATTTAAGGAAGATTGAATAATAGGCTTAATATGTGGTAAAAATGTCAATTTATGATCAAAACTAATACCCAAATCTTTAATTTGATTAACTCTCTTGATGTCGGTATTATTAATTCTATAATCAAAAATGTCTTTATTACTTTCCCTATATTTTTCTCGAAATCTATGAAGTTTACGTAAAAAAGCTATTCTTAATAATTTGCTCAATTTTGGATTCTTTACAGTTACTTGTTATATAAATTTCATGTAACTCGTATAGGTAATTAGCAATAGGCAAAAAATGTCAAAATTATTATTTTTGGGTTTTTTTCCCAAAAGTAAAAGTAATTGAAGATAAAACTCGGTGAAATGTTATAACATTACATTTACTTATATTAAAGAAGTCACAGTCGAGTATCATGGCCACACGGTTTATATATAGCAAAAAAATGAACAGGTCCCAGATTCGAACCTTGAGGAACCTTGCCGGTTGCTATGTATGGTGATTTACAGCCACCTATTTCAATAGTTTGTTTTCGATTATCTAAATACGAGATAAGAACATTTATGATGTTAGCATTAATATCTAAGGATTCCAAGATTTTTAACAAAATATGATATGGCATTAGAGAAATAGGTAAATCAAAAATTTTAGAAATCTGAAAATAATTTGTTATTTAACTTGATATTCAAACAAAAAAATCCAAATTATTTTAAATAACTGGAAAGATAACAATAGGAATTCTAGTAGAATAACTAAATATTGTAGTTCAATCAAAAAATATCATAAAATTTTATTTAAAAAGTCCAAATCAATATTTTTATATATTGATCAAAAATCCAAAGGAATCTTTAATAAATATAATAATATCTGAAATCAATATCCAAAAATGTAAAATTGAAGCCAATATAAAAATACGAAAAAATCTAGAAATAAAAAAACCAAGAAAACTTGATGTGAAAAAAAAAATTAAAAATCCAGAATAACAATTATAAAATCCACTGAAATATATGATCCAATCTACCTGTCAGAAACCGAGTAAGGCTTTTTATAATGACGATCAAGCATCAGTAAACATCGAAGGCCTTGTAATATACTGATAGGCACTCAATTAGAACTCATTAATTCTTAAGCCACTGCAATGATGATGTTCTGAATCGAAAAAAAACGTAACTCATCTCAAAATACATCAAGCCCGAGGTATCGCAGATATTTCCACCGCATTGATGAAAAACCTCGCTAGCAAGCGTAGCTGCGCTCTTCTTCCGTAATCCGATCAGCTTGCAAGATAGCCGCATCCTCAAAGCAGTTAAATCTCCTCTACTTCCATCGAACTACATTGTATTAAACAAACTGATTGAGAAGTTCTACTACGTCGTATTTCGGACTTTCAGGTTAGTTTTCGTGCCGGTTTCTCCAGTCTGTATCAGTTTTTTAAGGGTGAGCCACTGCATTTCGCTCGGTCTCGAGGAGAACGTGACTTTTTTTTTTTTATCCTCACGAGGTGGTGTCGCTTAGCGTCCCTGCACTGCGGTCTCCGTGGTCCTTTTGTGCGCCTCTGGCGGTTTTACTCCTTTTGAACTCGTGTATCTTCTAAGAAGTCCAGGAGTTTCTGCCAGGGGATATTCTTTAGCTGTTCTACAGGAAGCATGGGCTTCCCGAGTTTCGCCTTGCGTTCTTGTTTGTATGCTTCGCAAGTGCACAGTAGGTGTTCGGGAGTTTCCTCTTCTTCCAGACACCCACGGCATAGGGGGCTTTTCTCAATGCCCATCCTATGTTTGTGCTTGTTCAGGTCACAGTGTCCAGTGACTAGTCCTGTGATTTTTCTTAGTTTCAGTCTGCTCAGTCTAGACAGCTTCACCATGCTGTCAGGTACCGGACCATCTAGGAAGAGTCTTGTATGCCTCATTCCATTTTGGTTTTGCCATGCCTTTTTGTGCTCCTCTGCTAACTTGCGTCGGATTATTTCCTTTCCGGTTTCATGGGGTATACCGAAAGCGGGTTCAGGTCCTATGAATTCACCTGTTGCTCCTTGTTTAGCCAGCAAGTCGGCCCCCAAGTGCCCAATAATTTTTTTGGTCCTTGGGTACCCATACTAGCTGTGTTTCTCTTGTTGTCGCCAGTGCGTCCAGTCTGTTTATGCAAGTCATGACCAGCCTGGACTGCACTATCGGTGAGGCTAGCGCTTTTATGGCTGCCTGGCTATCTGTCATAATGGTAATTGGTCCTTTTTTAAGTCCCGATTCCATTAAGTGACTTACACGACCTGATTTTTGAAAATCTTAGCAATTCCGACTAGATAAGACATATATTTCTAAACTGGTCACAACACCAACCTCGAAGGTGTTATAAAAGTCCCACACAATCCTTCTAAAGGGTTTGCATAGAAAAAATAGTTATAGTCTGTTCGTTGGATCTTCCGTCGTACGTCACAAACTATCGCTTCAAAAAACGACGAATGTTTTACAGTGCGTTCTTTTTCTAACGCATTTGGTTTACTTTATCAGACTGAATGTTTTTGTGTCGTTTTTCGAAGCAATATTTTGTGACGTAGGACGGAAGATCCAACGGATGGACTATATGCTATATTTGTGTACCAATTCTGAAGTAAACTTGCTTTATTTCATTGATGAAACCATTTGGTAACAAAACTTTTTTCAGAGTAGTGTTGCTTAAATAATCTTAGCATATAAACTACTACCTTTAGCCTAATTTAATATGTTGAATCAATCAAAAAGGTAGATATACAGGGTTAGGAGAAATTACCAGAACTGTCGATTATTTCAAAACATACAGGAGTACAGGGTGACACACAAAATTGTGTATATTCCAATTTATTACAGATAAGTAGATTTTTTTAAAGCCTTACATGGTTTGTTAACTCCTGTATCTTTTCAAATAATCGACCGTTGTGGTAATTTCTCCTAACCCCGTATAAATGAGTAATTAATTAATGTTTCTGTTACAGAATTACAAACGTTACACATTTTAAATGTGTCCAGTTAATCGAATATTAATATAGATGTCTCAGTTTAATTGTTTGGCACTACAGAATATTTTATGAGCGGATTTAATTGTGCGGTTAAATTTAATGATTCATACAAATTGAACCAATTTTAAGTTCGGCATTCAACGTAAACTTTTTATTGTAATTGAATAAAATAACAAGTTCTAAGTAGCATCATTGTTATTATAATGTAACATGGACTTTATTCATATATTCCTACAAGCACTTACATTTTTGTCTTTGATTCGTTTATGTATAAAGTAATGCCAGATGAGAGCGGACAATATATGTTAATGTGTTAGTTCTTTGCTGTAATAATAATGCATTATTCGATACTAGCTATAAATTGGGTATAAATTTATAAATGTATCTAGGAAAATAAATATGTAGACTAGGACTTTAAAGGTTAACTTATAAAAATCTATTATTATTATTATAATCGAGTTGAAATCCACAAAACGAATAATTCGTACGAATATATGCTTCTATTCACTTTTTAGGTATAATAATAATTGCACTTTTATTTAATCGTTAATTTCGTGGCACGCTTGGCGATTTTATAAATAAATTAGATTTAGTTTGATGCACATTATTATTTCCAATATTTTAAAAATTGCAAATTAATTGAAAATGTAGTAATTAAAATAATAGGATCAAAACTAACGAATAATCAGAATAAACAGTTGGAAATGTATTGCAAATTATTTATGAAATTATTTACGTATTCGTGTAATTAAATATAATTGATTACTTGCAACGGTTACATTTTTAATTATTACAATATAACATGATTATAATTCAACTAAATTATTTAAGGAAATGCCAAATTACAGATTTTATGTAAAATTAAGTTTTATAAAATTAACTTAATTATAGCATTGTATAACTTTTACTGTTTGTAATAAAAACTATTCCCACTTGAATTTCTTATTATGTTATTATCAAATTAATTCGCCGCTTCGTTTTATTACGGCTTTAAAAATGTCTTCTTACATTTGTTTTATGTTTTATTACTTTAAATACTATTCACCACATTCACAACAACAAATGATGATAAATTATTATAAATCAATATACATGTTTAGTTAAATCATTTAACAATATATTAAATATGCATAGCGAAGAATATGTTTCAATCGAAAGTATTGACTATTTAATGTGTAAATTTGCATATACTATTATAAAGATATTTATCTTTAATGTAGACACACTTAATTGTATTTTTTTCGCGAAATAATGGCTTCAAATGGGAGAAATGCGTATAACGCGAAGTTACGCGATTAAATGTGAAAGTTAATAAATTGCAAGTAATCAAGACGACAGATAATATTACCGTTAGATAATAAAGCATATAATGTGCCAATGGGAATAGGTTTAAATAAAAAAATAATTGAGTCTCTCGGCTATTACCTGGTTGTGGAAACGCTGTTTTCGTTTTATTGCGTTAAACGTACTCACATTTATTCCATTGTGTTGCTTGATTTTTTAATTGATCCAGTTATATGCTTCTATTACTTTCACTAATTATTGCAAACCAGACGATAATTTTAATAGCACACAGTGGAAGAAAAAGTGAGGGTATTTTTTTATCATTTATTTGGATTTCTATTAATGACAATTAAAATACTTGATTTTCTTCCAAAATTCAAACAAAAATGGAAAATTACGTCTTTTTGTGACGTGCCAACGCACATTCATTAATTAGACTTGATGAGATCCTGTGTTAAAACATTGATATTGTAATCGATACTTGTTCTGCTACTCTCTTGATGGAACTAAATTTTCAAATTGGGAGAAGTAAAATTCTTGTTCCATTTTTTTTATTTTCAGATAACTGACACGTGTTTCTGTCCTTACGGATCATTATCAGAGATGAAAGTTTGATAATGATAAGTTTTAACTTTGATAATGATCCGTAACGACCGTCAGTTATCTGAAAATAAAGAAATGGAACATAACGAGAGTTTTACTTCTCCCACATTGAGATTGGTTTTACTATTTGTAAGGATATTGATGTATTTCTTCATCAATAATCCACATTTTACTTATTTTTAAGGCACTAATAAGTTTCCCTGCAAGTTTTGTTTATGTAATTGTAGAGAATATCTCTGGTGGATTCTTTTTATTCCCTGATTTAGTTCATTACCGTAGATGCCTACCTCTATCCTGTTTTTTGCTTCTTCTGTGAAAATGTGTGTATTCGCTTTATAAGCTAGAATACAGGGTCTTCCAATAAATAAGATAAGATAGACACGGTCCTGGCATCTTCCTAGGAGGCTATTTTGAATCACTTCTCCCAGAATTGTCCTCTCCTTTGTCAAATCCGCATTAAGGCACAATAGTTCAATATGCGCGATGGCTATGGATTATCTATCTCAGTGAAGAGGGTTTTACCTTAACCACTTCAGACTCCCTGCACAATAGTTTAATATCTATTAGTTGATTTGGATATTCCACCATTAATAACAATTATAATACTTGAAATGTTTCGAAATTATTAAACACAAATAGAAAATTATGTTTTCAAAAACGTGCCAACACATATATGTTAACCAGTCTTGATGAAATCCTGGATTAAAAGTTTGGGGCTGGTTTTAGTGTCTGTAAAGATGCTGATGTATTCGTCTTTGATCTCTGTTTTAGTTATTTTTTGGGCACTAATGAGTATTCCTACAAGTTATACCTGAGTATTCGAGAAGTGATCCTTCAGGGGAATTTACGAGTACCTACACCTATCTCAGTCTTATTTTTTTTTGCTCCGTGTATGTTTATCCACTTTAGGAGGTGCAGTATTTCATAGTAGGCAGTCTTTCAAAAAGTTAGAGTAGCATAGTCCTAATATCTTCCTATAAGATCATTATTTTAAATCGCATTCTTTTCAATCCGCTTTAGGGTATCATAGTTATTATTATCTGCCATCGGAATGGTTCTAGGCGTTGAATTTTCTGAAGTGTGCTCGTTGCAAATCTATTCCACCATACAACTACTGCGTATGTTGAAGTGAGTTGAACAACGACAGTGTAAGCAACCTCACCGTCGCTATGGAGACTTCATTTATTATTGATTTTTAGACCACCCTGTGACCTAGCAATTGTATCCAATCACATAACGCGACCGGTGTGCAAAGTTACACCTCAGTGCCGATGTTGTATTCATCAGCTCCTCCTTAATATGGGTCACCATACAGTGAAGTGCTGGTTCAGTTCAATATACGCATATTGATTTGGGTAAAAGGTTCTTTGAGAATCCAGTACTGAGTAAAACTATCTAAAACTACTCCCGTGTTTTCATAAAAAAACGAAGTGAGGCTTTTGATCTGAATAATTTAGCATAGCTGTAGTCTTTCTGACCTTGTTTGAATATAATTAACACCATAAGTTAAAACTGTACGCGCTCTAAATAAAGTGAGCAATTGTTCAAAAATGCGTATGTGAGACTCCATTGATCCTTAGAGACTTGAAAGGGGAGAATGATTAAATAGATCATGCTGTTTTTGATTCTGTCACAATGCTGAAAGCTAAGTGTAAATTATGAATTTGTATATTTTTTTAAAATCAAAAACGTTCTGCTTTCATACAATCTGATAGATAAATTTCTTGTAGTACTTTCATGGACTGATTTAGTGATTTCAATATTACAGTTTTCCATTTTTGGAGAGTACGTTTTTCAGCTTTATGGCTAAACTACCTCGTTGCTTGTCTTTCTCTTTATATAGTCGGAGAAGCTCTTTTAGCAATTTTAGCTAATGTCCTGCTTGCAGTGCTACGGTTTATTTATATTTATTGTATTTAATCTTTATCTAACATGCATAAATAAATATATAATTGCACTACGAACGTGAGAAAAAAATATATACAAATAATTTTCACTGCATGTAGATGGGCGGAGATCACTCTTATGGATGATCTTCCACTCGAACCCTCTGATCTTCTTACTCACTGATCCATCGTAGGAGGTCCAGTTTAGATTACTAATATTAAAGATCACTAAAACTCTATTTTTGCTCGTTTTACGAGATACATTAATTTTGTCATTTGGTTGCGTTTTTTACTCCACCATGAAATGTTAAATTGTCTTTTTTCCGAAATGAGTAGATATGACTCTTCATATGAAGAGATGTGGCGAGTTTATTCAATATTACAATAGAATGTATTACAAACTCACTATCTAATATCGATTTTCCTCTTTTCTATAAGCATCATCTTTATCCCCTACTTGGAGGCGTTACCGAAAGTTTCCTTCCTTATGTTAAAACCGGAATCGGCACTTTTATTCCTCCCACGGTGTCACCTTATATCCTGCGGTGCCCTTAATACAATTATACTGTCCTTTGGGCTTTTTGATGTGCGAATTACACAAGTTTTTTATTTTGACCGGTCAGGAGCTTAATTATCTGATCCATTTCTAGAGACTGTGCGGGCAGCCACAGGGTGGTCACATTAACAACTTATCCAAGTAGAAGGTTTCTTTATTGTCTTATTTAGCCAGTCCAGTGAGGGTTGATCAGTGCACCAAATCCTGAAGATCTTAGATTACCGGATTGATAAAAGATGAGACCTTCTAAGTTGCTGAAGTAGGGCGACGTTCACCAGCAGAGCTTTCAGCACTACTATACTACTCTTAGATTTTGTTTGGTTTGAAAAACACTCTTTAACCAGCTAGAAGCTTATTAAGCAATCCACATCTAGATATTATCCAGGTAATTATTGGATGGTCAATCTGGACAAGCTTTTTAAGTTATGGTTTCTAGATTGTTTTAGTAAACTAGTACAAAAATTTTAAAGTGAAGAAAGTGAAATCTAACTTATATTATTAGTACAGTCAGGGTTAATCAGAGCATTAGAACTCTAATGATCTCCCTTGATTACAGAAATCTATCAAAGACGGGACATTCTACGCTGCTATAGTAGGGCGACTACATCTTGAATGGTTTCTAGCATAAATATAGTGACTAGGCTTTGTTTCAGTGTGTAAAAGAAACCATCGTTTGTCACTCATCTGTGTTCACCAGACATACATATTTAGAGATTGATTGGAGTAGTTAATCTAGGCAATCTTCTCAAGGTGGAGTTAGTTCTAGACTATCTTAGTTAGCCAGTCCAGGAAGGATCGATCAACACACCTAATCCTATATTACTAAGATTACAAGTATCGATGAGATTCTACTGTTGTTGAAGCGCGACTTCAACATGCAACGCCCCCAGCATAATTATACTATTAATGGGTTTTCTTTTGGCGTACAAAATACAAATAGAGAGTTCCTTGATTTGATTGATTGTTGAGGCATTTAAGTGTTGAAAATCCATATTCATTATTTAGATAACAAAACTGTTTGATTTTCAAATTGGTTTTATTGTAAACACTACATATGTTTCGGGTATATTTTCTTCACCTGAAGAAGCCACAGTGTTTCGAAACATATGTAGTGTTTACAATAAAACCAATTTGAAAATCAAACCGTTTTGTTATCTAAATAAGTTCCTTGATTTGATCAGCCAGAAGCTTAATTGTCTAAAGACTAACCGAGTAGCTATTAAATAGTGATCTTGGACAAGGTGAAGGTAGTTTCTGGATTGTCTTAGTTAGCCTGTCTAGTGAGGTTTGATCAGTGCACGAAATTCTGAGGATCTTCTTAGATTACAGGCATCGATTTGAGATGGGTAATTTTACGATATAAATTTTGGCCTGCTTCTTAAAGAATTTTCCAAAGATATTGACGCATCCGGTCTGCAACTCCTTTCTAATAATCTCAACCTGCTGGTCATCTGACCGGGCACTACAACCGATTGACTAGTGTTATATTAGATATGAATCTGCCATTTAGCAGAATTAGCCAAGACCTGTGTTGCGAGTCTTACTGTATGTATTAATCTAGCAGACTAACTTAAGTTTTATCCTACGACATGTATCTCCACACATGGCAAAAATGCTCATCTAGAGATTACGTCTCGATTTAGATGATATGCTGGTTATACGCTTTTTTACAGACCTTTCCTGATCTAAATATGTCACATTTAGTCACTTTTAGGATGTGGCTTTCCATAAAACAAGGTCGATCTTGAATTCGAAGATTCTTGTTATTGCAATCAGACCATTGATTTTTGGACAGGAGTGCCACCTTACAATCCTGTAATTTCTGGATGAGTAAAAATTTTAATTACTCGTACTAAATGTTTATAGTGATGATTGTTAAGACAATAATATTTTTAAAGGCTCAATCACCAAAAATACATTTGAAAAATAATTTTCTTAGAGCTCTATTTAAATCTGAAATTTTTATTTTTATAATCAAGTAAAACATGAGTATTTAAAAATGAATTCAAGACCTTTACGTTGGAGAAAATTAACTAATAATTAGAAATTCTAGTTATTACATAAATATTTATTAATAATCTCTAGTTAGTGATGAAAAATTCTCGTTTCTTTTATTATTACTTTTACTGTTATAAAAATGTAATAGAAAAAGACAAGGTTATAAAAATTGGGTGAAGTTATACTAATAGTGTAATGATTGATTGTTGAAGCCATTACTTTATGATAAATTGTGATAATGTCCGAATATGACAAAACTAGTTCTAATAAAAAGTGAAAAAAATCGTGATTCCAGCAAAGTATTTTAATACCTAACCTAGTTCGTAGTTTATAATTAGTTTAAGAAACGATAGTTTGGAGAATTTGGATAATAGTTCAGTATGTCAAAACTGCCAAATGAAATTCAGACGGCCAATGCCATCCATTACTGTAATAAGCTGCGAAACTCAGCTAGACCGGCTATAAAGGGAAAATGGCATAGCCATTTATAGAAAGGTATACGTTTTCCTCAAAATAACGCACGTGCTCTCTGACAGTTTACACGTTAGAGGAAATGATATAAAGCCAGGACAAATTTAAGCCAATGTATAAGCACGGTAGCTAGGAACGAATTCCAGATGGGTTTTGTGCCCGTTTTTGCATGTCACTTAAATAAATGCACGTCGTATTCGCGCAAATGAAAATTGTTACCTTTAGTTATATTAAATGGCGACGAGTGGGTGATAATTAAATTTAAATAAATAAATATATTAAGTTATCTGTTTACCAATTATCTTTAAATTAATTCAACTTAATTAATGTACATGAATAATTTATTATTAATATTATTAGCCCAGGAACTAAATGAAAAATAGTTATACTGCATCTATTACTAGTAATATTATTGAAATCACAGATAAATTGGGAATGCATTTATTTATTAAGTTAATACATACTCAACTAGTATATTTCTATTTTAATTAACTAAATTATTTATGAAGCACGAGACGTTATGCAAACAATGTGGGATACGGTGTATTCGAAATACAAGAATGTGCTGCCTATTTGCATAGAGCTGAATAAATATTGATAGATGTAATTGTTTTTACACTAAGTATACAAGTATCGTCAAAGAGTTTCGTAGGGCTTTTGTAAACTTTGTAAGCTTTTGCAAACTCGATCGCATATGTTTACAAGTGGGCGCACATTTTTGCTTTACATTTGACCTTTTGGTTTTACGGTTCTTTGCGCGTCGGAAGGCCTTTACTTCTGCAGACATTAGCCGAGATTTCAGCTGTCCGTCCTCACGAGAACCGGTTTATTCAATTCGCAATAATTGTTATTTATTAAAGAAGTGTGCAATTTACTTGCGCGTATAAATTCAGTTTAGCTTCAATCTGCGAAATAACTGAATCTTGGAAATTGCACCATAGATAGTTTACACCTTAAAAATGGATTAGAAATTGTAAGTTTGTAATTTCTAGGATTTGGCCAATCGAAGGTATAGCTAAATTTCGATATCCTAAAATCAACATTAATCTTATATGTTCTTACTGTCATTAGCGATCATGATATATATTATATATCTGTCATGCTGACACAAACAGCCAAACATATGTTGATGTCAAAGAGGATACCTGCTCCCTCCCCCATCATCATGTTAAAGGAAGTGCATGAGCGGAAGAACTTAATTAATTGTACCCAAATTGTATGATTTTTCATTTGTTTTTATATGTATTATTTAAGAAAGGAACCTAAAGTTAAATAAACAAATAAATAAATGTTTTTTTTAATTACAGTGGATAATCCATTCCGTTGGGCATTATAAATCATAAGGTTTATAAAGTAGTCTGAAAAACCAAGGTTCAATAGACGATGCACAGAAAAAAGTCACTACCATACCAATATACATTAAATTTCAGTACATACAAATGTTATATATACTCCCTAAAAAATGTTGGGACGTAAAGTACTTAAAAAGTTTTAGAAATCCGCAAAAAAACTGCTGGAAAATTGCTATAATAAAAGACATATTATACTCCCTAAAAAAGTTGCTGGGAATTTCTAGAACCCTTAGAGAAAGTTCACATACTTTAGAAGATAATTTCTTGAGGAGTTTTAGAAATCTGCAAAAGAACTTCTGAAAAAATCCGTTAATAAAAGATAGGAAAATTAAAGGAAAATGTAAAAATGCTGAGAAATTCTATAAATCTGGAAAATAAACTAGAAGGAACATTTGATAAATGGTAGAAGTTTCTAAAAATTTTGAAAAGCAAATCCTATAGCATATTAATTTTTTTAAATAAGAGAAAATAAGACAACAAAAATCTGAAAAATAAATTAATAGAAAATTTTATTTTTCAAAAAATTAAAGAAGAAAAAATGAAGAAAGTTTAGAATATTAGAAAACATAGGAGCAAAAATAGGAGACCTTTGAAAAGAAATACAGTTAATAAACAAGATTAAACAAATTAAAAGAAACAGGTGTTAAAACTGTTCACAGAATAAATTTGCAACCACTTTCTAAATCATTTTTTCAATGATGAAAAATTCCGGAAATAAAAAAATATTCAAAAATTTTAGACAAATGTTTAAAAAAATTCTAGATCCCCCGAAGAACGGAAAATTTTAGAAATCTGGAAAATAAAATACTATAAAATTTTGTTTTTAACAAGTTAACTGTGTTTGACGTATATATCCGTCATCAAGCGATTTTCATGACTAACAGAAATTCGCATATTCAAAACGGAGCGGCACAGTCAACTGGTTAATATAATACATTCTTTGAGTGTATATGATTGTAAGATGTTAGTTTCTATCCAATTAACTGTTCTAAAAGTGTTTTAAAAGTGTGAATTTCTGTGTTTCTGCGTGCGAAATTCGCATTTCAAAACGGAGCGACACAGTTAACTGGTTAAAGAAACTCCTGTCGAAATAAACAAAAAGGAACTAGAAAACAAATTTATGGAGAGTTCTAGAATCATGCAAGATAGGTGTTTAGAATATTCCGAGAAAATGAAACAGGAAATATATGGGAAAATCAAACAAAAAATAAAAGAAAGATACATAATTAAATTACACGAAATACGTGATTAAACAATTCACAGTATAAAAATGCAACCATATCATTATCATGGTCACATTTTCTGAATTAATTTTCCAAGTACATAAAAGTAAACCAAGGAATTATTTAAAATTCAGTTAATTCCGTTGCACATTCCAAATAATGACGTTTATAAAATAGCTAAAACCCAGTTGAAATTTTTTACATTTTTTAAGTACATTTAGATGTCTGTAAATAAAGTTGTTATTTTTCCTGACAAAAAGTTTCTGGGAAATTTTAGAATCCTCTGAGAAAATTCATGTAAGTTGGAAAATAAATTAATAATTCTGAAATTTTCTGAAAAATTTTAGGACGCTCTGAGAAAGTTTACGTGACTTAAAGATAAGTTAATGGGGTATTGTAAAAACATACTAGAGAAACTTCTAAAAAAATCCTAAATGTAGAAAACATGGAAAGTTTGGAAATCCCTAAAAGATTAATCTGTATAAAAATTCTCTAAGATTTATTGCTTAATTATGAAAAATTATTAAACTGTTTGGAGAATAAAGATATAACCATCCCATTATGATGGTCAAATTTCCTAGATTAATTTTTGCAGATAAATAGAAGTAAAACAAAAAATGATCAAAAAGATCCAGGAATTTGGATACTCAAAATTCTCATAATCTGAGAGACAAATTATTGGAAAATTCTGGAAACATCGAAAGAAATCTCTAAGGTAAATTCTAAAAAATAGAACATTTATCTCTTCCCTATTTACAAAACAAAAACTGAAAACTTTATAGAAATAAAAAACTGAAAATTGTATTTATAACTCATTGAGAATAAAATATCCTTAAATCACCATTCATCAATGCATCTCATATATTTATATTGGCATTTCGAATCGCAACCCCTTTGCAATTCTCAAGCCAAAATATCCAAAGTCCCTATTCGGCAATTCATCTCATCTTTACATACTTCTAAACATCAGTTTATTCCATTCGGCATTGGTAATCACTTCTATGAAATCGCTAAAACCATGATGAAAGATATCTCATTTTGCTTGTACATTTAGATTTTTATAAATAAAAATGTTATTCTCCCTGGAAAAAGGTTTCGGAAATATTTAGAATTCAAATTAGAATGTAAGTTAATGAGAAATTCTAAAAATCTGATTGAAAAATACGATATTATAATGCAAAACATGGTAGAAAATTTTCAGAAAATGGAAAAAACTACTGGAAAATTTTAGAAATTCTTAAAAAGTAAATTAGTAGAAGATAAAATGCTGTGAAATACTGGAAGTTTTAAAGGAGTCCAACAAAATAAGACAAACACGGAATCTAGAAGAATTTAGAGATAAATTGTAGACCTCTGTAAAATACTTGTTTAGAATATTCCAAGAGAATGAGACAAAAGAGTTGGACAAATTCCAAGAAGAATTAAATTTAATTAAACAGGTTCACAAACTGTTTAAGAAATGAAGATGCAACCATCCCATTATGATTGTCAAACTTCTTCGAAGTTTCAAATAAATAAAAATAAAAGAAGAAATTAAAAAAAAAACTAGAAAAAAATACTCAAACATTCTAGGATACTGGGCGATAAATTATTTCTAAATTCTAAAACATTTGAAGAAAATACCTACAATTTGAAAGTTCAGGATAATTCTAGAAAAAGTTTTCTATTTTTGTTTAAAAACAAAAACAGATAAGTTGAAAACTTTTTAGAACCAAAAAAATAAATTATTGGAAAATTTAAAAATATTCCGAGAGCATTATTAAGGAAACATATGGGACGGTCGAACATAAAATAGAACAAATTGAAACTATGTAAATCTAGAAGATAAATTAATGGAGACTTCTAAAAGAATATTATCTGATTTTCAGAAAAGACACTTGTTTGGTTTCATATTGGTATATTCAGTTTCCTGTTTCGGTCAATGACGACCATTCTTGGAAACACGTGTCAGGCAATTGAAAAAGACACTTGTTTGGTTTCATATTGGTATATTCAGTTTCCTGTTTCGGTCAATGACGACCAAGAATGGTGGTCATTGACCGAAACACGTGTCAGGAAATTGAATATACCAATATGAAACCAAACAAGTGTCTTATTTTAAAATCAGATAATATTCTATTTTCTTTTCATCAAGAGTGCAATGAGTAAAGTATTTACCGTAATTCTAAAAGATTTCGAGAGAGAATTAATGCAAATATTGGATGGTCGAACAAAAAATAAAAGAAAGACGAAGAATTAATTTAAACGAAACAGGTGCTTAAACTATTCATGAAATGAAGATGTTAATCACTCGAATTTCCTAGATATGTTTCAGGTAAATAAAAGAGAAATCTTAAATAATTCCAGAAATCTAGAAGAAAAATCATCAAAAATTGTAGAATTTTGGGAAACAAATTGTTGGAAAAATCTAGAACATACCAAGAAAATCCCTGCAATTTGGAATATGAATATCAGGATAATTCTAAAAAATTAGGACAAACTTTTTTTCCCTCTCTAATTAATAAAGAAAAAGAAAAAAAATCATGACCTTTAAACAACAGTGGACAGTTATTTCGTTGAGTAATAGTAATCAAAAGGATTAAAAGACACTTAAAACAAGGCTGAAAGGTCAAGGCCGATAGCCGATCTCTTATAATTCCAGATGTCTAGAAGAAAAAATCTCAAAAATTGTAGAAATTTGGAAAATAATTTGTTGGAAAAATCTAGAACATACGAAGAAAATATCTGCAATTTGGAATATGAATAACAGGATAATTTTAAAAAATTAGAACAAACTCTTTCCATTTCCCCTCTCTAATTTATAAAGAAAAAGAAAAAAATTGAATCATGACTTTTAAACAACAATTGAGAGTTAATACCGTTAAGTAGTAGTAATCAAATGGATTCAAGGACACTTAAAATAAGGCTGAAAGGCCAGGGCCGATAGCCGATGACTAGTAGAAAAAACAATGCCTATATCAAAGTAATCATTCATTAGATTTCAACAAATAAAAAAGTTACTTGTAAATTTTAAATCCCTAATAGAAATCTACTAGAGAAACAGCTAAAAAACATTATGCTATAAGGAAAGAAATGGTAGGAAAATTTTCTAACACGAAAAAAAAAATATCTGGAAAATACTAGAAATGCTTTGAAGATAAATTAGTAGAAATGATGTAAAGTAGCAGAATTACTTCGATAATAAAAATCTGACAAAATGAGATTGTAAATAATCCCAAAGACTTTAGGAAATTCTAGAACTCTGCAAGAGAAGTCTAAATATTTAAAAAGAATAGCAAAAGCACGAAACAGGGGTTCAAATAGGGTAGTGCACGCGTACCGCACGATAATCGCACAGGAAGAGATTATCGCATAGCCTCTCCTACTCAATTCCGACTCTCACCTCCACGTTGGGGAACCCCGGATACCTGAGCAACCTCACCCAAGATGCGATAACCAACCCGCATGGAAGGTGGGGTCAGGGCTAACGAGAGCGAGAGAAATGGTCCCTCGGTCATTAGGGAGTAAGGCGTAGGCCTAACAACCCTACCCTATAAAAAAATAACACTTACGAATAGAATGGTTAATGAATCTAGATGGCTCTCACAAAAACAACTCAGAAAAGGAAAAGGACAAGATCGTGGAAACATTCAGAACATGGAATATACGAACCCTAATGAAGGCTGGAGCAATGAAAAGCCTAGCGGAAAAGCTAGAGAGGTACAAAATGAAAATAGTGGTGGTCCTACAGATGTTAATATGGAAAGGCAATGGAGAAATACACAAAATAAGTTCTTACTCTATTACTCTAACCAAACGAGACAAGGTGAAAGGGAAGTAGGCTTCTTACAAAAAGCCTACGCATCAATTATAGCATTTCGAACCAATATGCTTAATGAGGTTAAAAGGAACGTTGCATAATATTAAGTTAATTAATGTATAATATGCACCAGCGGAAATATTAGATGAGGAAGAAATTAACAACTTCTACGAGCAACTGCAAGGTGTCAAAACATGATGCAGTGGTCACACTTTGTGACTTTAACGCCAAGTTGGAGAAAGAAGAATTTTTCGCAGACATATTCGGAAAATATAGCTTACATAACAACACGAATAATAGCAGGTTCGGAGTAGGACAATTCGCCTCACAAAGCAACAAGATTTCCAAGAAAAAATATTTATAAAGGAACCTGGAAGATCCCTGGAGATAACGATATAAACCAGATAGAATGCATTTTCATTTCAAAAAGGTGGACTAGAGACATAATTAATATACGTACTTTCCGAGGAACAAACTCGGACTCGAACCACTACTTAGTAGGAGGAAAACTAAAAGTAAAAATTACAATGGAAATAAAAACCAAATCCGGCCAGTGCAAAAGATGGAACGCAGAACTTAAACTACCACAACAAGAGCAAGAATATAAAACGAAACTGCACGCGAAGATAATGAAATATGTTGCAAGTAATGGCGTAGAAGCAGAACGGAAACAGCTAAATGGGAACTGCAGATAAAACAACATAAAAACACTGAATGGTATGAAGATTAATGCCGACAAGCCATCGAAGAAAAGAGAAAAGCGTGGCTAAAACAACTACAAAGGAATAACGGGAGCAATAGAGAAAATTACAATTAAAAAGGAATAAATTGCAAACCGAATATGCAGGAAAAAGAAAGGAAAGTGAAGGAGATATTAGAACATAATAATCAGAAGGAAATCAGAGAGTTTTAGAAAAATATAAAAGAAAGCACACAGGCTAAAAAGGTGTAAAGATAAACAGGATCAGATAACATTAGAGAAATTGGAAGTCATCAACAGATGGAGGGAATACTTCATGGATAAGATACATAGCAGAACCAGAAATCAAAAACCCAAAATATGAAGAAGTAGAGCAAGTGATTCCAAAGAATTGAAGAACGGAGGACGCGTACAATGGGGAGATTGCACAAACTTATTGTCTTAATATGGATACATGAAAAAATGCTAAAGGAATGGTCAATGAGCATAATGCAACCAAGATGCAATGCAAAAACTATAGACCAATCTCGCTGTTAAATGTAATATACAAAGTTCTATCAGACGCCATTTGTAACAGGATGTTAAAATACACCGAGGACATTATAGGAGAGTACCAATGTGCATTCCGCCTGAACAGATCGATAATAGACGGAATATTTACGCTAAAAGAAACCCACGAAAAGTCTACGAGTATGACATTGATCTGTACAATGTATTTATCGAATTTAAACAAGCATTCGAGAGCGTAAAAAGAACGGAAATTATTAAGGACATTCGAATGTTAGGTGTACCAAGACAGAAACAATAACAACTATTGCGAAAGAAACAAAAAACAGGGGCCTTACAATTAACGAACCTAAAACCAAATAAATGGAAGTCACCATAGTGATGCCAATGACAAAAACCTACACATTTGAATGAGTAGAATCCTTTAAGTGTTTCGGAGTGGAGGTCAACCATATTAATTCTGTAAACGAGGAAATAGAGACACGTATACTAAGTGGAAGCCGCTGTTACTACGCAAATAAGAAATTCACGATTTCAAAACTATTAAATAAGGATACAAAAGTCAAAACATATAAAGACCTGTAGTAACATACGGCTATGAGACATAAACAATTACAAAAATATGAGATTAAGATTGAAACCGCTAAAACTGCAATTACGTGGAGGAGTAAAGATACTCTGTTTAAACAATAGAACTGGAAATTTAGAAACTTTTGATATTTTTAATATCCATCAACGGATGCAAACAAAGCTACGATATTGACTCGTACAGTTCAGAAATTTTCATTTTGATTATTATACTTTGTTGAAATCCAAACAAAGGAAAAACATTGCTGAGAAATATATGACCGTATGTTCATAAATTATAATTCGCTTCTAAACATGCTTAATTAGTAAATGCAATAGAGCAATTACGTCTACACAGTGAAGTCATATTATAGCGAAATAATAATTTTTTATGGAGAGTAATTTGTTATTTCACCAAAGTTTGAATTAATTAGCATGAAAACGTTTTTACAATGCCAAAATAAATTATTAATTAATAGAGTAAGATCTTTTTACAAAAATAAATATTTAATTTCGCAAACTACACGTAAACTAGCTGAAGGAAAACATACATTTTATTATGCCTTTTGACCCGTATGCTACAAAATAAATAGAAATCGTTTTGTATATTTTATTTTTACCTTTTTTAAGTAAGTATTTTAAAAATATACCTTTACTATGTTAAAATTACAGTTATGTCTTCTTTCCTTGATATATCTAGATCTATATAGACCTACTGCACTATTATTCATACAAGAATGGAAATGTATTTTGATGCGAACACACACAGAGATGACAGGGGGAACATCAAATGGAATAATTAACGTTTGCTCGTTAAGCAAATCCGAAAATTGTAACTTGCGTTTTAGGTTATAGAGAGGAGTTTATAATTCAGATCCATAAATGCGACTTGTCACGAGTTCGTCCTTTCGATCCTTTGCCCTTTTCAAGCAAACCACACCAGAAACCCAGAAGCCGGGGCCCGCTATTACTATTTAAGCACAACACACAACTTTGACAGATGCGTTCCTAATCGGGAATGTGTCCAATCTTGATCTAACTTCCGATAATGACGACAATAAATACATCTGAGTAATGAAATCCAACTTAGATCTTATCCCGCCCAGTCTGTTGTGTAAATTCGCTACTTTAATATCATGTGAACGTAAGTACACATAATGGTGTTAAGTTTACATTAATTATCTAGTATAAAAATTGTGAATAAATAGGAGGTTGTTTTATCAGTCGTCTCAAACCATAATAAATTACGCGAGGTAAACAACACAAAGTTTAATGAAAATTATAAAGTTTCTGGTCTCTTCTTTATACTGTAAAGTAAATGCAGGAAAACTTTAAAATAGGAACGTTGATTGATGTATAATTGAATAATAATCTGAAAAAAATCTGCGCCTAATCACCTGTCATTTACAATTTATAAGTGTTCATAAAATATAATAATATATTTAATCTATATTAAAAATTTGATGGTAAGTAAATTCCGGATGGTCTATTTACTAAGGATATAAAATTCACTTAAAATACTTTTCACTGGCCCAAATTAATTTTCTTTAAATGGTCCACTGGATGTATGTAATTCCGCGTCAATTCTTTGAAAACAAGTCCCGTCCGTGGAATTTATGTACCAGCAAGTAATAATTAAGAAATTCAATTAAAAGTAATCGAACCATCAGATCGAAAATCAATAATAATTAATAATATTGGGAAATTAACAGTAAATTAAAAAAGTCGTTGGTCCGCTCGCAATCGTGTAATATTTAATATTACTATAATATTTTCTCTTTATAGCGCTATAAAAATAATTTACAGCCCGATTGAATGTGCTGTTTATTTGTGCAATTAGTCGAAATCTATACGCATTAAAATAATTTCGGCATTATTGCAAAAAATTACAGCCGGCTATTGATTTCGGATTATATTTGAGTTGCGCTGGTAATTTTACTAGTCCGGCTTAGTTTACAATAAAAGCAGTACTCTTCACTATTGGAATTAGTAATTGCATGCACAATTAAGATTATTTGTGTAATTACTTTCACTAAGAACGGTTAATAATTTAGCACTTTTAAAATTTAAATGATTTTATATTTACTCTCTTTATCATTCATCCTGAGTGCATTACACATAATTAGATTGTTCTATTATAAAATGCAATAATTAAATTGGATGACGCGAGGATAAACAATTTCAGTAAAAATGTTAAGTGTAATGGTAGTTATTAATTATATAATTCAATTCGCAGTGGCTTTAAGTACGGAGAGTAGTAGTTATCTTAAGTAATAGTCATTAGTTCTTACAAAATAAAAAAAAAATGTTAGACATTATTATAACAATGTGCAAATATATTAATACTTATCAATACTTACATTTTACAATTTAAACCCTCTGTGACAATAAACAAATGTTGTCGTTTACTCTGTATGCATATGTATATAGTGATTACAATTACTACTTTGCATATTCGTACATATTTCTGTGTTTAGTGTGTTTGCAAAGCGAAATGTGACACTTAAAAACGACCTCCTGCCCGTACTCTCTGGTATCATAAATTCTCCTTAGTAAATCTGTCCCTCTTCTCCCCATGTACTTTCAGCATACCGCCTGTATTTCGTCACATTTCAACGCTTTATTCGTGCCCATTTCTCTATTAATTTCTCTATTTTCACCACGTCGAAAAAACGCCTTTTCCCTAACGTTGAAAAATATGTTTTCGCAAATATGTCAGCTGCCCGAAAATGTTATTATTACAATAAAAACTTCTCGTTTGAAGAATTTAATTATGAGAACGGCAGAATTATTTTACTCAAATAAATATTGTCGTATTACGCAATTCAATTTAAAAAAAAATCAGTCAAAGGTATTATTATATTACATTCAATTGGGTTAGCTGTATTTTTTTCTCGTGCTACAATTAATTACCGACCGCCACAAATTTTCTAATTATATAATTACAAAATAAAAATTTCTTTCACATTAAAAACATAATCACATGTAATCGACAATTTTCCGTCAATTTCAATTAATTAACATAGTTAGTTCAATTGCACATAAAATCGCTATCGGTTTAATTAAATATAATAATGATGTGATTAGTAATTTTAAATAATGTGGAATAACGATTATTCCGTACTAAATGCACTTCTAGGAAATTCATTAGTAAATGGAGCAGAACATGGAAGCCCTGCAACGGCAGAATTTAACAAACTTAATTATAGTCCGGATGATATACTGGTGTTTGAGGGTTCTTCTGGAATATCGTAAAATATATCATTTGAATAAACAGTTTGTCTTTGAAATCTGATGATAGATTCTATTTTCAGTTTAGGTGGGAAATTATGTTAAATGATCTGATATTGTGACGTCTAATTTGAATTAATAGTTCGAAATCTTCATTTCCCCTAATTGTATTTTCAATTGTGAACCATTTATCAACTTCACGCCGAATTAATTTTCTTAATGCTACACTGTTTCACTGAGTTGCGCTAATTTCCTGTGAATATTAAAATTCTCTGTTGCGCAGTAAAATGATAAAGTACTGTGCGACACTGTAGAAACGTGCTGCATAATTGTGTAAATATATGTAAGATATTTACAAAAAATTTTTAGTCTTCTGTTAAGGCACAGTAACAAGTGTTAATGGTGGAAGCGGTCCTAAAAAATTATTTCTTTCGTTTTGTATTTTTAAGATGTTTTTATATATCAGGGCAGTACACAACTTCATGCGATATAATAGCATTTATGGGATTAGGTATGACTCGCTACTAGATCAAAAATATTTCAAAGCTGTCATCGCTTGACTAATATATTAATCAGTCACCAATTTTTGTAAACATCAGACGCATAAATATAAATTTTCAATGAGGACCCATTTTCCGGGCTGTACCTTTAACCAGGAGTGGTCCCGAACCAAACCGGATTGGGACCTGGCGGGCTCCATCGTTACCAGAGAAAAGGTAGACTGGGCAATGAGGAGTTTCTCACCATACAAATTCCCAGGGTTGGACGGGATTTATCCGGCTCTAATACAGTGGGGCAAGGATGTTATCCTGGATACCCTCGTAGGCGTGTACAGGGGGTGTATTGCCTTCAACTACATACCCTATGCATAGAGGGAAACTAAAATAATCTTCATACCAAAACCTGAACGCTTGGACTACACCACAGCGAAAGCATACCGACCAATAAGCCTCACATCTTTTCTGTTAAAGATACTTGAGAGGCTCTGCAATCGATACATTTGGAAAATAGTCTTAGTGAAACACTCTTTACATCCCAATCAACACGCATACAGGCAAGTCGACGGACTCGGCTCTGCACACCGTGGTGAGCAGAATTGGTCGATCCTTCGAGCAAAAAACCTTCACTCTGGCGACTTTTATCAACATTGAAGGAGCCTTTTATAAGACCTTATTCCCAAAGATAATAGCGGCACTTCGACGCAGGGGAGTTCCGGTGGCTCTAAGCCAGTGGATCTCCAACATGTTGCAATGGAGGACAGCCAAGATTTCAATAGGCGACACGAAACTTGTATGCCGGGTCGCAAAAGGTTGCCCACAGGGAGAAGTGCTGTCTCCCCTACTATGGAACCTAGTCGTAGACGAGCTATTGGAGGCACTGAATAAACAGGGCTTCTACATGGTAGGATACGCCGACGATATAACAATCCTACTTTCCGACAACTCGGAAAGTATGCTTGACACAGTAAATAAATGGTGCACATACCAGGGTTTATCCGTAAATCCGACTAAAACGGAACTGGTACTGTTCACAAGGAGAAGGAAGATTAAAGATTTCAAACCACCAAGCTTTCGGGGCGAAGAACTCACCCTGAAAGATGAAGTCAAATACTTGGGCATTCTTCTAGACAAAAAAACTAAACTGGAATGCCCACCTGACGGAGATATCTAAGTAAGCATGCATAGCCCTCTGGCAATGCAGACGAGCTGTGGGGAAAACATGGGGACTATCTCCAAAAGTAACTCTATGGATCTACACAGCCATAGTGCGGCCAATGTTGGCATATGCATCATTAATATGGTGGCCAAAAACGACCACGAAATCAGCCGCAAGCCTCCTAGACCACGTTCAACGTAGCGCCCTTTCGAGCGCGACAGGAGCCATGAGAACAACACCAACAGCGGCTTTAGAAGCCCTGTTGCACCTGTCACCCTTGGACATATTTATCAGAGAACAGGCAGCAGCGGCGGCAATAAGGCTTCGAGCAACAAAGACTTGGCTTGTAAGCAACGGAGGAGGTGAACACCACATAATCTTAGAGGATCTAAGGAAAAGTAATCCCGAGATTATGATGCCGGTGGACAACATCCCTCGAAAATACATTTTCAACAGGAAGCTTCAAATAGACCTGAGATTCGAAAACACAGGAATAGGAAGCAAGCACAAAGACATTCACATATACACTGATGGGTCGTCAACGAAAACAGGGGCTGGTGTAGGAATTTTCTGCAAAAACCTATCCCTAAAAAACAGTACTGCTATAGATAAGATAATGAGCACACCAACAATGGTGGAACTCGTGGGTATACTATATGCAGCAAAAGCAATCTCTGACAAGAAGATTAAGGGTAAAAATATACACATTATAACGGATAGCAGAGCGGCAATCTTGTCCATTGCCAACTGCAAAATAACCTCAGCATTAACGTTGGAATGCTGCGAAGCCCTGAAAGAAGTGGCTTGTGACAACGAGATAACTCTATCCTGGGTAAAAGAACACAACAATAGCAGAGGGAACAGAATAGCAGATGGTTTGGCGAGGAAGGCATCCGAACAGATGCCATAAGGAACGATGGGGCAACATACCTGGCTGTAGAGTCTCAAAAAATTTCATCGCAATGAACACCAAAACGGCCAGATACTGTATGCAACTGTCCAGAGAAAACCTGCGGAAGGTGGTAGGACTTCTTACAGGATACTGCAATTTACGATCACACCTATACAAACTGGGACTACAATCTAGTCGTATCTGCAGAGGGTGTGAAGCAGAAGAGGAAATTGCGGAGCATGTACTTCTAGACTGTCCCGTGTTATCCAAACTACGTAAATCCACAATGGGAGAGGGATGTCTAAATCCATCAGACATCCTCAGAGTCCCTCTTGCTGCAGTCCTGGCATTTGCCAATGTCTTGGGTTGGCTTGACTGTGGCAAGGAATGAGAACTCAGATGGGAGGACGCACAAAGGGACCATTGGGGTCGACGTGCGGCGGACCTCTCTGCCCTCGCATCGATTTAAACCAGAACCAGAACCAAATAAATTTCCAATAATTCGAATAAAACGAAGTTAATTGTTCAATTAGGTTTAATTTGAGGTTAGGCTTTTACGAGTATTTTGTTTATTATTATTATTACAATCTTATATTTATCTTTATATCTATAGCTTTATTTCTAATTGACGAGTGTAAACTTATTATTAGTATAAACATGAATAAACTACATTACATAACATTGATACTTGATTGCCAACAATCGAAAGGAATGGTAAAAACTAGGAGAGGCCTACGTTCAGCAGTGGACAAAACAGGGCTAGGGAAGAAGAAGAAGAAGAATAACATTATTCAAAAAATTCACAAAAATGCGCAAAAACTTTTGAAATAGCCTGATATTATCCCTGTTATGTTAAAATTAGTTATATAGTGATTGTGTTTTTTTTTAATTACCAAAAATTGAATGTATTGTAATATAATTATCAATATTTTGATTCATTTAGTTTCCTATGAAACCAAAAAGTTTATGCAAAAACTGCTGTTTCTTCTATAAACGAATTTTTATTAATTCATAAATTAAAATCAAAATGGAATATTTAAAGTTTATTTACGTTATTATTGGGTCACAGAATAATTCAAATTTTGTTTTAATTACATGCTACGTCTTAAATAATTAAAGTAATACAAGATACGTGTTTGGTGAAAATATACATATTTATTGTAAGAAACGTATGTGATACACCGAATTACTGTGCAATTTAAAGTCTTTAAATTCGTCTTTAAGAACACACGCCACTAACAATTTACGTCTGTATTTGCACAAACGCAAAAAGAGTGCGTCGTGCAGTATGAATTTTTACGAGGCTCTCATGGTACATAAAAGCCCTCCAATGGCTGTAACAATTGTCTACCCGCTATCAAATAGCAAATATTTGATGAAGGCAATGAACGACGTGTTCTTCTGCGTGTTAGGTTTGTTTGTGTAATTAGAGTAAGCACAGTAAGCGGTGAAATGCGTCGTCGTTTGCAGCATCACAGGATCGGCAAACAGTGGGATTGAGGATAGAGGATCGGGGATTGCGGATTATCGGCATCAGTGGTAGGTATATGCAGGCCATTTCACGGAAAGTGGGCTTTTCGAGAAACATCTCATTAGACGGTTTATCACGGGCGATAAGATCAAAATGTGATTCGATAGTGTTTTAGAAACCGAGAGCTGAAAACTGTATGCGACCGGCATAGATAAATGGCTCCGACGCCAACAAAATGACACGATCTCCTTGATGACTACTTTCGGAAGTACTGCACATTCACTACCGTGGAACTTTATATTCCTCAACTTTTAAAATGTATCGCTTTGTGAGCCGAAACTTTGAATTGTTATTTTCCGAGCGTCAAGAACACGAAAGTAGTTACTTTTATATCCGAGGAACTTGCATACAATGCGTTCTCCGATTACAATTACGTGGAATTATTTATCATGCTTACTGAAAGTGACCGAGGCATATTAATGTAACGGTAACCGCGTTCCTATTAATTAAGCCAAATTTAAGCTATCTTCTGAGCACCGCGAAGATTTAGCGTACGTTATGACTCTATGTCGCTCATAACGGCACTGTCAGAATTATACGGGTCGGTAACGCGTATTCCCGTTTCTGATGCATCGCTCTCCTGGAGATTATCCGGAATAATAGGTAGATGTGGAAATGCGAACGCCAATTTCTAAATCGAGGTATATTACAGCAAAAACTTATCTAGTAATTATAGTATACAATTTGTAATTACATTACATACAAAACTATACTTAACATCAAAAAATTCAACAAGAAACTGTTAATTACTATTCGCATGTACTATTGATTCTAGGGACGTAAGTTCGGATAGTTGTTTCTTATTAATTACACACATCTATTGTTTCATTTGACCTATTCATAATATGAATGGTATACGAATTCCCTTATAATATCCACCTAAATTTATAATAGTTTCCTTTCTATCATCATAACTGTACGAGTTATTATAAATTATAAAAAGTCAATATTCATATTATTATAATAAATATATTGGGTTTAAAGACGACGAGTGGATAGCCGTTGATCTGAAAGAAAGAAAGGAATATGTCTATATCTTTATTTTCAGTACTTGTGTACAAATATATTTGTAAATAAAGATGGCACATATTATTGTATATAAACTCCGAAAATCAAAGATTATCTCTATAATATATAGGTATTTGGAGTTATTAGGAACAATATGCGACAATAATATTTAGCTGAACATTGTATTTTTGCGTTTCAATTAATTACATTGCCATTCATTTACTTTTTGTTAATAGAGTTATATGGGTGCATTTTTTTTTATTTTCATCGACAGCCTGCTGCTAAAATAAACACACTGATAAAAACAAATACTTCAATAAATACATTTCAACCTCTATAATTGTTTACCCATATGCTCTGATGAATTAAAATATAATTCACATTAAATTCGCATTGTTTAGAGAATACAATCTATTCCATCCGTCAATTTCTCTGCATGTATCTCTAACTTTCTTTGATAAAAAGAACC
The DNA here is from genome assembly GCA_963969525.1 of Ontholestes murinus. Taxonomy (NCBI): domain Eukaryota; kingdom Metazoa; phylum Arthropoda; class Insecta; order Coleoptera; family Staphylinidae; genus Ontholestes; species Ontholestes murinus. Next base: position 16,306,335 of record OZ018399.1, read on the forward strand.
ATTATTATTAATTTTACTTACTTATGCAAAAAGCACATCAAGAAAATTAAAGCCACTATTGTCTTTTATGGAATGATTTTAATTTCAGTTCATCAGTTCACTGATGGTCTTAAATGAAATCATGTAACTAACATACATATAGGAAAGTAGACAAACCTCGCCATATTTGCTTCTCGTGATTTAGCAATGCAACCGCATACCTCATTCATAACGAGACATTTTATTTCGCTCTTACCCGGGCCGCCCATAATAAAGCAAGGCACTTGCCTCTGCGGGGAGTATTAAATTTTTAATGCAATCTCCAGGTTGGTCATTTGGCATTATATGTGTTAATTTAATATTTCTCCATAGTAATAGCGCTATAGTTACCAGAAATTTAATATCAAATATGGAGCTACACTGTATTAGGGTTACATCAGGAAAACATTGCTTTCGAATTATAATTGCTGTTTAAACTACAAGTTCAATCAGCAATCTGCTAAATAAAGCAGTAACAAATTAAAGCTGACCACCCCCTTTGGGTATACGGGCCACACCTGACCCGCCGCTGACACACTTTCCATTTACGAGGCATTTGAATAAGGACTAAAAGTCAAATCGATCAAGTGTCACTTTTTTGTCCGTAAGCCGCGCATTCTTGTTTGATATAAAAATATTTTGACAAATGCGAGTACGGCATATACAAACACATTCCATCCTTACCCTAACTTGTGTCCACATTTGAATCACACATGCTACCTTTTAACCCCTCATAAATATTTCAGCGATTTTACCTGAGTAAATTGCCCTTCATTGAGTGAAAAGTTTGCGTTATTAAAAATTTCAAGTGTATTCCAAACATTTGGGAATACTGATACCCCTGAATAAAAAAACCTGCTAATTGGGATTATTTTAGCGAGGGTGAGTTTTTTTTATTTACGCCGAAAAGGCGCGAGTTTCATTTACCGTCTACTGGCAATTGGCGGAGTGAATAAATTTTAAAAGAAATTGATTTTTTTTTCTGTTTTGAATTTTTCCCAGCGCGGCCTGATTAAAGATAAAAGCTTAAAGTTCAAGGTATTTATGCGTCGCGTCGTTTTTTCAATGTCTCTTCTGTCTGGAGCAATGTGTTTGCTTAAGTCTCACCTTGTGGAGAGCGTGAGTTTAAACTTAAATTGAACATTTACTTTTTTACGCATTTCGCTGAAAATTTTCTTGGCGTCTAGATTAATAAATTTATTTATATCCAGTTAATAATAATTTCCGGGTATTTAATACAAGCACAGCATATTGTTTAAATTAGAATTAAAAGAAAATAACTCTATTGAGAGGGTTTCATATTTATTGTTGAACACCAACATGATTCACTACACAGAACCTTTATCGGACAGATCAATGCAGTATCCACCTATCTGATGAAACCACTATGTGATTAAACATGTTACAGTGTTCAACTCTAAACTGTGTTGTTTTATTTCAATGTGTTATGGAGTTTCATCATGTATCCGCCTCATCAAATCAATATTTAAATTAGAATTTGTTTAGTTTAGCTTCCCCATTCTCATCAATATTTATTTTGTCACAAAATAGCTTAATTTCCATTTAGTCTTGATTCTTATAAGTATTGTATTAAGTTTTAAGGTATTTTTTTAATCAAAATCAAAAGCTGTAGTGATATATTTTTCGTAATCAAAATTTGTGAGCATTGATCACAATTAAATGTCAAACTAATAACTTCAGTATAAACTACTCATAAGTTTTGAGTAAAAATGCTGCCCAAGTAGCCAAAAATACTAGGATGTAGGATCTTTAGGTGAGCATTCTAACTCTGCGTAAAATTGGGTACGAATGGAAGAACACAAGAAATGAACCGATATTTCTGTAGACTAGAATACTATATATTTGATTATATTATGTAAGCAAATGGAATAAAATACAATACAATGCAATTTTCAAATATAATTCATGTTTATCATACCTAGAATATAACCAAGTTCAACCTTATTACATCAAATAATTTATATAAATTTGTGAAGTTAAAAATTAGTTTGTTAGTTCTTAGCATGTTAATCATTTTGAATTAGAATTTGAAAATTTTAAACTAGTTATAGAGAAAATCCAACATAAAAATATAAATGGCTTTAATGATTTGATGGACAATACTTTATTGCTTAGTTCGCAATATGAGTTAACCAAATTTTGCTGTATTTTGTAGTAATAGGACAGTAGACAAACCTGATCTAATATTGGGAGAAGTAATACACTTGTTATGTTCCAACAGTTTTAACTTTGAGAATGATCCGTAAGGACCAAAACACGTGTCAGTTAATTATTAACCTGATAATAAACAAATGAAACATAATACGTGTATTACTTCTCCCAATATGAAAATTTGGTTCCATCAAGAATGTAGTAGAACAAGTATCGAATTTAACCTGATCTAAAATTGAATTTCTTATTCCAGGTCAGAAAATATGCCACATTTAACTTTTACAACTTTAATTTATCAAAGTTTGGTGTATTTTGCGCGAATAGGACGGTGGAAAATTATGGTATAAACTTCAATCTCAAATTCCTGATAAAAAATTGTAACACATTTCAAAAATATAAACATACCTTCATTATAAGTTAAAAGTGATGACAAATTTAATCAAACTATATCACTTTTAATTGAAATCGAAATTACACAGTTCGTAAATTTTTATAGGACCGTAAATTCATTCATTAAGGTGTGGTTAATATTTTGAAGCAATATTAAATTAACTAGAAAAAGAAGCGGAGTCTATTCTTTTCCAAATCCTTGAAAATTAAAATAGTACAATGGTATTGTACTATTTTGGATGGTCTTATTCCTATAAGGCTTACACCCTTAAAGAGTAATTTCTTATTTAATTAGATTTTCACCGTAATATATATGTTTGTCAGTATAAAGCGTTTCCATCAGAAAATTACTGTAATGGAAGAAGTAAAGTGCCATTCTAATATGAAGGTTGATTAATGTTGAACCAAAAATGATGTTCAAAATGCAAAATATGCTTGAAAAATAATATATACTGTTTTATTAGAGACAAAACATCAAAAATGATACATTTGTCAAATGTACAAATATTCGTAAACATATTCAAAATAATTGGGAAATACATGCATTTTAATGCATAGAAAGGACCTTCGAAACTAATTCCCAGTTTCATGAATTAGTGGAGGAATGGACATCCATGGGTTTGAGTGGAAGAACATTTTACAAGATGAACTCCGCCCTTCAACTTGCTGTCAAAATTTTATTTGTATGTTTTCAATATTTTGTATGTATTTTTTAATAACTACAGTTTTTTTAAGCAATTATGATAAAGAATAAATAATAATAATAATAATAATAATATCACCAATGGAAAATACTAAAAATAGCGGTGTTCTAATATAAAGGCTGACTAGTTGGGCCAAAAATATGTTCTAGATGCTACTACTATTTTTGAAGCATATTTTTCTGCAAAAATAGTTTCTAAAAATAAGTCAAATATATTTACCCTCATCGCATATTAAATTAAAAGCCATGAAAAAATTAACCAAAGCTTCACGTTTGTTGTGGACATGAAATCTAAATTACGTATATTATTATGTATATAGTCAAAGGGCTGGTTAACATTTTGAAGGTCATTTAAATCGAAAAGAAAAAGAATCCTGACCGTCTTTTAAGTTTTTCAAAACCTTGAAATCCACAAAGCAAACTATCATATCATAGCAATTGGCCTGCATTTTTTACGAAGCTATGAAATGCAAGAAAATTACTTCTTCAATTAGATTTACCCAGAATATATTGGTCTGTTAGTAAACGATTTCGCAAGCATATTTCTTCAATGAATAAGAAGTACTAAGGGAAATTGAGTTTTAGTATGCTGACTAGTTACCAATATCTATCACTTTTTAGGTAGTCCATCATTTAGAGTTTGATACACAAAACTCTTGTTTGATAAAACAATTGGAGTAAACTAAAATGATATTTGAATTTAGTATATGGAATACTTTTAGAATCTCATATTTTTACTCTTTCTAAATGAGAAGGTACTGTCATTGTGATTATCTTTGGAACCAAAATTTTAATGTTTTGTTATCCCATTAGACCAGCATGACTATTTTAAAAAGTGTTTTAAAGCCTTGGAACATTTTTAAGACAAACCTTAGGTCTGATTTTGTTTAGTCAAAACTGAAAAGCTTTAGATAAAATTTTGGGTATTTATTCAAAAGCTTTTTGCTTTTCGGAATCAAAATTTTTACGTTTTAATGTCCCATTAAACCAACATGTTCATTTTAAAGGCGTTTGTGTTTGTATATGCGTTTGTATAACAAAAACCACTAAAACCTAAGGTTAAATGAACTGGATAGCTTTTAATAATAATTTTCCCCCTGAAAGTAAATATTTATTTAAGGTCCCATTTTGGTTTTCGGAATCGAAACTTCAGTTTTGATGTCCTACGAGACTAGTAGAACTATTTTTAAATGTGTCTGTAATGTGTGTGTTTGTGCGCTAAAGATTTTTTACTAAAATTTATAGTAAGTAAAAACTTTTGATAAAATGTTGGCCCTTAAAAGTAGATATTTATTCAAGACCATGTTAGATATATATATATATATTCAATATACAACATATTTATTAACAAACAAAAGTACAACAAAAATAAATATAATACATCTATGATAGATAATGTTAGTGGGCTAGTCTTTTAAATGGCTATCGACCAGGGGAATTTCAGCCCAGATTTGTCAGTCTGTCTCTGATGGTGTTGATGATAATGATGGATGATGTGATGCGATGAATTCGAATGTTGTGAATGAAGGGGTTTTGTATCATATTTTTGGATTAGGTTAGGATTTCTGCGCAAGCAGTAAAGGGAAAGAATTTGTTGGTTGAAGGAATTTTTGAAAAAAAGTTTTCACTAAGGTGAAGAAGACGTTCATTGATGGAAATTACAGAGGGAGTGTCATATAGGGGTTGGTTAGAAGGATTATGTAGAGCATTGCTAGGATAACGGATTTTGGTCAAAGTTCTTAAGGAGGATCGCTCGCTAACTTGGATATTGTGGATAGTGGGATTGCAGGAGTTTAAGAAAAGAATATTACCATAGTCAAGTAGAGGACCCCAAATCATTTTGTAAATTTTAACGGCTGTTTTGATGGATATTGCGTTCTATTTGTAAGTTAGATTTCTAAATAATTTGGCCCTAGTAATGATTTTTGCTTTGTTTAAAGTTGCACCCTCTTAGATTTTTATCATTTATCTTTAAAGGCGCGGAAAATCATGTAAAAGTTTTTATTGAAAAATTAAAGAAACTAATGCAAAATGTTCATAAACTTCTTATTTTTTGACAAAAAGATTTTTAAACAAAACAAACATTACTACAACTCGATCACTTTTACTAGTTGTAATGTTGTTAAATTTTCAAAGGGCATTTCGTAAGATAAAATATTGATTTTTTATATGTATCAATTTCTTAAAATTATATACAGGGTGTATTGGTGCAATTGCTACAAACTTTAAAGATAGACAAAGTGCACCCAAACTAGTGATAGCGACAGTTCAGCATCGTTAGTCCGGGACAGCAATTCGATGGAGACCGGCACCATTCGCCATTGGGATACAATTATAGGCGCACAAGTAACACGAAAGGACCACGTCGATAGACAACCACTTCTATTACTGATATTTTTAAGATATGTATGAATTTAATTAACCTTATGACTTATTATCCATCTTCATGTTAAACATATTTATATAACAAACGCGCTGTGATACGTATCTTTTACATCGGATAAATTTTATTTTGTTCAATAAATAATTGGTTTCTAAATTATGTTGTATACATTAATAAATTAAATAGGAACTGAATTAATTATTTAAAAAAAAAGAGTACGTTTCATACCTTCTAGACGCCTAGACGCAAGGGGTTATTTTGATAACAAGGTGTTCGTAAGGCGGAGTTTTAACCCCCTTGTTATCGTATATCTTGATCGATAATCTTCTAACAGCCGTAGCAAATAAGGATTACTGCATATGCGGTTTTGTTAACGGCATAGTTGTTGCCATAAGGGTCGAATAAAATGCAGACGTTATTGATGCAGCACAATGTTGATGGAGATTACATTGAAAAATAGTTGTTTGTCACAAAAGCATTTAAATACATTTAATTATATTTTATCCATTTATCGTTTACTTATGTACGTTGTATTAACTTTACTTTTTCTCTTTATCAACAGCCTAATAAATTGCCTCTTCTAGGATTTCCCGTGATTTGTTCATATCCTTATAAAATAGCCGATTTTTCGTTTAATTCATTACGGTTTATGGAGCAGCTAGGTGTATTTTTAATTTTAGATCCTATTTAGATTTGGGTGTATACTTAGTCTCATGGAAATCACAACACCAAGAAAGGGTAGGAGTTTTTTTGACCAAACTTGGCACACACATTTAACTATTTAAAAAAAAAGTAATTTACTAAAATTTCATTCACATGCATTAGATTTGACAAATAAAGCATGAATAACCTTTCTTCACAATTTTATTTGATTTACCAAATGTACATTTCAGACACAAAGTGAATTATCAAAGGATTAGCACTGAATACAAAACAAAAATTTAAGACTATATATAGGCCGAAGAATTATAAAACTAGGCGGTATTGATGAATTTCAGGAAAGGACGGTAATTAAGAGATTAACGGAAAGAGTAAGAGTGGCGAAATAGTCAGGTAAAGGGGGGATTAGGGGAAAACACAGAATTAAGGTGTTGTAGATGTATATTTTACGAATGTGTGTTTTTATTGTTTGTTTTGAAAGTGTATTTGTGCATAGAATACCCCAACCAAAATTACTGCCAGTTAAGCGAATTCATCAGAGGTCTTATCGTTGGTTTGTTCAAAGGTGGTTTTTCGATTAGAGAAATTCAAAACCAATCGACCATAATGTGCTATCCTGCATAGACCAGAGAGCGTCAGAAACGCCGCAGAAGAGAATCCGATGGACAAAGAAGAACACATGAGGTTCAAGACCTTAGAATTATGGCAAAAAGAGACCGATTCTCTATTACCAGATCGATTGCCAATCTATGGTTAGCTAACGAATGGTATTCATGGAACATTTTCAATTCCACTATCCCCCAAAAATCAAAACCTAGAACTCTAAAGAATTTTAAAAATTGCTCAAAACAATGGATACCCGGTAGGCCTTATTTAAAATCTAATTAATAAAAAGAGATATGAAAACACAATAATCTATAGCTATCCAAAAATTCCAACCCCCAAAGCAGAATCAATCACTACTCTCATTTATTACGGTATCACTTATTACGGTAAACTACAGAAAAAATTGCTCACATTTTCCGAAAACAAAATCATCGAGTTGCATTTAAGGCCAGTTGTAAATTGTCAAACATGTTATTTAACACAAAAGATAAAATCTTTCCTAAAAAAAAGCAGGTGTTTATAATAAAATTTCGTGTTCCGAATGCAACTCTACTTATGGTATATAGGACAAACAGGTTGCAGCTTGGAAACTAGATTTTCTGAATTTTTCCTGGCATTTTGGTTAAATCAAAATAGTAGCACTTTATCAAATAATTCTTTAGAATTTAAACATCGGTTTTCCAAAATCTAAAATCTTACAATTTTACATCTCTGTACCGAAGGTACAAAGTTTAATCTCCTCGAATCTGCGGAAATTTTCAAAGAAAGTAATAATCCTCACGTTAATCTGCTTAACGAGCAAACATATTTAATGCACACGCTACTTTAAAAAAATCTACAATCCGTTAACGATGCGTAATCCCCTTCCTTTTACCTACCCGATAATAATTACCCCCCAACCTTCTACATATTAGTATAAATAGAACTCTTCCATTAATTTGCTTCACTTGATAAGTTCTTTCATTAATGAGCAACCAATTTTTGACGTACACACGCTACTCAAACTTAAGGCAGCAATGTCTCCGAGAAGCGATAATCTCCCTAAGGCGATTATCTGATAACACCCCGGCTGTCAAGTTTACATTTATACCATATTCGCAGATACCCTTGAGTTAAAAAAGACAATCGATCTGTCAATATATAATCATGCCCGAATACTGCTTCGGTATAGAATGTGATGAAGGAATTAGTTAATAGAAAAAACACGAGAAAACACGGTTAAAAGTGAATACGTATGGAGGCTGTTCGAGCACTTCGTGAGGTTAGGAAATCCGAATTAAATGGCAATATAAAAAATGAAGAAACTATCTCGAAGCTAAACAAATATCATAACCGCCAAATTACGACAAGAGACAGAGATATGCACATCCACCAAATGCAGTGACGAACAGAATAAGTTTATATTTCAAGACGACATCTAGGTATATGCGCGACCGTGCTCGAGGCTACGGATTGGCTATCTGAGTGAAGAGAGTTTTACCTGAACCACCTCGGATATAAATCAGAGGTACCAACTTACACTCTTAATCATTGTTCTTTCAAAAATTGTATATTTAATAAATGGATCTTAATATTTTGTTATTCAAGAACTTATCTTACGGAATTCACCTCTGAAAATAATAAATACACGATAATTTTGACTACTTCCATAAAGTGTGTGTCTTTAAGTAATTGTCTTCCGCCTGACGGCGTAACTCTTTGAAAGGTTTGCCGCAAAATCTGAACGTTTAGCTTACAATCCGATCGGCTACATCTTGTGTTATCACTAACAGCTCAACGTTGACAGTAATGTTTGTAATGGTGTAGATGTCGACTGTACTGGAACCTAGAGTACCATAAGGGTTTAATGATGAATCCCTTAAGCTGTTCGGGGATGCATGATGGTCGTCGGAGGGTCAAATGAAGACCTGAAATGTCGCAATATGGAACATTTTATTGAGAGGCATTAACTTATGTAAGAACGTTCTGTTTGGTATTCATCTGAGGCAATATGAACGCCTAGCGATATGTGGATGAGGTTATAGAATTCCATATTGTTCCGTGTCTTCAGCAGTTGAAAGACCCACTTTTCTAAAGACAATGCTTGTTATCATATTGCAAAAGTTTCTATGGACTGATAGATTTCCGGGGAAAATGTGGTACATTAATGGGAGAACTAGGGGACTAATGAACTTACAGCATCGTATGCAGATGCTGCAATCTCTTTAGCAGCACAAATTATAGGTTGCTTGAGATAAAATACCTCAAATGAGCTATCTACAACCTTCTAGAATAGATGCCACAAAGATTAGGGGAGTGTGTAACCAATAGTGATAGCCCAGCTTATTATTAATACAAAAATATGTTAATTTTAATTAATTGATATCTTTTAATAGTTAACCGTTGTGTTAAGTTTGGCAAAAAATCCCGCCCTTTCTTGGTGTTGCGATTACCATGTCGCTGAGTATTTCTTTCTTATTTTTAGTCCTAGTCTGTAAATACATATGTACCCTGGAATGGAATGGAAGAACAGTTTGATATTTGCTGAATCGCGCCTAAGGTTTGCCTTCCCAGAATTATTATATTTAATGCTGACGATTTGTTAAATATACAGTAGTCCTCATCGTGTGAAACAGTTGTACAATAATCTAAATAATATAAAAACTGTAGGAAAATAGGTTTAATACATTGAAAGTCTACCATGTTTTAGGATTACTGACTAACACCATATAGGCCACTGATGTTTTCCTATGCATCAAAAGAATCTTCATATAAAAGAAAGAGGCATAAATTATGGTTTTAAATCGCTTTGGAGCATGAGGCAATGCTGGGAAAGGGTATTTGAAAGAATGGTTTTAAGGCGATGTGAAAATTCTATTAATCCAACATGTTAAAAAGATCCTACACGATACAGTACAGTAAATCCAAAAGGTGATACATATATTCACAGACAGAGGTAAAAATACAACTAGAAAACCGCGGAATATCATAGCTATCCAAAACATTCTGAGCTATTTGTTTACGCTATCTTTACTGATTAATATATTTTACTTCTTTTCTTTTCAATCTTAAAATAGCATTGTAATTCTACTATTCAATTAGAACGACGTTATTATTTTCAAGCCAGTTTGTCGTTTGAAAGTAATTAATTTTGTACTCATCCATCATTAAAGATTTGTTATTGGTGGCTTTTGTATTGATTATATTGGATATTATTATTAAGCCACTGCATAAATAGTATATCGGGTGAAATAATTAATTAGTGGGGTATTTATAGCAACCATAGTTATTTAGGGCAAATTCGTGTTGATTTGAATGAGGTATTGTTAATATTAATCCGATTTGAAATTCCTAAATCATACGGGAAGGCCTCCGGCACTGACACTCGCTAAATGCAAGTCCCCGGCCCTGTTAATCCGAAAAGGAGGCGACTTATCTTTAGATTTATCTTTATTGCATATTACTTGTACATAATTATGTAAATTATTCTTTTACGTTTGTGTTTTTGGGGACAAATAGCGTTTCTTTTTATATATATAAAAGGGGGAGAGAAAGAAAGGTTTTCGAACGTTCTCTATGCGAGCGCTAGGGCGGTTTTGTGGATCTCTGGATTGATATTCAAGTCAAGTTATTGTAACAAAATCCTCGCTGTTTTAGCCGACTCCGATCAATTCATATTCAAGTAGATCGGGCATTTTGACTTAGGTATTTTTTATCGGAATATACGAATCTTCAATTGCATTACTTTTCGAATGTAGATTGCAGCCTAGTTAATAATGGTTTAATATATTGATAAGTCATAAAATGCAAAAATGTTTCTCCGTAATATAAAAATAATATGCCGGAAAACGCAATTATTTAATTGGTTTAATTAAAATTTTCCCGAAATTAATCGCCCAAACCGTTTACTTTTTTATCCGCCGCTGGTCACGTTTGCTGTTGTTTAAATTATTTGTAATTAGATCTGTTACGTCTAAGTAATTATATTATTAATTAACACTTTCCTCGGGCAGTGTGTATAAATTTACAGAAATCATACGTGTTTGTCTTTAGAGAATACACGTAAATAACATAATCATTTCCCTAATTATTTCAACCAGATATCTATCCAAATACACGACGTACAACAACACTACATCCTTTATATATATATATTATTAATTAAACTCATGCATGTAGAAAGTGGCGGATATTAATTATATAATGCTATGTTAAAAGTCTATTTATACCTTTTCTTCGTACCATTAACCAAAATATGATGTTTATACAATTACTTATTTATTGAATTGTCGACTCTATTGACGGATATTTCAAATAAAATGACGAATTGATTTATTGTTTCCATGTCAACAACAGCTATGAACCGGTTTCGACCTATTCGGATATCATCAGTATAGTGGAATTAAAATCTGGATTGAGATACCATTAAGGCAACTGTACGTTGTACCGATAAATTCAAACATTAATAAAAAATGTTTTACTCTATACAGGGTGAGTTTTTTTCGATGTTCTCTATGGGGATCTCGGAAACTATAAGAGATAGAGAAACGGTTAAATGGGGAAAGAAGTGTAGATTAACGAGACGAATAAAATTTTAATTTCAAAGTTTTCAAAAAAGTCAAGGGTACCTAGATATTTTGAAAAAAGTAAAAAGTGTCAATTTTTTCAAATCAATATATCTCGGTTATTATAACAGATAGAAAAAATCTGTAAAGGACAAGTTTTAGATAATTTTATGTAGATTAATAAAAAATAATCAGAAAATTTTTATCGCCATTATTTTCCGAGATATGATGTAAACTTACATCTTTTTAACTGGAAACCATAGTTGGTTATGGCCTCATTCAAAAGGTAATTTTTTTCTCTAATCCAATATGAGATACGACATTAAGTTCATCTATGTTGATTGTGGCGATTAAAAATACCACAATTAGTGAATCGCGATTCATCTGTTGATAATATTTTTGTGAGAAACGTATTATCCTCTTGACAAATGGGTTTATACCACATACAGAAGGCCATTTGCTAATTACAAAATTTTATTCTTATGCTGGTTTTTCATTTTTATTTAACTTTGTAGAACTAATAATTACAATATCGCTATTATTATAAACAACTGCAATTGTTTTACTTTCATCTTTTTCATGGCTATCCATTGTTTATTTATAATAAAATTTAAAATGACTATAACTCACTCATTTTTAGAAATAACTATGTCATATGCCATATTAGATTAAAGAGAAAAAAATTACCTTTTGAATGAGGTCACAGCCAACTATGGTTTCCATTTAAAAAAATGTAAGTTTGCGTCATATCTCGGAAAATAATGGCGATAAAAATTTTCTGATTATTTTTTATTAATCTACATAAAATTATCTAAAACTTTGTTTTTTACAGTTTTTTTCTATCTGTTATAATAACCGAGATATATTGATTTGAAAAAATTGACACTTTTTACTTTTTTCAAAATATCTAGTTACCCTTGACTTTTTTGAAAACTTTGAAAGTGGAATTTTATTCGTCTCGTAAATCTACACTTCTTTCTCCATTTAACCGTTTCTCTATCTCTTATAGTTCCGAGATCCCCATAGAGAACATCGAAAAAAACTCACCCTGTATAAAAGAATCTTCTATTTAGAAATGTATCTTATAATATCCTATGTTACAACTCTACTCTTAAAAATTGAAAGGAATATGATAATTACGACTATAGCATAGTACAAAGCAATTTACTACCTAGAAATATACGTAATATTGTAAAAAATAACTAATAATTAGGTTTAACTATATAATAATTATGAAATAGTTATTATTTCATATTATTTAGCGGTAAAATTTTATACACGATGTATAATTATATAGATATATTATCCTGGATAGGTTTTAAGCGCATTAATATCGTAATGTACTAAACAGTACAAAATCTGCGCCAAGTATATCACTAACTCACATGAATTAATGTGTATATCGTGTTTAGAGGTGAGACAACAGAAATGCAAGCTTCACTAAGTTTCCTCTTGGTTAGCCATATGCCTCTGAATGCAATATGTACCTCAAGCCTGGTCCTTGCGTACAAACAGAGATTAAACAGATTAGCAATAGCAAATGAAGTAGAACTAATCCGAATGCCAAAACATGTGGACAGTCGCACTAACTGGCGCAGGGATTACTAATTCGATATCGTGGCTCGATGGCGTACATGCAGAAAATATACTGATTAACACAGTAATTAAAATGATGTCGTGTAATATAGCCAATGCGCCGTGTAACTCTTGGTGACGTTTCTGACATTTATATTTATAAAAAAGCCGATCACGTAGCTTTTTTGTACGTTTTGCACATGATTTAAAAATTATAAGTCCTGTAAATATTGAGCATAAAGAAATACAATTGCAGATGGTTTTTTTAACTGTTCTACGACATTGTTACGTCATACAATAACTTCATTCAGGTATTTCATTAAGTATTATTATAGTTCTGACAAGTAACAGCCTCATCAGCACTACTACATTTTTTTATTTTAAATATATTTGTTAGATAAGCATAAAAATAACAATAAAATGTTTTAGTTAAAGTAGTTCAAATTATTTTAGTCCATTGATAAAGCAAAGAAAATATTATTTCCATTAGTCATTTAAAAAATTAATACTAAAATTTCGGTTTATCAAGAGGGTAAGAATATAGTAAATCACAAAATAAAACTAGTCTTCTGGTTTTTTTAAACTTGCTTATTGTAATCGTAAAGTTTTAAAGAGAGTTAAGACTCACTTTATATTTTATTTTATGTTTGATATTGCTACCTCAAATACAGTACATATGTTGATGGATATTAGATAGAAATTAACTATTGTAGTGTTTAAAAACAAAACAAAACACGATTTAATAATATTTAGTTTTCCTATAGTTACAATTTTTGCTATTCAAAATTTGTATACAAGCCAAATAACTTTTATGATCACCAAGGTTTCAAAGTTTTTTACCATAAGTGTGTTTAGTTACAGAAGTAATATAACCGAGATGGTTTCGATAGTTAAAAGTTTCTGGGCAATTTTAATGCGCGTCATAATTTACTGGGCACTTAAAAGCATTATCGGGTGAAAATAATTCCGAACCACCTTGAATAATAGATCGTGACTATGATTTTATAGGCTCATTACCATAAAAGTAATGCGCCTTCGAGTCATTGTTTTAATTTGGGAACAGGTGAAAGCTATTGATAAGTAATGAGCGGAAGTTGAAGTTCCAGCCATTCGGATTTGGCTTCGGATCCACGTCTGCCGTCTCGAAGTCTTGGAGGTATTTCTGTTGGTGAAAAATGGCGGACGCGTTGTCGTGATGATGCACAGCTCCGGCACCCAACTTCCCTCGTATTTTGTCTTTAATTGCTTCCCGAAGTTTCGCGATTAACCCTTACGTAATAAGCACCTGTTATATTGCGTCCATGTCCCCAACTAATCCATTAATAAAAGTCCCCACGCCTGCGCCCCGAAATATGAACGTGTGCATAATATTGATATTAGGGCCTCCCTTCAAAAGGGCGACGTGAATCTACACTACCATTGTTCCACCTGTATTTAAATGCAGTGTGTTTGATATATTTTTATAAGGGGTCAATTACGAGGAAAATGTATTCAAGTCTAAATTACAAGTGGCATTAAGGGCAAGTATTGGCTGCTATTATAGGGTAGCTAATATTTACTCGTCGTTCACTAATTATCTTAATAATTCATATAATATAATAGGATGGAACATGAATTTCCATTCATTTTATAGTTTTATTCTAAACACAAGTAATATTATAATAAATCAGTACTGTTAAAGGTTTTTATACACCACTCTATTAATATGAAATAAAATTTAATATATAATAACTAGTCGATTTTTGTGAGCTAGTATTATATTTAAGATATTTTTTAAATATATTAAGTTGGTCGATTAGTTGATATATTCATTTTGCCTAGGACTAATAGTTTATTATTTGTAATACTTTAAAAACTCACACATGTTTAACTTCAGGTGAACATCAAGTTTTCAAATATCAGAGAAATCAATCAATTAGCCCTAAAAATCTTACCCAAAAAACGATTTTTTTTTGATGATAAAAGTTTTTTTTCCTATACATACTCTACACTTATAGCCGTACTAATAGACAGAGATAAATTTTCGGATTAATCTCGGATTCTAGAATCCTAGATTAATCGCTATTTATTACCGTATCTAATATTATTTGTAGAATTAATCCAGGTATATTCCAACTACTGGACGCGTTTTAGGCCAATCCGAGGATTAATTCTCAATCTCGGATTATGTCGCGACCATTAGTACGGCTGTTAGAGTAGGAGTTAGGTCTGGAAAATTCAATTTGAGATAAAGCATTCATTGTCTTAGTAAAACATTCTTTACTTTGACCTTGATATCTTCGTACAATCAATCCAGTAATGCAAAGTTTCACCGTGTTCAAAATAATGTCATGCACATCCCAAAAAATACTGTCCAAAACCTTGAGGTCAGATTGTTGTGCTTTCGGGCGCTTCGGATGGTTATCATTGACTGCCAATTAGACTCGATGGATTCATGTTTCATCCATTGTTATAAGTCGACGCAAAAACTCCTTCTTATTGCTGTTAAACAGGGCCACATTTTGATTTGAAAGCCAAACACGTTTCGCTTTTTGGCCAATTTTCAAAAACCGCATCACAAAGCTTCTTCATGGGTAAATATTTATGAATGATATGTCCAACGCGTTCCTTTAAGATGCCCATGATGTTAGCTAGCTTACTCAATTTTATTTTGCGATTATTCAATACGATTATTTTTCAAACCGCCACTTTTAAATCCATCATTTTATTATCATTTTTAATGCAGTAAATGCTCGATTAGGTAATGAAAACATCGAGGTCGTGTAAAGAAACCGATTGATCACTTATAATAAGAATTAATAAACTACACATCGATAATTTTTACATTCCTATTATACTATTAATTTAGAATTAGAAGAAATACTAACAAGAAATAAGAAAATGTAATATTAATAAGTTTCTGTAATATTAAAACCCTTGGTGTTTAAAGAATACCTTACGGAGTAAAAATTACGTTTACGATTTTAAGGAGGGAGTTGTCGAAAGTGCGAATAGAATATGAAACCGGCCCAGTGCGTCTTTCTTAGAGTTAATTGTTAATTAAACAGTGTAGTTAATTGTACATTTCAGCGGCCCGTGTCACTTTCCTTAAGTTTATTATTTCTCGAGTTGCGTATTGTCATTTGTGCCAGCGGATCCGTGCCACTGGAATACTTTCTCATAGGAGTCATCGTCACATATACATTTCAACAATCCACTGCCTTCGTTACTGCATAGTTATGCGACTGTCACCGCCATTAACTCTATCCCACGATTTTAATCAATACATAAACAAATAAACTACTTTAATTTTTTAATCAGATTTAATTGCAGCACCTTATTTACTTTTTAAATGCCGGAGTGCAATGTGCGCAAAACTTTTTAACGATCGCCTCATTTCACTTTGATGTCAGTGGGAAATCGCTCCTCTAGAATGTCTTTGTAATTGTAATAAGTTTCTTCGGGTATAATCAATTTCGAATTAATAAAACGTCCATGAAAAAAAGTAGTAATTAATTAATTAATGTATAATGTGCTTAATTAATTACGTGCACGGTATGTTAAAGGCACGTCAGGAACACCTGCTTTTCTCTTGTAATTTTTTTATTAACCTGTTCCAACCCGCCGATCTCTATATCATAAGTAGTTTTATCTAAAATTAGGATAATGTGTTAACGTTACTCTGGCCGCAGTCTATAAATAATCAACAAATCGCATTAAAAGCGGAGAAATGCCGGAAATTGTAGGCAGTCGGTGGAGAATTCGAGGAATAATCGTAATTAATCTAACGAGTATTTTCATAATAAACATGATACTAATAATACGACATCTCGAGCCCAGTAAACATTAGATTAGCAAATTGTATTAGCCGCTAAATTAATTTAGCGATATTAATTTAAGGCACTGGACAGTTTAGGGGAGGAGGTGTGTAATCAATTATATCGAATAACGTAAATCTCGAAAATGTTCTTCTCGCATCATTAAACACGAATATTTTATTTTTTTATTGTACTATTGCCTGATAATAACTAAACATGTATAAAAATTTAAATAATATAAATTTAATATAATTAAATTCGTTATCCCTAGCGCAGGGATGATGCCAATCTATGAAAATAATATAAATTTTAAAAACATTATTTTAACACTTTTAACTTCTATATGCCTTTTAGTGGGAATGGTTTTGGTTTTTTAAGAAATGTAATTACACTCAGTCTGCCTCTAGATAACCTAAAGAAAATTGATGACTAATTGGAGTCTCTTCTCTATCAAAATCCTAGTCAAGCGCAAGGGAAGAGAAGATCCATTACTCGACGAAGATCCGAGTCACACTCAAGTGAAGTATGTCAAAACAATCAAAGTTATTTAACAGACAGTTTCCGTACCATTCAAACCAATAGGAATGATTAAAACAAAGGTAATTGGTTAGCCTAGAGACGTTGAGAATTTTCTTTTACTAGTGAGCAGCTGATACAAGAGAACAAAACCCTTTCTTTGTTTACATCGTATTGTATCTGGGGGTAAAAAAATGGATATTTTACGATAACCCCAAGAAAATAACACTACGCTATTCCACTTCATTTGCAAAAATTAAAAATTGGCTCCCAAAATACAATACTTTTGCTCGAGATGGATTTCAGAAATTGCCTAAGAGAAGAAAAGAAGTATATTACCTAATTACCTATTACCTAAGTATGGACAATACTTTTATTAATTTGCCAATTTATTTTGTTTTGAAATAAATTCTAACCTCAACGAACACATATGCTTAAAAATTGGATGGTTATATCAAACTACATAAATCAACTATACTAGTGCAATAGTAGTACCATAAGGCGCCACTTGTACAAAAATAGCCAGAAATTTAACAAAATTATTTTAGAAATCAAAATAGTAAAATTAAAGATATCAAATTACCTTTGAACGGCAAATTTGTAACATTTGATGTCTAATAAGTCTCTTTGAAACCTATAGTGTGTTCGTTGGATCTTCCGTCGTACGTCACAAACTATCGCTTCAAAAAACGACTTTATCTTCACATACGTTTATCATTTTTACGACCATGCGGTCAATCAGAGCTTGGGAAATGGCAGGGCAAAGCCTTCTTAATATGGAGGATAATCACCTTATGGAGGTGGAGCCTTCTTAGTCATTCACGATGCTTTAGTTAATGATATTCTAATGAATATCTCTTTTCTCTTCTACATTTTCCTTATCGAGACAGTGTGTAAAGAAGTGGACGTAAAGTAAAGAACGTTTACCATATAGTCCAAAGAACTCGATTTTTAGAATTACGAGTCTTTGATCAATCGGAGCTTGAAAAATGACAGAATAATGTCAGTTTTTTAAAAGGTGTTTATGTAAAACTTTTGAAGACTATTATTCATTTGAATTACTTTTTAGAATAAAGACATGTTTGAGTTTGATTTCAATCAGTGCATCGTTCATAAAATATATGTCACTTAAATATTATCTGCAAAATAAAGAAGTGGTGTTTTATAACTCCATACAAAATTTCGTTTCCGGTCTTCTTCCAGATATTCTGTAAATAGCTACTAACCACATACTAATAACAATCAACACAAACATTTTTTTGCCTACACTCCTTAATGTAATTATTTAGTACTTCTTTTGCATCAATAGTTAATTTTTTGACTGCGCTGATGAGATTCGAATAAGACGAAATTAGTTGATAGGAAAACAATAAATTGACCTGCTTCATTTAAGCTTTGACGAGTGATGATATAAGCGATGATGAATTACGTTTCCTTGGGGCGTTGGAACTATTTTTCGGTTGACTAGTTTGTTTGTTTGTTTTTTAGTTTCGATAGCCTGACTCCCCAACAGGGTAAGTAACTTTTCTTCATGCTCAACTGAGGGTCTATTCAGATTTTTTGGAGCGATTCATATTTGCACGAGAAGTATCTGTTCTCGACACATTCTATATATGAGCCGTTTATTTTGAAAGTGGCCCAAGTCCATTTTTATCCTTTTTCATGTTAACTGTGGTGACATTTATAATTTATGCGGAACTGTCAAAAAAATAAATCGGCATTGAAATATATTTAATACATTTGAAAATTTTGTAACACGTACATTTTCACAATAATATAAATACTGAAAATCATAATTTTGAAAGTGACCTAAGTCCACTTAGAATAATATTTAATTAAAGAAATGATTAAACCCATGGGAAAGGATAAAATCACAAGATTCCTTGATTCTGAAAGTGAAGAAGAATTAAAATAATACAATAAATATAGAAAAAGAAAGATAATTTTAGAACTTCATTCTTTAACAGAGGAAGAGGAGCTAATTGAGAATGAGAATTTACAAAACAACAGCTTCAGAGAAGGATTCAGAGACAAGAGAAGTGATACTTATATTCAGAAACTTCATAAAATTAAACGAAATTTGGGGAAAAGATACGATACACAAACAGGAAAAATTATTTTTCAAAATAAAGATTGCCAATGTCGAATAGACTGCTTAAAAAATTTAAATAAATCAGAAAGAAAACGTATTTTTGAAATATTTTAGAACTTAGGAGACTTTAATAAGCAAAATATATTGCTATACGAAGCGACCGAACGCTGTACTTTAAAAAGAAGACGTCGGAGAAACGGAAAAGGTTTACATAGAAATGAGAGTGTTACGTACTGGTTAAATTCTAAAATAGGCAAAGTTTCTGTTTGTAAAAAAATCTTTTTAAATACTTTTCAAATAAGCGAAGGACGATTGAAACGTGTGGTAAAATCTAAAAATGTAGGCAACGATTTACGTGGGCGTTTGTATGGATCGTTGAGAAAAATATGCGACGAAGCAAATATGGTTGTTCAAAACCATACTAACAGTTTCCCGAAAGTTGAATCCCATTATACGAAGAATCATAATCCCAATAGAAAATATCTACATCCTGAACTGATTATAAAAAAATGTTCGATTTGTGAATGTAAAGAAAATAATTTAAAAGCACTTAATGAATTGGCTTATTCAAAAAAGATTTTAATCTACAATTCCACCCACCATGCAAAGACACATGCCAAAAATGTGATCTATTAAACATTAAAGTTAAGAATCAGAAAACCATGAAGAAGAGAAAAAACTTATGGAAGAACATGATATTCATTCAAAACTAGCAGAATCAGCTAAAAATGCGATCAAGAACTAGTATCAAGTAATCCATCTCATAATTTTGGTTTTTCTTTCGATTTGCAGAAAGCGTCACCATTCCCAAAGCTAACTACTTCAGTAGCTTATTATAAATGCAACATGTATTTTAAATTTAGGCATACACAATTTCCATAACAATAGTGTTTACATGTATGTACGCTTGAGATGAAACAAAAGCTTCTAGAGATTCCCAAGAAGTGGTTTCATGCTTCTTCAGACACCTTAAAACTCTAAAAAGTGAAAAACATATAATTGCGTATATTGACATGTATGGAGGACAAAATAGAAACATCAAAATATCTTTAATATGGTTAAAAATGGTTTAATCGATGGAAAATTATGTCGAAATCATAGATCACAAATTTTTAATATCAGGTCATTCATTTTTACCTAATGGCAGATTTTGGCATTATAAAAATGTCGATAAAAATAAATCATTTACTGTATGTACCACAAGATTATTATAATATAATAAAATAATGTAGAAAAGGTAATACTTTCATGCTAAATGAAATGAAACAAGAGGATTTTATATCAACAAGACTCTTAGAAGAAGCAGGTTACAAAAGATCCAAAAATACCAACGGGGGAAAATAAACTGGCTGCAAATATGCTGGATGCGATTTTTAAGAAATGAACCATATAAAATTTTATATAAAACAACCATTAATGAAAATGCAGAGTTTAAAATCCTTGATTTAAAATCCTTGATATATTTGGAAATATTGTATTGCCATCATTATACTAAAGTATAAGAAGCATCCGTCACATGATGGACACACTGTGATATATACCTCCGGAACACCATAACTACTTTAAATCCCTTCAGCATACTGAGAATGTTAACGAATAACTTGAATTTTAAATATTAAATTTAATTTTTTTCTTCTAAGAATATAAAGTAAATAAAATGTTTTTTTTAATTTTTAAGCTATTTGTAACAGACTTAAGCTCTTTCATTTTTATTTTGAAAGTGACCTAAGTCCTTTCAAGGTAAGGAGGACATTTTATACACTTAATAATAGCGATTTTTTAATAGGAATTATAAAAATAACTCCCTTAAATACGATTTAGCATTGCGAGTCTACCATATACCTTACGTATATTTTTAATTTTGTAAAAACGCAAAACCTTAAATATTTCAAATTGAAGATAAATGGACTTAGGTCACTTTTTATTTTCACTATTTATTAACAAGGCATTTTATTCCTCCCTTGGAGATTCATCATCACGGCAATTTTTCTGAAGTTTTCGTGCGCCCATTTCAAGACTTCTCATCTTCATAGTCACAGATGAGTCAAGCAACTGATATTGAAGTCCTGTTTTTAAGTGTAGTACTCTAAATATGGTACTCGGACATAACCAATTTAATTTTAAAATACAAAATCTTTGTCCTAATCGTTTTGCAAAGAAGGTAAGCCAATCGAAAAATTTTAGAGGGTCGAATATACGAGAAGCTTATGATGTGTTTTTTAACAATTACAAATCAAGGAATATCTTTGAAAATGAAAAGACATGCCTAATATCAGCTGCCTATGAAATCCTACGGCTTCAACAAAACTGATATTTAACCTACGAGATGGAAGAGTCACTGATGTTTAAAACAAAGTCATGTACATTACATGATATAATTTTTAGAGCTCCAGACAAAATAAGCTGACATTATCGTATTGTATTCTAATGATTCGTCCACAAATATATGAATGTATAAACTAAGCGATATATATATATATATATATATATATATATATATATATATATATATATATATATATTAGGTTTTACTGATGTCCAAAAGGTAGTTATGTTACATTGCCTAATCATTTTTTAAGTTCAAACCCTCGACATAAACTGAAGTTTTAATTCTCTTCCTCCTGTAACCTTGAAAATGTCTCTTATAACATTACAGCTCGCCTCCACTGATATCTATGTGAACGATATACATAGATATCAGTGGAGGCGAGCTGTAATGCTATAGAAGACCTTTTCAATGTTATCTAATTCTAAAAATCTTTAATGTAATAACTTTGCAAATTTTAAAGCTTCAAAGATATGAGATGCGTTTTTCGAACTATAATATCAAGATTATCTAGTTCTAAAAGTCTTTAACCTAATTATTTTGTAAAAAAAATGGAGGCAAATTTTAAAGCTGCGAAGATATGAGATGCGTTTTGTACAATCTAGAATTATAACAATATTGATGTTTAGGTATTCATACTTCTAAGTGTGGTACTTTAAAAATGTTACTAGGGCATAACCCATCTAATTTTAAAATCCAAAGTCTTTAACCTAATCGTTTTGCAAAGAAGGTAAGCTAATCGAAAAATTCTAAAGTTCCTCGAATCTTCAACTTATGATGTATTTTTTACAATCATAAACCAAAGAATTTCTTTGAAATTAAAAAGACATCGATATTAGGCTACCTATGCAATCCTGCAGCTTCAACAAAATGATTTTCTGATAATAAACCCAAGTGATGAAAATGGAGAGTCACTGATGTCTTAAAACAAAGTTAGTAGAGTTCAAACCTTCCAGATGAGATAAGCTGACTTTATCTTATTGTATGCTACTGTAATGATTCGTCCACATAAATACCAATGGAGGCTTCCGCAGGGGTGGTTGACGTGCACAGCCATTTGGGAGTAGCGACCCCACGTACCCGAGCCGTACACTGCACACACACGCACATCTCACACAGACACACCCACACACCCACCCACTCATCACACCCAAACACCCATCCACTAATCACACACACACTCACACAACAAGGACGCAGACCGACACCCTACCCTCCCGTGAAGTAATGCCTGACGGCGGTTCCGCGGGTTGCCAGGGCGACATGGGGAGGTGGTTTTTTAGTGGGTATACCCGTTTAATAACGGGGGAGTTCCATACTCCGTCTATAAAAGATTTTCCACCTCCCGGCTACAAAAAAAAAGATATCAATGGAGGCGATTTGATTTCAAAGCTTTAACACGTTAACAACCATAGGCGTACGAGCCAAATTTTGTCATTTTAAATGAATAATTGTAGGGTACAAAAACGCCGGCATCAACGTGTTAAAGATACGAGAAACTTCCTGGTGCATTTTGTACAATCACGAACTAGAGGATATTCTTTGAACATAAAACGCATATGCAAAAATAATCCAATTTTACAATCCAAAGTTGTTTTAAAGGAACTTAAGCAGAACTTAAAATCTCAGAGGATCGAAGATTCTAAGTTCATGATCCATTTTGTATAATCACGAACCAGATGATTTTCTTTGAAAAACAAAATCAATGTTAGGCTGCCAATGAAATCTTTAGACTGATAGAATTATGTTCTAAATTATCTAAACTAAAAAAGTCAACTACATTGCTTGATCATTTTTTAAGTTGAAAACTAAAGAATCGTTATTAAGAGGTAAGACGGGTAAACAACAAGGAATTGATGTTATCCGACAAGTTGAATGAAATACCACCGTAAATTGAGTGGATAACCACCGAAAATTATGGGGAATTGACAATAGCGACAGTTATAACAATAACAACTAAAAGCATTGAATTAGTGTTTCCCCTTCAACAACGGACATGGAGCGGTTTGGATCTATTTTGTATCTTATTCCAAGAATGTCCCGCTTTTCCAATTTTAAAGGAATATTACTAGTAATTATATAATTTGCTTTTGTATATTAAAGTTGTAAATAACTTAGATTTTCAAAAATGTAAATGTACAATTGTAAACTTTTCATTCACCTAAAGAAGCAGTTCAAATTTTTGAAAATCTAAGTTATTTACTTTAACCCTTAGCTGCACCTGGGAGTAATTTTTAATTATTTAAAATTTCGAAATATTATAAAACTAATGCCCCGATTTAGAAGTAGAGCACTTAAAGTAAGAAATGATGGGGTCGCGGTCACTGCGCGCGCATACAGTTTACGTCTATCCACGTTTATAAACGCTGGGGCTGATTTTTCTAGTCCATAATGTACCAATTAACACTTTTGTACAGTTATGTAGTCCTATATAGAAGATAGAACAATTTTTTAAGCAATTTTTCAACTTGGGGTCCTTGAAGACTCCATGTGCAGTCATGTTACAAAATTGAAGTGGTGCAGCTAAGGGTTAATATACAAATGAATATAAATTTTCAACATTTCAATGCTTTATCTATCAACCAACTATATAATTTGCTGCTATAGTGATAATTATAACATCTTTTAGTCCGTCTAATGAACATTGAGCTAAAGAAGACACCTCATTACGACGCACAGTGTAATAGCTAATTTGAAAAAGACAGTACTGGCAGAGTCTTGAATGTATAATTTTGAATTCAATTTTGTTATTTTAATGAATTTATTTAAAGTCTCGAGAATTAATTCTGTTATCGCTTTCTTTCTCTTTTGTGAATTTTTGGGTGAACACTATTGATTAAGTTGACGTGCTGTAACACTAAAGTATGCGATGATATCATCTACGGATCTAAATCTAAATGAGATGTGTGTTTTGTAAAATGTAAGTCTTTGTTACTATATTTGACTCAGAGGAAATCCCATCGCTAATTCGTTACTTGAAAATATTTATTATCAAATAGTAATTTTGATTTGAAAGTTCGAGTGCGTCGGTTATGTCTGATTTTACAATATGTTGTTAATGTTGGGTTTGTCTAAAAGAATTGTGCTATTTGAAGGATTCATCTGTAGGAATAATAAAAAATATGCCACTACCGTCAAACGTGATTAAAACTAAAATCTTTTTCCTTGTTTTTCGAATGTACATGATTTAAGTTTATTAATAGTAGGTGTGATTTAAGCTTATATTTATAATATTTTTAAAAGTTATATTTTGTTCAATATAATCGGATTTAATTATAACCTCAAATATGCAAATTGCCGATCGTTTTCCGTCGCGAGAAAGTTTTCAAGATCTAGTAAAATATAATAGGACTTTATTAATCATCGCGTAATTTACACCGCAATTAAATGTAATCGCGCAAAATTAATGACTAAGTTTTCACTAGTTTATAGCATGTTTAATTAGGTGCACTTACATCTAAATCGCTGCAGATAAGGTTATCTGAGGGGCTCAGGAATTCACGCGCGCGCGCCTAAATCTCGATCGTTGCCGTTTTCTTTCTTTTTGTTTTGGTTGCAGCAAAAAAATTACACCTTTTTCTAGAAGATTGAGATGCACGAGGCCGCAGGCAAAGCGGCGCGAGGGGATTAGTATCGATTAACAGGTGACGCGCCGCGTGGTTGTCGCTCTTCCGTGATGTTAAACCGAAAATTGTACGGGAAAATGTGAAAATTCAGGAATGCACTCTAGTCCTCGTCCGTCGCCATGTAAGTACAGCATTTTTATTATAATTTTATGCCATAAATTATACTATGCCCGAGCTGGTAAATGGATTTTTGAGATTGCATTGCTGCCTATCGTCAAATTAGTTTGTTTTGCATTATATATATATTATTTTTTGATACGTTATATATTATACCTAAAAGTTATTAATTGACCTTAGTGTAAGCTATTAAACTATTTTGATAGTCTTTGCAATTGTTTTCTAAGTGCTTATTTTAATGCAATCTGATCAAATGCCTGTATAGTAGATAACTTATTTATGTTTAATTTCTCTCTTGGGGTTAAATAATTACACAAACTTCCACGGTAATATTTGATGCAATTTGATAAATTATTACCGCCCTAAATATGTTATGGAAAGTTATTGGTTATTACAGTATGAGATTTGATCGGTCTAAATAAATTTATTTAATGGCATGTTTAGAAGATTTTTACGAATACATCCTCTAATGGCTTATATAAATGGCTTCCTTACAATGTCTATAGATTATGGAATGAAAGGCTTTATCCAATAGAGGTTTATTTCTTTAGACATATACAAGATGTGTAGTTTTGGACGAACGTCTCACATGTGAAAAATGTCTTTGGACATTACGTTAACTTTTCTTCTCGTTTTGTATACTGAATATGATTAACTATCAAGCACTGTTAAGCTTTCTATCCTAAAACTAAACTTATTTATTTATTTATTATTTAGAGTTTCCTCTTTTGTACAAAGTAATTCCTATTTAATATACAATTAAAATACCTATTGTTAAAAACCTTAAAATGAATAAATTCGATTCTATCGAAATACCGATAGTAAGCGTATGTTCGAAAAATACGTTTCGAGCTAGATGACTTAAATTCCGCACATGCATGTAGCGGTACAGTAAATGGCTCGATTTATAAAGCGGACTTAATACTTTACATTACTCATACAAATTACACCGAAATAATCTCAGTTACCGGTTTTTATAAACAATATTTCATATTTGCTCAATGTGTTGCTCTCTTTTTCTTTTGCCATAAGTGAATGCCACCCCATGAATCCGATCGATACGATAAATAATCATTTATATTTATATCCGAGTATTATACGTACACTATAAGAATTTTCTGGTTAAAGGAATACATTGAAAAATGTGTTTCATGTTATTCGATATTCCTTCTTAAGGCTTTCGCTTTAAGCACCCATGATCGTATTCTCTGTTAAAGTATACCTCCACCGCAACAGTCCTTTTATGTAAGTGTACAAACATTTTAAGAATTAGCATATTTTTTTTTTCAAATGCCGTCGTTTCTTACAAAAGGAGCGCTTCATTTCTTTTATTGCTAATCGAATCTTGTCGACACTTCAAAAGAAATAAATCACTAATATTTAATTCAGCCATGTAACTAGAATATTTTGGTATTACATATTTATTGTAAAGGATAAATGACTAAACCGACGAAAGATTATGCAATGACTGTTTAATGAAGGAAATATAATGCGTATCAGCAATATTACCTTTACCGTCCTCACAGTAAATGGGTTGTCAATTTAATAATTAGAGAACCGTTCACAAAGGTTAATTGGGTTCGACTGCTTTTACGCACATGCTGTCTGACACAAAAGGATTTATTCCAAGAATGATAGAAACAAATTTGTATGAATATATAAATCCACTATTACAGCATACTGTACAAGTTTATAAAGCAAATATTTAACAAGCCGCTCTTCCACGTGATTGTAATTATATCCTAATACTATTATTATAACAACAATTGCGTGGGTGCACACCTGTGTGTTAATTAGCTTGTTAATTTATAACGCAGAATTTTCGACAGAATGTGCAATACATTAATATTTAAATTTGCCCCGGTATCGGTTAATCCATTATGGATATTCGTGATTTACTAAACTATAGTTGCTAATAAACTAAGCTATAAATAATTTATAAAAATCATCCAGTCTAAAAAGAGTTTATACCAATAATTACTATTTTTTTTTTCATTAAGAAATTTTATTTATAGGATTTACTGGATAATAAAACGCATTCGGTTGGGACCCAACTACCGTTAACGAGAGTTCAGCAACGTTAGTTAGAGTCAGCAGTTGGATGGGTGACCGGTACCATTCACCATTGGAATACAATTAATGGTGCTTTAGAGTGACGGGGCGATCCTTTAAAGTAACAACCTCATTTACACACACAAATACACAAATAACACATGGCGGAAGGACCACGTGGTCGATAGCCTAACACTACTACTACTACTAAAAATAAATGTTATCACAGTATTTGTGTCTATAATGCAGAATCTTTATTTTATCCGAATTAACATAAAAATGTCTTACACAAGTCATACAATATATCTAATGGGAAATAGTTCCTAGAAATAATTTTTAAATCTTTATGCCTAAAAATGTTATTAAAATTATTCCACCTTTGTATCCATCGCAATCATGACATAACCCCTAAATCAAACATCCCGAAACCACTATCCCTGAATTCATCTTCATCTTTTCACACAATTCGAGTCTAAAAGCAGCGACTAGAAATGTTGAAAAAAGACAGGCTGAAAAACCTAGGATAACTAAAAAGAGAAGGATGAAAGAAACAATAATTGTTATGTCGTATTATTGTAATATCTTCAATAAAGGTGTTTACCTCCCTCTATTCTGAAAATTTAGTTTCGAAACTGCAACCAGTTTCTCCTACAATTACATTTGGGACCTGGTATTTCACAGATACCTAACTTCTTTATGGCACTGATTTTATCTTTAGAATTAAATAAATGTTTCGACTATTTACAATTAGCTCTAAACACAACTCGATGATGATGATGATCGATGTCTTTCGAAAATGTAAGCTATTTAAAATTACGACCAGGTTGTGTTTTTGAGCCATACAATTTCGGGGCTAGTGTGTTTTGATTTAATTGATTTTTTGAAATTAGAGTAAATTACTGATATGTTTTTGAGTAGATTTTAGACTTGTGCTTGAAATAAATCAGTTAAATATTCATCAAAGCGAACTAAATTTTCTTGATGTATAAGTGTATAGATTTTTTTCATTATATTCGTATGTATTTAGAATAACAATTGAATTTTATTTGTGATATTTAATGTATTACGTGAAGCTTTGGATTTGATAGATTTTTTTATAAACATCTCACGACGAATTATTGATGATTATAAAATTATGGGTTTGAGAGAAGATATTACATCTTTCAATGAAGATAACTCCGCCCGTCCTCCTGCCGACTAAAATTTTAAGTATATTTACATATTTTATATTATAAATTTTGTATTATTTTGTAAGAAAAGAGTACAAAAATATAAATAAATAGCCTGTATTACTCGTATGTTTGAGATTTGTGCTGTAGGAATAATAGGTTCTTGAATCTTTTTGAAGCGTTTTTTCGATTTGTTTTTCTTATTACGGACCCTAATTAGAATTTTTGGATAGGAAGAATTGTTTGAATTTTGAAATGGTCTGTGTGGATCGTAATAATTTTAAATTGCTGGTAAAGAATTCAAGTTTTGTTTGCGGAGATTGTCTAAAGTTTTCTTCTCTTATAAATATTTTAATGAATAATGTACTGTAATGTAATGTAATTAAGTTTAAAAGTAAGTTCTTATTGCAACATCTTAATATAGTGCTGAATTTCGCCTATCCTCCAATGCAAGTTTTTAATTTGCGATCTTATCCATGCGAGTTGGGCTGCTTGGATAGTTAGTTTTGCGGCTGATATGGTCAAATGAGTTTTGATGTTCACATATATTGGAACAACTTCATGTCGTAGACTTTGGGAATTAAACCAGATGTCACCGGACGTGGATCTATATTTCTTCATTAGATTGTTGTAAAGTTTGGTGTGTTGTTGATAATGAGAACAGTTGCAACCGTTTAATTTAGGAATAACACTAAACTAAAACACTTACTATGTTTTTACCACTAAAAATTATGTAATATATATATACATATATTACAAAAAACCCGACATAAGTTTCAAAGTTTAAATGCCAATGGAATACTTACATTTACAAAAAATAGCTTAATCTGTTTTCCACTTGGACAATACATAGTTCCATTTCTCAAGTAATTTGATACATACGTTTGTGTGTAAGCTTACAATTTTGTAGCAATAATAATTGCTTAGTGTATAGTCAGAAGCCCCAGTTTCCATTCCGAGATCTCAGAAAGCCATGCTGTGACTAAAAATATAAGTTTTTTTAAAGGAAATCAATTAACCTATAATAAAACGCTATTTCTAGAATTCTTGAAAATGTATCTGAAATCATGACAAAGTTATAGTTTTTATAGTTACAAATATTATCTTTTGAACAGTAGTTTAGCAAAAACAAATATGAAATTTTAAAAATGTGATAGTAGAAAAAGAAGTGTTAATTATTCCACACAATGGTCTTACTGTTAAAATGATAGCGGATTTGATTAAGTTTATAGAACTTCCATCAAAAGGTGATTTATCATATGCCCAAAATTTGTTGAACGTGCAGTAGATATTTTCAAAGGAGAACTATTGTTAAGGAAGAATAGAATACACTTTTTGAAAGAATTAACTTATTTTCTTACCTAACTATTAAAAATTAATTAATTAATTTTTAGAAACTGGAGTTGCGAAATTGTGTGTTCACTATAAAACTCGCCATATCTTTTGGTAGGAAATTCTGGCATAGAAAAGTGAGTTACGATAATTCCTAAAAGAAGGATTTATTGCCCCTCCTTAAAATTAGTTACACATATAGACGCCTGTGGTTATATCTTCTACGTCAGTCAGTATAGTAGATTTTAGGGATATTATGATGAGAGAAAACACCATTAAGGTGATAACTATGGTCAAAACTTTACACCGATATTTGATAATGACTTGAAAGAGTCGAAACTTTAGTCGAACATAATTCATTAATGTAAAATCATTAATATACCGTGGTAAAAAAACATAGAAAAACGTGTTTTATTTCATCCTACATTTGAAAAAAATGTTTAAAGTTGAGTTTTTACTGGTTTTCTCTTAATTCAAAATGTTAACTTTTTATTTGAGAAATTTATCTAAATTTTAAAGTATATTAACATATGATAATTAACAGATAACAGTTAACAGACGACTATTGACAAGTGACAGCTGTAATATAATAGCTAACAGATTACAATTGAGAAATAATAGTCGACAGATAATAGTTACTAGTTGACAGGTATCACTTGACAAATGATAATTAATAAATGACAGGTAATAATTGACTTAAAATAGCTAATAGATAAATCAGATGACAGTTAACAAATGACAATTAATATTTGTCTTATGATAGTTGATAAATCATAGGTGACATATCATAGTCAACAAAAAACGGTTGATAAAGTACTGTCAATAACATTATTAACTATTTTAAAGAAAATTTTTATTTGTTTTTGAGCAGATTTTCAATATTTTCTAGTAGATTTGTAAATGAGGCACAATAACTTTGTTTTACTACTATATTTTATATTATAAAAAAATATAGTGGTAAAACAAAGTTATTGTGTGTCATTTACAAATCATTCAAGATGTACCACGAAGTAAACGCGCCTCTACCATCAAATATTTTCTAGTTGAATTCAAAATTTATAATTTTTGCTAATTCTAAGCATCCGTTTATCGCCTCTGGAGGTTTGCCATCTGTTGTATGTTCTTGTTATCTTTCTTTTATTTCTCGCGATTTTATGTCTCTTAGACTCCATATATGTTGTATTTTTGTCTTGGAGCGTTATGTACCAAACTTTGCTAATAAAAATTTAAACTGTGAATTTTCTAATATATTCCAACTATTTGACGATAAAACAGCATCAAACTGCTTAAAGAAATATTTAGAGGATATTTATGGTAATCATCAAAACGAGGAGGAGCATTTATTTGGTTAAATCAAATTCTTCCAATCTTTATTTGGTTATCTGTTTTTGTCTATTCGATGGTTAAATTTCTTGATTCATTCTTTTTGGATATTTCTAAACAATTTTTTGAAATTTCTATTTTTTTAAGTATTTCATTTTCTATTTCATTCTTTTGGAAACATCTTCACAAATTTTAGTATTTTCCAGAAAGTTCTCTTTAAGATTTCTTAATATATCTTTCTATATGTCTATTTAATATTTTGATAATTAATTTCCCAATCTGCAATACAATTAATTAAAATATTAATTTAAATAACACCAATATCAATTTAAAAATGGTTAAGAAGAGTTCTGGAATGAAATTTTTTAGGCTTTGATACCCAAGGACTAAGAGCTATATAACCTCCAAATAATACTATCTAAAAATAATGACAATAATTGATTTATTTACTCTTCTTGGTTTTGAAAGCTAAGAATCTTAGAGTTTGCAGTAAGATGAATTGGAATGAAGTTCTTGAATAATTAAATTTTTAATTTAGTTTTACATTATCCAGTTTCTTAACATATATATATATATATATATATTGGTTAATGGAGACCATTAACCATTAATGTGTTTGGAAACTTAATAACCAACCAATTATTTTATCATAATTATTAAAGTGAAATAACTTATTCTCGTTTCATCAAGAGTGCAGAGAATTGCTGCATGGCAAACGTGAAAGTCTTGATTTCCTAATATATCTAAAATCTTCTATTTTTTCTTTTTTTAAATTTTATAAGGAAGTGGGATCTTAAGTAATAGAGGATATTTTCACAACTTCAATCAAGATTTTGGTTATGACCCATGATAATGCTCGCTCGAGTCGGTCCGGTTGTGTTTGTACTGTTGATCGATACGCAAGCAAAGATCCCAATCCCTTTGACTATTAGAGACTACCTTTTCTAAGTAGCAGATGTAAATCTATTGACTTCGTCTTGTTAATTTTAAAGTTCTTGCATACCTTTTAGAAGAAATTTGATTTATAATTACTTCTTTGGTTCAAATGCAAAAATCGAACATTTGGTAATGGGTATTGCTTTAATAGTGTATTACCATGATGTTGTATTTATTTCTTTGATATAGTTGATACTTAATACTACAATTGTAGTTTGAAAATGACCATATAAAGGTTGAAACCGGTCACTAGTAATAAAAAGCGTGTCTGATAACAACACAGTGAATTTCATTTATCGTCCTGCTTAATTTCTTTAGTGAAACTCTGGGAATGGTCCAGCAGCATCAATTAATATTCTTTCGAATGAGCTGCCGGTGTTGAACTGATAGATTGGTGCTTTCCTCCATCGCTGCGAATAGTTGCTCCTCGCATAATCTATACTGTTGTACAACTCTTTAACGTCTATAGTAAAATTCGCGTAGTTGAATCGTTCTCATAGTTAGTTTTAGAAGTTCATTTTCTAATACAGAAAAATTCCATTAAGCCCAATTCTCAATTCTGCGGTATATTTTGAAATTTATTTCCATGTTGCTTTCGTCTTTCTTCCTGATCCTTTTGAATCTCTTCCATATTTCAGTTGATTTCTACCGCTATTCTCTTTTGATTCTGCTCTGTTACAGTGCTTACAATATTATAGGCATAGTGCCCAGGATCAAATCATTATCCAAGACGATTTTTTTTATGTTTATGTTTAATATACTTTAGCTTCCTTTAAAGAAAATACATATGAATAAACAACAATATTATAAAAAAACATTCAAAAATTTTGGATAGATCCTTGTTTCTCGTAGGCAGTGAGAGTCCCTGCCTTCTTTCAATTTACCATTATTATTTAAATATCAATTAATATTTGCCTTAATTTGGCCATATTTTCCATCTATCTACAGATGGGATTATGACTGTCAAAAATGGCATGTCAATTAGATAACTTACAACTTGTGTGGTTGAAGTTAAATTCTTCTGAATTTGAAAGGTGGAATGTCAGGGGTGACATTCCTCGGCCCATTAAAACCTTTGTTTTTTTTTTCAACGAAGCTGTTAATCAATATTACAACTACCTGACACATATCGTAGGAAATAGGTGCATAATCAATTTAATTTTTTGAGTTCTCATCCGATTATTTAACAAATTTTCAATTGTGTTTTTTGGGTTTTAATAAAATTCCAAATGTTTCAAGTTATTTAAGATCTATTGTGCTTTTTAAATCTTTCCCGTTGGTTTTTTTGTCTACACACATTTCAGAATCATACTGAAACTTCGAGAACATTTTTGAAGATTTGATTCTTTTTGGAGCCTTCGTGTCTGTTAAATATTTTTGTGGGTTTTAGAATCATATTGAATGCTTCTTATATTTTGATTATTTTTGGAGCCTTAGTAGTCCTTTGGTCGTGCTTTTTAAAACATTCTAGTCCGTCTTTTTTATTCCGCACACATTTTAGAATCATACTGAATGCCCGAGAAAGAGTTTCAACAATTATCTTTTTGGCTAGTTTTTCTTGAACAATTTTTATATTTTCAGCAAATTTTTTAAAATCTATATTTAGGACATTTTCAATTTGTACAGTTTTTCTATAAAAACTTTAATAATTGGTTTGGTTTAAAGCTTTCTTTTAAAGAAAGTTTAAAGTAGTTTTGAAGAAAATAAAAAGTCCAATGAGAATACTGGTTTTTATTTATTTTATAATTATAATTCTCATTTAGGTAATTCAGTCGATTATATTCTGGACCTTGTCGAAAACTATATTCTTTGTTTATTTTATCAAATTAATATAACTAGGTAACTTATAATTATAAGGCACAATTCTTACTTAAAGCGTCCTTACAAAAAAGTAAGGGTATTGCTTAATAAGGTATAAAAACCCCAACTGTTACTATCTAAATGGTAGAAGCGTTTACTTCGTGGTAAATATTGATTAACTTATGAGTGAAAACACGATTAATTCATTTTACCACTTTTACTAAATATGGTGATAAAACAAAGTCACCTTCTTTTATCCCAAGTTAATCAATTAAATATTATCATATTCTCTATTTGAATAATAATTACAGTAATAAGTTAATAACTTTGATGAATCGTTAACAAACAATTAGCTATTTAACATTTTACTTTGAGCAATTTCTGACCGAGAAAGAAATGCCGCACCTAATATAATAACACATGATAAGCGCTTTTACTCATTAAATCTAACGTGTTCCCATTAATTTCCACATTATTTAAACCTCTATGATTTATTGCGAACTATTGTTTAACACTTTCGAGCCACAGCAGTGATAAATATTCTTAAATTATCATTAACAATTACAATTGTAAAATTTATTACTCACGGTTTAAAAGCGCGCATTTTATTTTTGAATAAACAATTCAGTTCATGTATATGTAATGCATTAGTTACATTCATTAAAGCAAACAGAATGAATAAATAAATGATTCCGCGTTTGTATGAAATTAAAATATTAAAATAGACCGAACCTGTGCGATATTGATCAGTTTGATCATTTTAAATAATTAACGCCGATTCTCCGCACGGAATAAGAATCGTAATTTGCATTATTTATAAAATACAGAAGACGATTTTTGTACGGAAATAAAAATGTGTATAAACATGAAGGATTCATGAGGTTCTTTTTTTTCGTTCGGTTTTCATAGAATGGATAACCTTATACACCGGAGCTAATGGAATATTTCCATATAATATGTCCGTGCACAATAATGCATTTTGTCTATTCAATATGCACCGAACAACAATAACGAAGTAATCGATGGTATCTGTAGAGTTGGCACTTAAGAAGTTGTTTAGATAGCCATTGGAAGATATATTAATATACATATGTTATAAATGTAGTCTATTTATTGTATTCAATGTTCGTCATGGCATTATAAATTAACTACATAAACACGTTTATGTCGAGAAAGTAGTGACAATTAAAAAACTTTCAATACATTACGTT
Source organism: Ontholestes murinus (assembly GCA_963969525.1). Taxonomy (NCBI): domain Eukaryota; kingdom Metazoa; phylum Arthropoda; class Insecta; order Coleoptera; family Staphylinidae; genus Ontholestes; species Ontholestes murinus. The sequence continues at coordinate 16,341,683 of OZ018399.1, forward strand.
TATCAGGCTATCTACTTTGGCTTTATGTATGTAGAATCAATGAATACTTTTTAACTAAATAAAATATTTCAAATACCTTAAAAGGGAATATGTACATCTAATAAAATTACATTTAATAAAAACAAAATCAAAAAGAATTATGTAAGAAAGAACTGAAAGATTTCTGGTTGTTCATGAATATTTTTTATGTATTCCAAATTGTTAATTTTTGATATTGTTACACGGCATATATAACATCTCATTCCAGAGGAATCAGCAAGAGCATTACATATTCTTCCATCAACCGTAGTTAATTCTAGCAAAAAGTTTATTGTGCATTTATCAGACAAAACAGTTCTAATAAATCTATTTGGTTATCGTAATTTTTCATTTTTAGTGATTTCTTAAATTTCACGTATCAATTGCATTCTTAAAGGTCTACACAATTTAACAGAAGATGGCCGAGGATTTTGCCATAATACACGATTTTCATTGTCAATTAGCCTCAATAGCACTAAAAGAAGTCATAAATATGCTGTCATCTTTTACACCTTCACTTTCAAATTTTTGTTTATATGTGGAAAACCCAGAACTTCCATCAAAACCCCACTTGCAATCATGGTTAAATTTGTTATTTTAGGTTCCACGACTTTTAAAAGACTTTCACAAGTTTTATTTAGTAAATTTTGCAAACGCACTTGACTTGTTTGCTCAGATATTGAAATATTTTCAGGAAGTAACTTTTTTGCTTGTACATCGTGGAAACTTGGATATAATTTGCAACCACGTTTTAAAGCTGTTACTCTGATAAGTATATATTGCTGCTTTGTAAAACCACACGAGATAATAAATTACAAAGACTCTTCAGGTGTCATGGCATTTTGTTCTTGTTCTTGTACTTTCAATTATCAAATTGGAAGTACTTTTTCTGAGCTCCTGGGTTACGCCTGTTTAACAGTAAAACTTTCAGCAAAACTCTTTGAAGGACGACGACGAATACCTGAAGTTGATGGTCGATCACAGTAAACGGATTCAGGAAAAATTATTTCTTCTTGTAACCAAACAAACGTTATGCTTTTTTATAAAAACACTTGATGTTCTATTGGTCGATTTCTAATATTGAAAATATCTTGGAAAAAAATTTGCTTTTACTTAATTTATCTTCTTCAGCAAGCCCGTATGTGTCATGTATAAACCGATACAATTGCTCGTTTCAAAAACATAATATTTTACAACGTCACCAATTTCGAAACTAGCGCACAGAATAATCTGCATACAGGTTCGACTCAAAGTTGAGTTTCAACTGATCGGGTATCAAGCGGGATTTTCTTTTATATGTTCTGAATAGGCAAATATTGGCAGCCAATTTTCTTGAATTTACAAAACCAAATAGCTAATTTAAGCATAAATGAGGTAATTATGGTGCAGGGCTTTGTAGAACTAAACGTAATCCCCTAAGGCAAATTTTCATAATCCGAATACCTGTTACAAGCAATTAACTTTCTTGTACCAGGTAAACATTATCCAATAATTAGAAATGCGACTTAATAATACACTTGCAATGTATAACAATATTATAATGACATCTATAAATAAGCACATTTGCTTGTGGTACAGTCTTTTTAATTACACCCTAATTTCGATACGCAGGAACGTCTCTATTTTACTGAACTTTGAAAATATAGAAAAACTAATGTAAATAAGATGCATATTATTAACATCTTCAAATAGAACAACTATTCAAAATTTCATTACTGCTATTTTAACTTTGTACCAAGTGCGTCGTACCTTCTGTTCATCCGCCAAAACTTTGAAAACTTTTGTCATCTGCAAATCAGTTTTTAGCGGAGGTCAATGATACGTACTAACTTCACTGGCTAAATTTACACTCTAACGTCTCGGAGGCAACTAATCCTAGTGTGCTCTATTAGTTTGCATACAACACTACCTCACCTTACCAGTTCAACGGGTGTGCACGCGCGCTCCTACTAAAATAAAATCTGACTTCTAGACTTTGTAAACAAACCCTGTAGTTCATCATGCTGCATCTGGAAACCAAAACAAAAGTTTTTTGCAGTTTTTGCCAAATTCTATTATGTTTTATATTATAACCTGGTTTATAATATCAGCAACTATCCCAAAAAAATAAAATAATGGTTTGGGGAATGCGTTATTTTTAAAAAATATTTTTATTTAAACAAAAATCTATAGTTGTAACAATAAATTCATCAATTATGTATTCGCCGTTGCTCTTTACAGCCTCCTCCCACCTCTCGACCAATTTTTTGCTATAGTTCCGCTAAAAATCGCCCAGTCTTGTATCGAAGAAGTTGTTGAGCAAGTTTCTAAGGTGCTCTTCATTATCGAAGGTAACGTCCCCAGATAAGGTTCTAGAGGGAGCGGAAAAGATGGTAATCCGTGGGTATAAGCCCAGAGAATATGGCGGATGCTGGAGGATCTCCCATTCGAGCTCTTCTAGGCCTCGTTTATGGTGTCTTTTCAGCCTTTTTCACGGGATGTAGCTGGGCTATATAGAGCTCCTTGTTTACCTTTCGAGTATTTCCTAGTGCACCATGCCCTCACAGTACCACCAAATGTAGATCATAGTCTTCTTTAGATGGAGATCAAGCTTGACTCTTGGCGTTGGCGTATTTCCTGAAGCTACTAAATCTTTTTTTTGCTTCATATTTATGTATAGGAACTATTTCTCATCTCCCGTGACGATTCGGTACAAAAAGCGCTGTTTATGACCGCGTATTTCTCAATGGCGGGCTAGATGTTGAAAAGCAATTTGAAGGCGATTTTCTTTGTGGGTTTCGTTAAGCTCCTGATGCACCCAGGCTTCCAATTTTTTGGCAAATCTCATTGAATCAAGACGAGTGAGAATCGTTTTATAATTGCAGTTAATTTTTCCCGCCAATTCTCACGACTTGTTTAGTGATCTTTAAAAGTGCTTCCACTGCTTGATGTCATTGACATCATAGTCGCCATTTTTGAACTTCGCAAACCATTTCCGTAGAATAGACTTGCCTATTCCACCTTCAGCGTTGCACATATTCCGAGCTGCTTCAGCAGTTTTTGGGCCTCGATGAAAAGAGAAGTAGTTGTCAATAATGTTGCTTTTTACCTCCTGGATATTTCATTTCTAAGGCTCAAAAGTAATAAACAATTAAATTACCCAAAAAGATGATTCGTACAGTTTTTTATAGCAGAAATAGCTCTATAGAATGAATATCATACAATTTATCAAACATCAAAAAATCGTTGTAAAATAAAAGAAATTATAAAAACGCTACGAACTTATTCCCCAATCTAATATTTCAAGGTCTGCGATTTTTCTCATAAAATTCTAGAAAGGAGATTCCGATAAAGTTTGTTTTCGTAATTAAAATGTTATTACAAATCCTCGGCTGATCATTTTAGTCTTGTGATTAGTAAGTTCAGCATCTAAATCTGAAATGCACCTTATCAAATGTAACCCTCAGTTACTACCGAGACAATTGCATTACATAGGTACTACTGAAGGGTCTTTAGGACCCACAATAAAAATGGAAAAAAAAGATTTAAAAAAAAACTTTTATTCAAAAACTTAAAATTAGGTCTGTGGCAGTATATAAATCAGAAAAAAACTTATAATTATTTTTCAAAACATTTGGGGCACATTTTTTGCAACATTGATTAAATATGGGCAATTTACATATGTCACATTTTCCTGTCCTTGTTGGTGGGGCATATGGCACATCTTTTTCTCTTGCTTTTTTCAGGAGGTGGCTGAGGTTGCTCAGAAGTATGATTTGCGACTCCCAGTAGTTCAGCAAAGATAATTCGTAGTTTTGAGGGCACTTTTTTGTTGGCCATTCTGAGTCGTAGATGTTCATTTATCAAAATTTTGAGGAATGAATATCGTTTTACTTCTTGGCCCTGTGATGCAAATTGATACAATACTCGAGAATTTACACTTGCAATATTCAATAGAGAAAAAAAAAATGCCATTGGCCAACGGTTGATTCTTCTGGATACGGAATATATCGCATCTAAAGCGTCCACTCCTGATTTTGTTTCATTATAAAAATGAATCATCTCAGCCTTTTTGGTTGTTTCATTAACAGAATTGTCGTGATATATACTAGAAAGTAATATAACGCTTTTACTTTTTTTGGCACATAGCTTACTATAGTGGTTGAAGAAGTAAGTCCAAAGGCTGATGAATGAATTTCACGTTTTCGATTTCGTGTAAAATTCAGGTGGTATACATTTTTTATTTTTTCTTAGAGTCCCGACGTAAGTCAAATGCTTTTTCTTCGGTTTATCGACGAGTTCCACTGAACTGTACCAGTTGTCTCCTGTGATGTCTCTGTGGGAGCCTTTAACACATTCCACAAGCCTAAAAACCACTCTTGTCGGATTTGATAACGTAGGTTTAGGTGCACCAACATCCTTTATTTCGGATCCGGCATAAATCTCTGCATTTACGAGATAATACGTATTCGCGTCAGCCAAAACCTGGACTTTAATCCCATATTTGGCAGGTTTATTGTGAATATACATCCGAAATCCACACCTTCCTCGAAATGGTACAAGCATTTCGTCTACAGTTAGGTAAATTCCCGGCGAATAACACGATTTTGATCTAGCAACAAATTCATCAAATAATTCCGATACAGCGGGCAATTTATCAGTTTTCAACCTTTCTTTTCGGGTTTCCACATTGTCACATCTGAAACAGTTCAATAAAAACGAAAATCTTGCTAGACTTATAGTGGCACGAAAAATAGGTCTTCCGTCCATCGGTGGCCCACATAGAACGAATATCTTCATGACTTGATTTAAAGATTGATTGCATATACAGCAGCCCAAAAAACGCTTTCATTTCAGACAAATTGGTGTCATCAGTAAATGAAGGTTAAAATATACAAAATGATCTGTCGTCCACTTCTTGACTATGGTTGTGCCCTCTATACCAATCCCAGCAATCCAACCTCCCGTAATATTGAAGTTAGCGAGCGAGCATCCCTCCGTACCCTAACCAAACTCCGACATCCTCTTAATCCTTTGCACAATCCATCTAATCAGCTCCTTTATGATACCACTTTAGTTATCCCTATCCTAGAACGCATTCGATTCCTATCAGAAAAATTCTCCAAAAATCCTTTCAACTTCCATATCTTATCCCAATATTGTCTTCCCAGAAACCCTAATATAAACCCTAAATTTAAAAATCCCAATTCAACCATATTTGATTTCATTTCATCATTTAATCCTTTTACGCAATAACGACTGACGCCATATGACTGGACAGCACAAGGCAGAAAGACCTTTGGTCGATAGCCTTTTGACAAATTAATACATTAACTCCTCATTCATTATTCATTATTTCAATGTAAATATGTACAAAAATTTGTCAATAAATATATGTTACTACTACTATTTTAATTAAATACATATTATATAGATTGGATTAAGTAGTAGACTAGCCTCATTGGCTAAACTTCTCCCTTTATTCTGCAAATAACGAATAATAAAGACGTTTATTTATTTATTTATATATACACCATTCTTGTAAATGATTATTTTTTATAATAGTACTAATTTCTAAAGAAAATGTGATAACTTCACCTAGGAATAAAATATATTGCTTCGAAATACAATTTATAAACCCCTCCCTCAATTACACGATCAAAAACACTAATAAAAAAAGTAACAAGGCATTACGCTAGTTGTATATTACGTGGAATGTTATTGTCGTGTTTGAATTATTAATATTGATTAGTCCAGCATGTTAAAATTGTTATGACCTCATATTTAAATAAACGTATCCAGTCTCCGGGTATATGAACATATTTCCTTGTCAAATGAAGTCAGTGGTAGAGATTTTGAAGGATTTCACAACTGGGTTTGATGTAAGACGAAAGAAACATGCCGAAGCAATGGAACGATGTAGTTGTGGGAATTTTGCAATGCACAATCACAATTCACGAATTTTTCAGTATCATGAATGTCAGCATGCGTAAAGGATAAGATTGTACTATAATATAAAAATTATTCTATTAGAAGAGGTGTATGTATATAAATATTTTTGATTAAACTTTATATATACATTAATCGAATTGTACCCATAATAAATTACTTAAATTTTTAATGCATAGGTCAAATGTGTACGTAAACTTATATATTAAATTATACAAACTGAAATTATATATGAATTAATTCCGATTTTAAATGCAAATATTAATTAAGTATTGTTTCCAATGTTTCAAGCTTTGGCCTTCCTCTTATGATCGCAGTGATGTCTAGGACGTGGAAACGGAATTTCTATGAGTATTATATTGCGCTTTATTCCCGTAACTGGTCGATGAAACGATTTAACGCCATCTGGTCCTGATAATGTAATTTCTTTTATACGAGGGTGTCAAAAGCTACAACGTTATCCGGTTCAAATAATTTAATGTAGAAACTGATTCGTTTATCGGCGGCCTAATTGTTCAAAATATTTATCCGCGCCGTCAATCATATTTTATTAGAGATGCATTAATAATATTATTATTTTTAAATTTACCGCAGCGCTATTTATTAGGGGTGAATTACACATCTCATTTCACAGCCGCTAGTATTTACATCTGAATGAATAAACGATCAGTGTAATTATTATATTAATATTAATTGTTGTATTAGTTTACATATTATTATTCTTGGTAGCTATACTTTTTAAGTAAAATAAAAATTATCATTATTTAAATAAATATTTATTTCATATAGTCTATAATTAAATAATTTTGTAATTTGTAAGAACATTTCGGTTCAAATTTATTGCCTTCAGATATGCTAATTACACATGGAGCCTAGAGATTTTCGAATATTAGTGTACCCTTAAAATTGCAATCACGTAAAATGCTTTATGCAATCCGCACTCTGCACTACTTTACTTATGGATCACACGCTAACCTTATAATATTCATATAAAATATTCAATTCAGGCATAAAATCAAATCTTGTAAAGTGGAACGAGATTTGATCAAGATCTTACATCCTGTTGCAGGTTCTCCTCTCCGGTCTACTGAATCGATATCCCCCTTATTATATTTTATGTGATCATCCCCACTTTATTGTCGGCACAGAGGTGCCTATTGGTAAACAAACTTATTGGATTCAGAATAAACATTTCTTTTTCTCCGTGGAATCAATCAATCATACGAAATGATTTTAAATGTGTCTATTACATATTTCTGTTTTAATTCAAATTAAATACGTGTTAACAAACAGCTTGATTATTATTAACCATTACATTAAAAATTGTTATTATGGTTTCACTATTATATACACTGATGTGTTGTGGTAAACCTCGCGTTTTTTAAATATCACAAGACGAAAATTACTACAAGATTTTTATCTGGATACCGCAGAAGCTAGTCCATCCCCATCACCTAACTATTTAAACTTGGTTTAAATAGCAATCTTATCTACAATAATAATAAGATAAGAATAAATAAGAATAAAAATGGCCACTTCCACCAGCCCTGGTTAAATTTTTCGATTAACTAATCGCGATTAACTTTAACCAGAATATTTCGTATATTACAATTGAGTCACGGCTCACGGACTGCCTGGGAATGTCGAAGATCCCTCTCGCAACTGGCGAAGAACAACTTGTTGACCCTCATGTGGGTCCCAGGGCACGGGGATATTAAAGGCAACGAAGTGGCCGATGAACTCGCAAAAAGAGGTGCAAATGCCACTCCTATAGGACCAGAGCCGTTTTGTGGACACCCCATGGCGCATAGAAGAGAGGTGGTGCAAAAATGGGAAGAGGACAGAAGACGTAAGCATTGGAACAATGTACCAGGTCTACGTCAATCAAAACGACTCCTGAAACTTGATCATAGCCACAAGGTGCTTGAACTCACAAGGGACGAGCTAAGAACTTTCAGCGGACTCATGACAGGGCATTGTGCCCTCCGATACCATTTGTGGAAAATGGTAAAAGAGGAAAGTGGAAACTGCAGATTGTGTGATTCGGCAGATGAAACTACCGAGCACATACTATGCACTTGTGTCGCGATTGCTCACAAGCGTCTTTCACACTTCGGCAGGGACCGATTATCCCCCGAAGAAGTGAGCATTATCACCCCCAAGATAGTTACCAGGTTCATGGTCGACGTGGGACTGCTTGGGAAGTGATTGGTTAAGGGTAGAACAATAGATCTGTTAGGTCGCAGTTCACGAGAGGCTAACACACCTCACTAAGACCCTACTTAACCTATAACCTATAACCTATATTACAATTGAGAACAGTGGCGCATCTGAATATTTAACTTATATAAAAAAATGTCTGACAAATGTACTTGGCACGTTAACCGGAAAAAACCGGCTGGTATATTTGACGTTTTTGGGCAAAATTGCGATGCAAACCGATTTTTCGTTAACCAATGATTAACTTTTAATCAATGGTTAAGTAGCTGCGGTGCAAATGGGCATAACCCTTAGAAAATTGTAATTTAATTCCTATAAAATAATATTATGAATTGATAGCCATATTCCTATGTGGTTTAGCTAAAAACCCCTTCAGTGATATTTCCAATCCATTATTTAAGCTCGATTGATTACAATTCTTAACATTATATTAAATGTTTTGGAAACTAGATTTTTCAATAATTACAACATGATGTAGTTCCAAATAAAGCAATCCAAATGCGGTTACAACGAAACGTGTGACGGGCCTAAATTATAATTGAAGTTAAGGAATCTTTGGATTTAATACAATTATCACACGTTTACTCATCCCTCACACATCATCCCTTACTCCTATTGCCGCGTCGGTGTGTAAACTTGAACACAGCAGCGCCGTAATTCGTTTTATTACCGTAGATGCGTGGAATATTAATACTAACAAGTATTTCAAATAATGTATTTCAATAACCTAATTGCTAACGCGCTTGTGATCCTGCCTTCCAGAACGGTTTACCGCCACGGCACCAAGACGCGTCCAAATTAGCCGCAATAAACGAATAAATTGATCACGCGCGCCCTGTAAATATAACGCAGATATTTTTTTCCATTCACATTTGTCCAAGTATTGTTTGTTTTCAATTTTCACATGAAAATACATTCAATTTACTAAATCCTATTCACCTGCTACAAGCGCTGGAAAATGTATATTTATGAAATCGCCGAATTCAACAAAACAGTGTATTTCTGCTTTACTGGAGGGAAACTATTATTTAATGAAGTGAATATAACCGTACACTATAAATTTATTATTAAATATATATATTTTTATAAATCTAATAACTAAAATATATATAAAATAAAAATAAAAAATTGTGAAAATTATTATGATTTTTTTAATGTATACTGTGAAGTAAATTTGTAGTATTTTTTTAACATAAATGTTCACTTTTGTGACCTATAGTCTGTTCGTTGGATCTTCCGTCGTACGTCACAAATTATCGCTTCGAGAAACGACGCAAAAACATTCAGTCTGATAAAGTAAACCAAATAACGCACTGTAAAACTTTCGTCGTTTTTTGAAGCGATAGTTTGTACGTACGACGGAAGATCCAACGAACAGACTATACTTAGAACAACTTCAGTAAATTTATAGTTGCAGATCAAGCTATTAACTTGTGAAACATCATCTACTTAAACTAGAAAAAAAAATTTGGCAACATAATTTCTTTAAAAAAACGCTTTTATTCTTTAGCTATGCTTTAATGTCGATCTTAACAGCGTTCTTAATTACTAATGCTTTTTTACACTTTAGTTTCCTATTAATTACATTGTCTTAAAATTAATATACGTGTTTATCTCTATTAATTACTATATATCATTTGGAGTAGTTATTATATGTGCGTCCAATCCACACGAAGAAGTCAAATATTGTAATACTACGTTTATTACAAATTGTGGTAAGTGTTTAATTTGTGTAAAATACAGATTGCAACCATCATGACAATAATAATTCATTTCAGAATTGCATCGACTATCATAACAACAGATGCGACCGGTATAGATGGCAGATTCGCCGATTGCATAAGTATATTTGCATTATTCATCTTATTATTTATGAGTAGTAAGTTACATAAGACTTAATAACTTTGTACCTTGTTACAAGCATGTATTAAGTTATTTATCCTCTACATATATACATCCCTCCCCGACACATGCACACTCACTTCAAGAGTGGCTGTACTCGTAGTAGTATCGATTCCTTGCTTGTACATTTTAATATTATATTATTCCTTCTGTTATTGTACGCCAGGGTGTTACGTTATAATTAACAATAATTGAGGCAACATTCCATTACACTGCTTGCTTTAAATATTAAAACTTGTAAAATTAACTAATATTGATTTTATTAGAATGTTTAAGACGCTGTATGCAAATCAGCATTTTACCCAAAAAAACTTGAAGAGAATTTACCCTAAAATAATTCCGTGTATTAGATTCCCCAGTCGTAAACATAGAATTTATATATATTAATAAGTGTGTGGGTGTAAGATATACAAGGGTGGGATAGGCCGAAGAGTCCCAACAAGGATGAAACCACCGTCCCTATCTCCCGGGTGACCTACATTTATAGAAATTTCAACTGCAAGATACCACAATTTTTTAATTAATTTTCACCAGCTACGGATTACATTATCTACCACAAAAATATAGAATATAATAGGATGTATTAATTGTGTAATATCCACGCGATTTCTTTTTTTACCAGTAAATCATTTACACCACTAAATCCACATTCAGTTAAATATGAAGATGGAAACGGCAACAATAGTTTTCTTGTACATTTGGTTGAATTTGGGAATTTGATTTCTCTTTCCTCACAAAGCCATGCAATCACTCCTTTTTATTAAAAAAAGTTTTAATTCTTCTTGATACTGCATATATGATATATCAGACAAATCCATCTATGTTGGAAAATCAATTTGTTGTAAATCAGAAAATCTGTCATTTAAATCAGTCGATACAATTTCCAGATGATCGACAATAACAAGTTTGGAGCCAATGAAACTGTTCAAAGTTTTTGTTGTTAATATATTTCTGACATAACACAATATGGGTAATCAAACCAAATATCTTTGGTCTTGCATTAAGAAGTTTTATTTGTTCCTTGAAGTTGCTTATTTAATATATTTAGTTTTGCAAAGATATAGGTTAAATAACTTACCAATGCTTTACAATCGAGTGTTAACATATAGTTCATTTCAGATTTGTCGCTTAAAAAATCACTAGGAGTATCAAAGAGTTCCATACATATTTTCAAGCAGTTCCTTTTGGAGAAGAAGGTAAAAATTCCATAAGGTCTGCATAATAACCATTACATTAGCTTTAATAGCATTGATACACTTTATTACTGAATGTAGTACTTTTAGAACAGGCGAGATGTTTTTAGTTAACAAGTTTTCACTACGAATACACAATGCACAAGAATAATTTCTGGATTCTCATCTTTCATCAATTTTAAACAGCCATTTTTCTTGCTTATCATATTAGGAGCACCATCTGCAGCACAAGATGTTATATTTTTCATTGGTATATTATTGACATCTAAGTAGTTTTTAGCTTATTATATATCTTTGGAGGTAGCACCATTACCTACAAAGATCTTTTAGAGAACAACATTTCTTTGGCAAAATGACAATCAATATATCTTACGAAAGTTATCAATACTGCCTTACTGTCTCTAAAAGTTGATTCATCCATTTGTACTGAGAATTTTTTTGTTTTCAGCTTTTCAACAAGTTGTTTTTCAATAAATTCACAGGTTTCGTCTATTATCCTGCTAACAATATTGTTACTGAGTGCCATAGCTTTTACATCTTTGTCATCTTTTTCAAAAACCGTTTTAAGAAATGCTGATATTGACGGTTTTATTAAATTCTTTCCTATAGTACGATTTTTTATATAGAGACTTTATTGTTGTTCTCTTTTCAAAAAATTGTCATTGTTTGAAAGTAATTCACTATGTTTCGCCTTCAAATTCGCCTCAAGAAGACCTCGTTTCATTGATTCGTTGGCCAAGCATTGCTGATATAAAGGAATCCGCTCAACGTGCACAGCGGGTATGAACCCAAATTTTAAATATTCCTCGGAAATTATTCCTTGCTTGCGCCACTCATTTTACTAAAGTTTGTGTTAAAATTAATTTAATGTGACTGATTTGTTAACAATGTGCATTTCTGCTGAAGTTTTTACACATCGCAATCCGATTCCGATGGAAAATCGGACTTGAAAGAGTTCATTTGCGAATTGCCCCCCTTAATAATCAAATTGCCCCCCTGTGGGGCGTGGGCCCCACGTTAGGAAACACTGGTGTATGGTATTATTTTCTGAAAAATTTGTGCGATGCAGTTTTAAGCGAAATTGGGAAGGATCACAAAATATCGAAAGTCCAGCTTTTCTAAAATTGATGGACAAAAAATGTCACCATTTATTATTTTATGAAGTAAGCACATGTCTAACACATTTCTCCTAACCTCAAGTGATTGAATCTTTAAGGCATCGCAATTTGTTTGCACATTTTGAATGGATACAATGTCATTCTGAATATACTGTGACCATATGCTGCTAACATATTCCAATTGATAGCGAACCAAGGAAATGTACAAAGTAACTATGCATGACTTACTAAGCTTGCGACCTATATGCCAAACAAACCCGCACATGCGAAATGCTTTAAGAAGAATTTTGCTTATATGTGATTTCAAAGAGAGTTGGACATCAAAAAATACACCCAAATCCTTGTAATTGTACAGTATCAAGCAGATATAGGACCTCTATATATGTCCTAGATCTACGTAACGATGTTGAATAACACTTGTCACTATTTAAGAACAAATCATTGTTATAACACCACCTATTAATTCTATTAATATCATCTTGAAGAGCAATACAATCGTCCAGACTACTAATAATTTTAAACATCTTTAGGTCATCCGCATATAATAAGCATTCAGAACTTTGTATAACACTCACAATATAATTTATAAATAGCAGAAACAAAACAGGACCACAATGATATCCCTGGGGAAACCGGAGGTCACATTAAAGTAAATTGATTTAAAATTCTTGATCTTTGTAAACTGAGTGCGATTTTCTAAAAAAAAAAGAACTTAACCACAACACTATGATGAAAACCAAGCTCATTCAACTTCACCAGAAGTATCGGTAAACTCTGAGAATGCATTAGCAAAGTCGGTATATATAGCGTCAACTTGAAGATTTTGTTCTAATGCATTCGATAGAAAATCACGTTACAATAATAGATTTGTCACTGTTGACCTTCCTTACAAAAAACCATGTTGATTATCGGATATTATGTTTCGACTCATCCAAAGAAGTTGATCAACAATGGTTTCATGTAGAAGTTTCGGAATTATTGACTGCCTACACACTCCACGATAGTTCTTAATTAAGGTAAATACTTTGCTCACTGCACTCTTGATGAAACGAAAATAGAATATTATCTAATTTTGAAATAAGACACTTGTTTGGTTTCATATTGGTATATCGAGAAAAGTACCGTAGCTGTATTCAAATCCAATTCATTAAGAAAATTCCAATTTATATTATAAGGATTATGCATTAATTCATGCGGTTTTTTTCGAAAATTAAGGCTTTATTGTGAAAAAATAGTTATACACTCAATGATCAAAGTATTGTCCATCGGAAGCTACAACATTTGCCCATCTTTCTGGCAGTTTGTGGATTCCATCCCAAAAGAACTTCTCCGGCTTGGTGGTGAAGAATGAATCGAGCCAATTTTTGATACCCTGTTCTGAAGTGAAGCGTATTCCGGTGAGGGCATTCTGCATTGACAAGTAGTAATCAGAAGCGGCTATGTCTGGGCTATAAGCGGGTGAGGTAGAACTTCCCACCCACTGTTTTCCAAATAGTTTTGAACCTGTCTTGAAACATGTGGCCGAGCGTTGTCATGATGGAAAATTATGGATTCGTGTCTGGTTGCATATTCTGGTCATTTTTTCGCAATCGCTCTCTTCAAACGAATTAATTGTGTTCGGTAGAAGTCCCCTTTGATCGTCTGACCCCATTTCAACAGCTCATAATACAACACACCCTTCTAAGCCCAGGGTGGGATGTTGAGGGATGTTGATGGCTGGCCAGGCTTCACATACGATTTCTTGCGCTTGGGGTTATCGTAATGAATCCATTTTTCATCACCAGTGACAATCCGATGCAAAAATGACTTCTTTTAGTGGCGTTGAAGCAACATTTAGAACATGCAGAATCGGCGTTCGATGTCTCTTGGCTTTAATTCATACGGCACCCAATTTCCAAGCTTTTGGATGAATCCCGATGCTTTTAAACATCTGGAAATGGTTGCTTGATCAACTCCCAATGATTTTGCAATATATTTTTGCGTTTGGCACGCATCTTCATCAATCAAGGCCTCCAATTCTTCATCTTAAAACCTTTTTGGCTGTCCGGGTCGTTCATCGTCTTCTAAGTTGAAATCGCCACTTTTAAACCGTGCAAACCACTTCTGGCACGTTCTTCCAGCTAGATCATGGTCACCATAAACCTATACTAAAATACCATGACTTTCGGTAGCACTTTTCATCATGTTAAAGTAATGAAGAAGGAACTCCCCGCAAAGACACTTTTTCTAACACAAAGTCCGACATGTTCAAATAAATAGAAAAAAATGTTGTTTACGCTTCAATAAAATTACATATATTGAAAAAGACGCGCAATGACAGTAGCTTTCAAATGAATATAGTCACGGATGAACAAGACGCGAAATAATACTAGTAGCGCCATCTCTTAGAAAACTGCATGAATTAATGCATACTCCCGATACTAAAAAAAGTATTCATATTTACAAAGTCAGTCAGATAGAATACAAATTTCTTATTGTAGGTCTTTAGTGGGTCAAAATTTATACAATCTTTGATAATATTATAGTCAAAGTGATGCTCTTGGGCTTAGTGAAAGGAGCATAATCTGCAGATACTTTAAGGCCAGTGATATAGCTGAAAACTAATTCCAGGAATATGTGTGGTTTTTCATTATAAGCGGACTTCCTCATAATAAAAATTTTAAAAAAAGAGCTTACATGTAATGTTAGAGATTGTATAGAACTGTTGGTAATAAAATTAGTATACAGCAAAACGCTCATACTTGACCAATAGACAGAAGAGTTGGATAGAGGTTGGATGAATCTACTGACCCTACATGTACAGTGTCACTGTAACTGTTCGTTAACTAAATCAAAAACAATATTAAGATATTGTTAAAGATTGTTTTATTTCATTGTATGTATAGGGTGGGTGGGTCTCCGCTACCCTATCCTCCAGTTTTCAATTATAAGCGACAGTTTCCTTATAAATAGGAGAAGTTTTCATGCTGAATCAAGGGTTTCGAGTGAGAGATCATTCACGACCCTTCTACATGCAGTCAAATTTATTTGTAAACAAAAAATACATTGTGTAATTATATATTACTTTATGTAATGCATGGGATATAAAGATTAAATACAATACAATATAATAAAACTGCTTGCAATAAAATTACTCTTTTCTATACGTCGAAGGGTAGGGTAGAGACCATGTATCTACTATACATATATACTGTTTCTTTCGTGATATAAAGATAAAGGTGAAGTATTGTAGAAGGAGAGAAATTAGTGGAGAAACGATTAACAAAACGAAGAGTTTTAGTAGCATTACTTACAATTAAATTAATATGGGGCCTAAACGTTAATTTCTTGTCGAAAAGAATACTAAGGTCTTTAATGCAAGATACGTCATTTAATATAACATTATTTATATGATAGTCGAAAACAATACAGTTTCTTTTGCGTGAAAAAGTAATTTTGAAACATTTATTTATATTTTAATTTAATTGATTGAGTTCAGACCAACTAACCAGAGGAGAAATATCATTCTGTAAAGCATAAGAGTTATCAATAGTGTTGATTGTTTTAAAAATCTTAAGGTCATCAGCATACATAAGAAAATTACATGAAACTAAATTAGATGAAATAATATTAATAAATAATAAAAATAATAAAGGTCCACTGTGGGAACCCTGCGGTACACCCGAAGTAACATTAATTATATTCGATACATGGTTATCAATCTTTACATATTGTGTTCGATCACTGAGGTAACTAGAAACCCAGTTAATTAGTTGGATGTTAAAACCGAGTACAGTCAATTTCGATATGAGGAAACCATGGTCCACACCTTGGGGAAGTCCGTGTAGATGGCATCAACCTGTAAACCACTCTCCGGAGCATCCGTTAGGAAGGTTTTAAATAGGAACAAGTTAGTAGTTGTCGATCGTCCTGAAAAGAACCCATGTTGTTCATCAAGTAATATGTTACGACACCATTTCAATTGTGATGCAACCAAGCTGTAAAATATTTTTGCCACTGTAGATTGGATAGCTATACCTCGGTAATTTCTAATATTTACTCTGTCTCCTGATTTATGAAGCGGTGTAATGTAACTTGATTTCCAAATGCCAGGAAATACTCCAGAATATAGCGATGATTCGAACAGAATTTTGATAAGAGTAGTCAACGTAAACACACACTTATTAATAATTTAATAAGCAGTCTTGTAGCTGAAGTTTCAATGTATATATAGAATGTAGGTGGCTACTATCCTACTATCCTCCAGCTTTCAATTTTAAGCAGCGGTTTTTCTATAAAAAATAATTAAACAATTGCATGCTTAATCTTAAATATCTGGTTGTAGTCAAATTTTAATTCAACGAAACACTTATAGGATCTATATGGAGGGTGGAAAATAGGTCACTTGCCAACCATACTGCATATAATTTGTAGTATGTATACTTAAAGTACTTATTTTACCTTCGACATTTTAAGTGTTTTAGTTCTTTAACATGTTGACCACTTTGTCAGTCACCGGTGACTGACACTGAAGTATACCATTGCGGCCACGTCAGTCACCGATGACTGACAGTGAGTAACTACTTTAAACATACTATTTAGTGCTGTCAGCCACGAGTTCCGTGTTAATTGTTATTATGATTGCTTGATAAGGCCCTTCTGTACGTTACTACAACTTGGCCACCTAATATACGTCCAAACAACTGTAGGTATAATCTCGGAAAAAATGTATTATATTGAAATAAAACCCGTATATTTAATAAATAAAAATTAGCGATGGTTCTTATTAAAACATTACATTCTATACAATAGTGCGGATGGTTTAGACATACACGACAATAAGTTGTAACTTGTGTAGTTCTACTTCTGGCATATTTTCTGCCATTATTCTTTGAATTCTCACTGTAGCATCCTTTGCAATATTTTCTTGACCCTTTAACTGGACATTCTTTATTTCTAATTTCAAGTTTCTGTCGTTGCCTGACGAGGCGATACGCATAATTTTTTGCCATTGGAGCTTTGTCAGTCACCTGTGACTGACACATATAATAAACGTCATTTCGTCTAAAAAATGCAACAAAATGAAAAAATAAGAATATGTTTATTCATTTTATAAAACTTTATTAATCAATAAAACACTAAAAACCTTTCTTCACAATTTTATTTAAATTCACAGATACATATTTCGGACACAAAGTGGCCATAATCAATGTTTTAATACTGTTTTAATAGTTACAAATAGAATTTAAATAATATTGTGTAGAAAGGTAAGGCTAAAAGTGTTTTTTGAAGTTGGCACCCTTGTAAAACTTCAATACAATTAATTCGGCGAAACTATTGTTAAAACCTATCCAGAACTGTAGAATTATGCTGGATGCAAGTAAATATAAGATTGTCTCCCATACAACCGTTTCCCCCTCTACATCCATAAAATACCTAGGCATTACCATAGATCAAAAAGTTAATTTTAAAAATCACACAGCTCTAAACAAAATTAAAATCATCACCAGGGCCAAATTATTTAGAAATTTAACGTACAAAAACAAGGGAATTTCCACCAAATCAGCTGTTAAAATTTATAAAATGATTTGCCGCCCTCTACTCGACTATGGTAATGTCCTTTTCCCCCACTCCTGCAATCCTACTCTCAACAATATCCAAGTTAGCGAGCGATCCTCCTTAAGAATCCTAACCAAAATCCGCCATCCTAATAATCCTCTGCACAATCCCTCTAACCAACTCCTATATGACTCTACCTCTGTTATACCCATCAATGAACGCCTTCTATACCTTAGTGAAAAATTTTCCAAAAATCCCTTTAACCATCACATCCTTTCCCTTTACTGCTTGCGCAGAAATCCCAACCAAATCCCAAAATACAAAACTCCCCCATTCACTACATTTGAATTCATCGCATCACATCATCCATCGCCATCATCAAAGACAGACTGACGAATCACATTGACAAGGACAAATCCAGGCTGAAAGACCGCTGGTCGATAGCCATTTAGCAAACTAATAAACTAACGTCAACTGTATCATCCATATATTATATTACTTGTATTTGTGTTTGTTAATAAAGATGTTGTATATATATAAGATTGTTTTATGATATGCTGATTATGTTGATGTTGAAATACTAAAAATTACTAAACTAAAACGCTATGTTTTACTACTAAATTTTAACGGTAAAACATAGTTTTAGATTTATGTTTATCAACCATTTTTATAGTGAATATTTTCCATTCAATCAAAAACTAAACTTGAATTTAAATAACAGAAGCATATCTCATCGATTTCATTGAAATTATTACTCTGCACACATAGTAGTATTTTAAGAATTTGTTTCAGTTAATACAGAACTGACCAAAGCAAACAAAAACAATGACACTAAATTGAAACATTTTCATATATTCAAGTTTAAAACATAGAAGGCCAGCTTTAAATATATTTGTGAATAAATTCACTAATTAATATTGATTGTTGTTTTGAGTATATAACAGGAACATGTACATCCAAACCTAAATATTTTTTAAGTTAAGTTAATAAGTTTTTTTATCAAATAATTATTTCTTTAAAATTAATAATAATTGTTTATTTATGAGTCTTGTGAAAACAAATAATATCTAAAAAGCATATGAAAATGTTTATATTAATTTAGCGTTTAAAACCAGCAATTTATTTATTCGGGCGACTGTAGTTTGTAATTAGTATTTAAAAGTGGGCGTTCGAGTTTAATGCCATAATATTGGAACAATAAACGTTTATATTAATTTAGACGTCAAAACGCAGTGCGCCGAGTTGAGTGTACGGCATCTGAATAGGCCCTAGAATTAATTAGTCGACAATTTGCGAAAACACTGGCCTATTTACACGTAGGTGCAAAATAAAAAAAAAAGTGTAGACCATAGTCGCGTTCACCTAGCCCTAACAATATCGCTATTGATTTTGTGTGTTCGCCGCTGTGAAATGCTATTATTGTCGGATTACATAATTGCAGATATCCTCAGCCACTCGCGGAACTCAAAATATTTGCACGGAATATGCTATTGGTGAATTACAGAATTGCATGCGGGAGAGGGCGAACGGTTTAATTAAGAATACTAAAATGCTACGCAAAGTATTAATGCACACGGGTGCATACCATCTGAAATTTACTCGGATGGGAATGTGTTTCGGTGTTAAAAGTTATTCGTGTTAATGTATTAGGGTTTATTGAAGTTGTTAGTTAAATTTTTTTAAACATTGTTTATAAATTGTCCATATCAGCTTTTTTTACCTTTATAAAATAATTCGTACAATAATTGTAGTCATCACCTAATTATATTATTATATTTCTTCCTTGAAGAAGCTACAGTGTAGCGAAACAATGGTAGTGAGTTAAAATAAAAAGTTGAAAATCATAAATAGTCTGCTATTATTATATTAAGTGACCTAATAATGCTGATTTAAAATACTTTTTATTATTTAATATACTACTACTAAACATCTTTATTTACAGAAAAGAAAAGATAAAATATAATACTTGTAATAAATAAAATAAATTCTAATGTGAGACACTGGCTTCCAGGTTTCTGTCCAACGGTTATCGACCCGCGGTCTTTCAGCCTGTAATTATCTGTCATATAAACGCCTTGCTGTGTTAACTGTTGGTTGTTCTTCAAACGTCATGATCGCTAATGTCATTGAGAAGTGAGGTAATTGTGGATCAGGGTTATAAATATCGTGAACAAAGATATTATAAAGGATTGGTGATAGAGGAGAGCCTTGCGGGACACCTTGTTGGGGGATACATGCATGTGATAGGGTGTTGCGGTTTCTAACTTGTAGGAGTCTGTTGGATAGGTAGTTGTCAATTAGGTTAAGAAGGTGGGGTGGGATCTTTAAGGAGTTGAATTTAAACAGCAGGCCCCGATGCCAGACTGAGTCAAAAGCTTTTTGTATGTCTAATAGGACTACCGCTGATTTCTGGCGTTCGAGGTGTGCCGTTTAGCAATTTGAGGTAAGGATTGAAAGTGGTAAAGAAGTTGAACGATGTTCTAGGAAACCAAATTGGTAAGGAGGGATTTGGTGGGATATATGGGGCATTAATTTGATTTTTAATATTGTTTCAAAGGTTTTACCCAAGACTGGAAGCAGAGTAATTGGACGATAGCTTGATACTTTAAATCCGTCATGGCCAGATTTATGGATACATGTTATAATACCCTGCTTCCACTCCTTGGGTATGGACTTAATATAAATAATTAATATACTATTATATTGTATTATTTAAAATACTATCTAATTAAATTTCCACCTTAATGCTTATAGAGAGCGACGTTAGACATTTCTTGAGACATATTCTCTCAAAGTCAATTGGCCAGCGGTCTTAACGCTTTTATGTTTACAAAAGAAATAAACTCTCAAATAATTATTAAGCTAGTAAAGCTAATAAAAATTATAATCAACATGATTCAAATTTATTTGTGATTTCTTTTTATTCATCCTCTCCAACGTGCATATTTTTACCATCCGAATAGAAGGCATAGAACTGTACGCGCTCAAACTTAATGCATGTCCTATTTTGGCTTGACAAAAAAAAATGGAAAAGGTTAAGACGTGATTTGTAACTTTCGATATAATAAGTTCGCCACTTTTACCCGTCATTTAATAAAAGCGGCCGATTTTTCTATTCAGCCTCGTAATTATTATATGCATAACTTGGATTGCACAATCTAAGTTCACAATTCAATTGTATAATTAATTATTTAATTTGCCCGGCCGGGTTAGGGGAGTGCCTCCTATATATAATAATAATAATAATAAGCCGCTCGGGCATTCAGAAAAGATCGCCTTATGCCCACGCAGATCTATTATAAAACGATGTCATTGCTTCGAGACATTTTATACACAATTGGGTAATATACAGGGTGAGATCACGATCCATCAGATCGTCCGATCCAATCCTTTATGGCGTTTCGAATAGTCCTCACGTAATTTACATACCGTAAATAAAAAGTGTAATCCCCGACGCCCACTTTAATGCCTTATCGGTAGTGGAAAGTGGACGCTTTAACATTCACTTTAGCATTTCCCACCGATCTTATTGGAATTATTATTCTGCGTGCAGCGGTAATCTTATATGGATTAGTTTCGGTTGATGGCAGAACGAACTGGACGGAACAAATGAAAACAATAACAATAGATTTTCACAATGCTTTGTATGGCACATATTAGTGCATATTATTTAAAATAAACAAATTATGTAAACTAATAATATTGAAATATTTCTACAGACGTAATCTAAGTGAAACTAATTTATTTATTTTATTTATTTATACGGGTTAACCTATTTACATCAATTAAATAAATATATGTATATATAATACATATGTACAACTCAATAATAATATATAGTAAATTAAACCAAATAATATACAAAAATACATAAACAGAAAAAGGTAATAATACTTAAACTTAAACACTATTAATACAATAATAAATCAGATTAATCAATTTTAGTTTCTTTATAAACAAATGATATGGGACACCGAAAAGTTTAAAATTAGGGGAGACAGACACAAACTAAATTAGCTAATTTTGTCATACGATTTAACGCATTGTTTTTAGAATAATTATTTCTATTAATGTTTTCACGGAAAATTATTTGAGATCGTGTTTTCGTAGGAATTAAGAAATTTAGATAGGCAAGTAATTCATTACAATTTATAGTAACATTTACAATTTTATAAAGAATACCATACACAAGTCAGTAAAGTGACGTCTCTCCTTCAAAGCAGTGAGATTTAAAAATGATAACATGAGACTACGACTATAATGAATTCTTCTAACTCCAGTTATCCGTGATATATATAAAAGAAATTTAGTTTGAACCCGTTCAATTTGATCAATGTTATTATTATAATACGGTGCCCAAATACAAGATACATATTCTAATTGTAACTAACGATATATACAAATATTTTTGAGTGTTGATTGAAAAATGTTTCCCAAATCGAGTAATGAAACCAAGTGTTTGCATTGCTTTACAACATATCGTATCAATGTGCTTGGAGAACGATAATTTTCGATTAAATATTATGCTTAAATCTTTAACATGAGGAACTGATAATAATTGTATATTATTAATTTCATACATATTTTTTAAGATCTGACCTCGACCAAAAGAGATAGATACACATTTATCATAGTTAAAGTAAAGCTGGTTGTCACAAAACCATTTATAAATATTGTTCAAATCTTGTTGCAAGTAATTACTATCAGTACTATTTTTTATTGTACTAAAAATCTTAAGATCATCTGCGAACAAAAGAAATTTACAATTTTTAACATAAACATTAAGGTCATTTATAAACAATGAGAACAAAATGGGTCCACAGTGCGATCCTTGAGGAACGACAGACGTCACGTTGATTACATTAGATACAAAATTATTGATTTTTACATACTGAAATCTATTACATAAATAACTGCGTAACCATTTTGTAATTTGTTCACCAAAGCCCAAACGTTCTAATTTATTTATTAAAATATTATGTGAAACACGATCGAAAGCTTTGGCGAAGTCCGTGTATATCGCATCCACTTGGTATTTACCGTCTAAGACATTTAAAATATATGATTCATAAACCAACAAATTTGTAATTGTCGATCTACCAAAACAAAACCCATGTTGCTCATCACAGATAATAGTTTTGCATTGAAACATTAGTTGATCTGCAACTAATTTATCAAAAACTTTAGGAATCGCAGACTGAATGGATATTGCTCTATAGTTTTCCATGTTTTCTCTATCACCGCTTTAAACGATAGGTGTCACATAACTACTTTTCCAGATAGATGGAAATTCGCTCATTTGCAGAGAAGCATTGAATATTATATGCAGAGGTGAACACAATGAGTAAATGCACTGTTTTATTAAAAATGCTGGTATTCCATCAGGGCCCGGACTACATGAATTTGGTAGCAAATTTATTGTATTAAATATGTCGCTAATATTTATAGTTAATTGGCAAATGTTAATGTAACTATTATATGTGGAGGTATAATGAGTTGCAGCTGTTTATATTTGAAGTATAAACCCCAGAAAAATATTCGGCAAATAAATTAACACATTCTTCGCCAGAAGTGCTGCATTTATCTTTAAAAAACATGCATTTAGGAAAACCTTCAATTTTCCTGGATTCTTTATATAGCCCCAAAATGATCTAGGGTTGGAAGTGATGTTTAACTCCATTTTATTAATGTAATTTTTATATAATTGCTCACCAAGCATTTTACATTGGGAACGATAAAATTTAAATTGTTCATAGTCGTTAATTGAGCCACTTTTTTTAAAAAGAATATGAGCTTCTTTTTTATTTTTAAATAATTTAATCATAGTTGAATTAAACCATTTTGGGTATGAAGATGATTTTATAGGTACAAATTTCTGAATAACATAGTTACAGACATCATAAAATTTAACAAGAATATCATCAAGACTGGAATTGCCAAAATACTCTTTCCAGGATATTCTGGACAAAAATAAATTAATATCATTATAATTAGCACCTTTAAAATTATATACATAATTAGCGCAGTTAAGAGAGTCATTGACATTATTAACATTAACCGCTATGGTGTAAGATATATGATGCATAGTATTAATAAAAAGAGGATCATCTGATTTTGAGATACTAATCTGCTCCATATTTGAAAAACATAAATCTAATAACACTCGACGATTATTAGGTGTTTGATTAATTTGACGCAAATTATTGAATTCGAGTGCCTCAGCTAATATTTGTGCGTTGGGACAATTATTTTCGGTTAACAACACATTATTTTCATTAAAATTAAAATTCCAACACGCATTGGGCATATTAAAATTTCCGCAAAAACGAACCTGAAATTTGGGTATAAGTTACAAATGTAGTCGATAGAAGAACAGTAGTTATTAAATAGCATAGATGGTGAACAGGGAGGTATATAGACTGACGAAATTATTAAGTCATCATGAATTTTTACATAAATTTCTATATAGTATACTAGACTCTATATTGATCCTGCTACTTTTGAGATGGGATCGAACCGCAATCATTACACCTCCTCCTCGACTTTAATACCATTGTTGCTACATCGATCACATCTATATATAGTAAAATTATGTAAACCTAGTTCGCTATCATTTATGGAGAAATCTAACCAGGTTTCGACAATAACTAATATATCGTAGTGAGATAAATTAACATTCAGTTTTAGATTTGGTAGTTCTGATCGCATGCCACCAACATTTTGATAAAACATTTTTAGTTTTCTACATTTGAGTTAACTGAATGTGTAATAATTGATGGATGTTCATTTGTGTATTTTATGGTTATATCCTGTTCACCATTTTCTTTCCGATCATGAAGTTGTTGCCTTAATGATTGAAGATGCTCCCTCTGCAATTTAGTCCTATCGTTAGCGAATCTTACATTTCCTAAATCCACTCCTTTAGTCTCCTTCAAAAGATGAATAGCCGACTCTCGATTTATAAAAACTAATTTTATTGGTCGGGGCTTTGATGAAAGTTTACCAATACAACCAGACTTGCGAGGGTAAACGTTATTAATCTTCGTACCAACAATAGATTTGATTGTAGCAACATCATTGTCTACCTTTTGTTCAGTTGATCCAGAAGATTCAGGAATATTAAAAACTATAACGTTTAGGGACCGCCTTTGACGATCTTCAATTTCCGCCACCATATCGGCTTCAATAAATTTATTATGAGGTTCAGTAGTAGTTCTATTTTCAAGAACAGTTATACGGTTCTTTAAATCACTAATCTCAACCAATAAACCTTGCATAGCTGATTGAAATTCTGCCTTAAACAACGAAGCTAGTTCCTTTTTCAGAACGCATTTTATTGTTTCGGTAATAATACATGATGATGAACTGTTTTGTCGCGTTCTTACTGATTGAACAACTTCTTCAGATGTAGATAGAGTACTATTTTACGTTAAATCTCCTGGAATCCGTCTAGAGTTATGTTTTGTGATGTATTTCCATAAATGATTGGGATTCTTCTAGACTACATTTTCAGTTTTCTGCACATAGTCAACAAAGGTAGCAGATGTGGAAAGTTTACAGAGTCGTCGTAATTCATATTTCAATCCATATTTTCGATCGAGTTTACGGTATTTTTCCTTTTCCTTAATATTATCAGATAACGATTTATTAATCCAAGGAACATGATTTCCATGTGTGGATCGAGACTTACCGCCTTGTGGAAAATACAAATCTAAAAGCACGTGTAAAATGCTGTAAAATGTATCATATGCTAGATTAGAGATTTAAGTTAAATTAGATCCTTGAGGAATCCCTCTAAAATCTTAATAGGACTCGAAACGGACAATTTGTTGACGATTAGGTAAATACGAAGCTCTAATTTAAATATATTTTAATTAATTCCAAATGTATATAAATAATCAATTAATAATCTGTGCGCAAAGGCAAGCACCGACTTGCTTATTCTTAATAATTGCTTCAGACACAAATTAGTACACGCATATAGTCTACTGAAGAAGCCATGTTGATAATTAGATAATTTTTAACTAACTCTGTGATAAATATGTGAATTTATAATAGTTTTCAAAACCTTCGAATGGTTTAAAAGCAGGGCTTTAGGTCGGTAATATTCTATGTCCAAAGTTTTAGCTTTGGACAAATACGTACTTGTTTACATAAATTTGGAAATTTACTAGTTTCAAAAATAAGTGGGAAAATAAATGTTAAAAGTTGACAAGGAAAATCTTGCTATAAATCGTATAGTACCTACAAAATGGAATAAATTATCAAACCGTATGACTTTTGTAAGCATTTGTCGATTTATTTGCCAGAGAAGTAGTTGTTTCACCAAGTGATTTGTTTTTTGTAGTCTTAATAAGACTCATTTGTTGTAGATTTTACGAAATATTTTCGTGTTTTTTCTAATTGTTTTGTAAGCATGTAAAATTGTGATTTTATCACCCAATTAATTGCTAATGATTCAGTGCTTTGTATTAAAAATTGTTCAAACGAAAGGAAATATTATCCCACCGTACTGAGCAGGCATAACTTCGACTAATCTATTAAATTTGATTGAAATTAACATCCTGATGAACCAATACGAATAATTCCAGGAGGTAACAAATTAAGCAGCTGGATCACTTCACATTGAGTAAATGTTGATTTTGATAGTAAATTGGCGTTATGCATGCATGTATTATATTCAGGAGCAAATTATACGTATTGCCTTCCCCCTATGAAATTTAATTTAGGAAATGCATCATCAAAAATTGATGGGTTTTCTTAGGAAATAGTATTGCAATCTATTTTAACTTCACTTTATTATTGGGTATAAATTAAATTCACTTCATTAATATTAATATTATTAATATATTATAATTAGTTACACGAAGCCGGGTATAATTGCTGCCCGGCCGGGCCTACAAAATTTTGTTTTCTATTTTAGTTTCTAGCAGTCAAAACCGAACGAAACTATATGTATTCGCTACTACTAAGAATGAATGATTCTTTTGTGGTCATTATTATTTTTTACAGTAATAAAATGCCAAAATAAACATATGAAAATAGCAATTTGTTTATATTTTTCATGTAGAATTATTGATGAAATAAATCCCCCATGAAATAAATTTTATATCACGCATCGGTTTTTCAAATTATACTGTTGGTATTAATATTGATACGTCATATTGATGGATCGTATGCAGGGGTAGAAAAAAATATTTACAACTTATGCAATTAGGAAAATATTTTTCAAAATAGTTATCTTATGTTAATACTTTGGTTTAACAATAAAAAATCAATCTATGATTAATTTTTTAACAAAAAATTATATCAGTAAGTTTAAAATAAACTGCACTTTGTTGATATCATTATACCAACAAAGTGCAGTTTAAAAAAACACTTTTCACTTTGTTTTACCACAATAGTTATTTATGGATTGCGACTATAGTTTCGATCATAAACTGAATAACCATTGTGGTAAAACAAAGTGAAAAGTGTTTTATTTATTTTTAATCAAAATGTACCACCAAGTAAACGCCGACAACATTCAAGAAAAGTGCAGTTTGTTTTAAAGTTCCTGATTCCAAGATGTATCACAAATAAATCATAAAAAATTATATCTTTATTTTGTGTAATGAATGTGTAATTTACGTTTAAACTAAAACCTTATATTATATTAAACAATGCACCCTTATAATTAATAAAATTCTATAAATTCCTCTCCGCATTTCTCTCGCCAAGCCTGCCTTAACAAGCAAAACTATGTCGATTAATCACACACGTACACTTTAAGTTGTCGAAAAAATATTTGAATAGACTTGATCAGCATTAAATATGTTATTCAATTTTTATATGTAGTGGAATTTGATTTCCCCGAGTAAAAGTGCGAAAGTATTTAACAAATAATACGTCAATCTGAAGTACGAGCGATGATTGCCAGTGATAGTAACAAATGCGACCGAATCGCTTCTTATACAGAACACTTGAAGAAACACCACTCTTTTGGAGCTCTCGTCCGATTTTTTTGCCGCATATGCGCCACTTGTGGGCCACATCTCTTTCCAACTGACATCCTATTGTTTGTGATATGGGCCATCAGATTTATCATTTCGGCGTTCTAATGAAGGGTTTTTTTTGTGCAAGTTAGGGAATATTTGTAGATTTCGCAAACGACCGTTTTTTTAGATGATCCCATTGAGTGTACAACTGGAAACGCATGTTTCACCCCCGGTCCCCGGGTGCGTGGTAATTATTTGACATTAGTGTTGCTAATGCCCTCAAGCACATTCCCTTCTCCACATAAAACAGTTATTAACGCGAGGGCGGGATCCGCGGTAAAAATTATTATGAATAAAACATATTTAACGCACCATTGTTTTATGTAATTTCCCCCTTGTCGGTTTAATTCACCTTAAGCTCGAAAAGAAACTATGGCAATAAGAATATGAAACGCGCGTGCTTTTTCAACTTTCGAGTAGATTATAAGCTGTACAATCTCGAAAACATGTCAAGAAAATTTTAATAAACTCCTAAAACTTAGAATGGCTTACACTAACAATTTAATGTAATGATTTGTAAGCATACATAATTATTGCATTTATTAGTTCCCAACGGTGTTTTAGTACGGGGAGTAATTGTTTAAACTAGTGCTTGCTCATTAATTACGTAAATGTAAGCAAGATTTGGCGGAATTCTTTTTTCACAGTATTTAGTTATTAGTTAATTTTCTACAACGTAAAGGACTTATATATTTCAAACGAGTAGTATAACACAAAATATTTTTAAAATATAACAATTAATAAGCATTATTAAATAATTAATTTCGCATACATAACATTTAATAACGGTTTCGCATACAATTTCACATATGTAAACATTTCCGACGCTAATTAATTAAATTGCATTAATCGCTCAAGTGCAATCGCTGCGCCGCCTACGAGCGGGAATAAATAAAAGTGCATTAAAGGGGTTAACCCGGGGGGTCGGGAAAATCCGCCGATTGCGTAATTCTTATGCCCTAAAATTACGAGCGATAAAAGTTTTATTTTACTCAACAGTCCGGGGGATCGATGCGCCGCAGTAATTTTACTCTCACTTAAAACTCATATTCAATTTTTATTAGGCATTAAATTCAGTGCCGGTTTACTAATTCATAAAGCGTATTAAACGACCAACTTGCCAAAATGGCGGCCATTATAAAACACTTACATCAATCGCAAGGAGTGCTGATCCTTCCTAGACAAGGTATATTATTTAGAGGTGCCACGGACCGCATAATAATTTCTGAAAGTGTCCTGTAGTCTCGGAAAATATATGGAAAAACGGTATTACCCGGCTCTAGAACTTTTCAATATTGCATTTAAGTTTCGCCCTTCATTAAAAATACATTGTAGTGTTAAGTTTCTTTTTTACGTTACACTTATTTAAGTTTAATTCATTTTCCTGACACCATAATGCAATGCTGTTTAAATCACTCTGAAGTTCCAACGGATTAACCGGTTTAATACTGGTTTAATACTTTAAAACATCAGCTTATAATACTCTTTGTAAATTTCAGCCGATATCATTTATAAAAAGCAAGAATAGGTCCGTAATGAGAACCTTGTGGTACACATCCATGTAATCGGAGAATTACTTCACATTGAGTTCGATTATTTAGGCAGCTACGAAACCAGCTTAAAACTTAGTCGCCAAAACCGATGAATTATAGTTTTTTGCGGCATCGATTACTTAGGCCATTGACCGGATTATAATTTGTATTAAAGAATATTATGTTGAACCCTTACGAATGGTTTGACGAAGTCAGTATGGATGACATCAACTTGCAAAAATGTTTGGTATTGTAGCTTATATTACCGGTTATGATCCGTAGTTAGGATATAAAAAATAATAAATGTTGTGATCGATTGATTAAAACGTTTATTTTCGAAAGAAGTTTCTGAAAAAATACCAATCCTTTAAATTCTAGATCTATATTATTGTGTTTTTCATCTTTCAAATAATTCTCAACAGAACGTCATCGATTACAAAATACCAATTTAACATCAACAACACTTATTAAGAAGTAAAAAAGAAGTAACACTTGGAGATTACGATTAGAAGTTTGTATCGGCTGCCTATCCACAATGTTTTAACGTTTAACACGAAAGGCGAAGAAAGAACAACTCGACGATAAACACTTTTAAGCCCCTGTTTCTACATCTGAATTCTGAAATCATTACCCGTTCTCCGTTATCCCATTTTCTGCAGAAGAACTATATATCACTAACAGGTATAATAGTCTTAAAGAGGCCTGAGGTTTACTGTAGTTTGCTGCTGAAAGTTCGGTTGAAATTTCCAAATGCCTCGGAATAATTTTAAATAATCATTTATAATTACCTTTCATTTTTTCATAGAGATGTTTCGCAGAAAAACCTCATTTTTATCCAGAATTGTAATTATGTGACAAACGCCAATGCCATCGCCATCGTGGGGTAAATTTCTGATCCTAGTAATAATGCCGCTATTATTTCTGACAATCACAATGAATCTAATATTGTAAAAAGGCTCCATTCGATTTGGCCAATATTATATACCTTGATACTTCTTTGGCAACTATACTACTACCTTTTACAAACCAACGTATTACCTCGACAGAACAATACGTTTCTCTTAACTTGACTAAATTTTACGAAATCCCGTCGATTCATAATAACGATCAAGAACTTTATTTCGCACAATTAAAAATTGCTAACCCAAAAGACGTTGTTTCTTCCTCATTGCCCTCATATATAGCGTCAGAAATGAGAGATCTTATCATCTTCCACCCACTCTAGTAACTTAAATTATAGCTGAATCTAGATTTCTGATTTCTGAGGATGCCTACATTAGTTTCCTAATTTGACCAACCCTTTCAATTTAGATTCTTAACCAAACACACGATTAGTGTAGTATTCGACCGAGGGTAATACTACAAATCTCGCAGGCTGGCATCTAATCAATTAGAAATTGCGAAGCAAAAATTGAATAACCTTCTAAACCTAGGTTTCATCAGACCCTCAAACTTATCCTCTCCGCTATACATGGTTCCTAAAACAGATAAATCATAGAGACCTTGCAGATATTACAGAGCACTTAATCCGATAAACAAACCAGATCTCTAGCTTCTTCTAAACATTTAAGACTTCGCAAATAATTGTGATGGATGCAAAAATTTTCAAAAATCAGTTTGATCAGAGAATATCACTCCAGCGTACCTTCCAACATATCTAACACGACACGGACTTTATGGATATTTACGTATGTCATTTGGATTACGGAATGCCGCAAAAACGTTTCAAAGGTTCATAGATATAGTGACGCGTGGTCTTCCTTTTTTGCTTCGCCTTTTAGACGATATCTTATTATTTGGTAAAGGCACGTCGAAACATATTGTCTATTTACGCGTACTTTTCAGTAAAGGATTATTTTGGAATAAAAATTTATACTACAAAATGTAAGAACTTCTTTTTACAAAAATCACTTGGGGGCGCAAATTACCTTTCAACGCGCCCTATAAAACCCAAAATGATGATGATGTTTTTTACAAGAATGTAAAACTACACCGTCAGATGGCATTTATTTCCAAGCCCTTTTCAAAAACAGAACGGAAGTAGATAATAACGAAAACATTGTCGAACTAAATAGATAGCTAACAACTCACGACCAAAGGTGCTAGAGCTGTTAGTCCTCAATTTAGCAAAAAACGTTTTCGTTATTATCTAGAAAATCTCAATATCTATATTACTACTGACTACAAACCCACCATCGCTACCCTTTCTAAAAACTATGACCATGTCTTATCTCCAGAACAAAAAAGAAATGAAGAAAAAATTCTAGTAAATTGTAAGTAGTTGAAAGATAAATTTGTGGAAATTGGAAAAACGATTTTTCATAACTCCGACAAAATAAGGTAAGATGTGTTAACAAAATCTATAACTGGAAAAAGGGTTTTTTAAAACGCCGACAAAATAAGGTCAGACGTGCTAACAAAATCAATAAGTAAAAAATCAATCTGGAAAATATTAGAATTTAACTTCTAGAAAACTCCGGTAGAATAAAGCAAAATATGCCAGAAACTTTTAGAAATCGCGAGGAAATGTTTTTAGTTTATTTTGAGAGAATAAAAACAATTCAATAATAAAAAGTATATTGCATTATTGGACTTAAATGAGAAGTTTGAAGAGCGAAATTTGGATATGGCCACAAGACAAGTGAATCAAAACGTAGACTCATAAGGCAGGACTATTAGAGAAATGCCAAGATTCAAAGACATTTTTGTTTAATATTGACGTTGGCATATCATTTTGAAAAATTTCCAAAAAGATACAGAAGTTGCATGAAAATTCTTATTTGCTGAAAATGTTATAACCCTTCTAAAAAATGCAATTTGCAAATTTTACAACTTAAAACAAGAAATGCTGGAAGAGTTAAGAAAAAATGCTAAAAATTTCTATAGCCCTGCAAACACATTTTCGCAATTGAATTTGAAATAGGAATTTCTAAAACATTCTGACAAATTAAGGCAAGATATAAATAAACTCCTGTAATGGGAAGAAAAGTTGCTGCAGACTGCCATTAATTTGGAAATAAAAATTGCAATAAGAATAATTAAAAGATTTTCGAAAAAAATACTGATAAATTCTAGATGGCTAAAAAAATATTTTCTGTAAAATAATAGAATTATAAAAAGCTTTTAAAAAAACTAACAATTGAGTTAAGAGATACTAAATCTCCAGGATAGGTTTTCATAAGATTCGAAGAGAATAAGTTAAATTGAATAATAAAAATTGTTGCTTGAACATTCAAAAAGTGTCGAAGAAAAATTAGAGCCTTCAAAAAAGATCACAATTTGTAAAATAAAAATCGCTCGAAAATTTCAATATATTTATTTATTTATTACATATTTGTATTCCTTTCTAACAAAATAACACAAAATTTATAATATAAAATATGTAAATGTACTCAAAATTTTAGTCGAAAGGAGGATGGGCGGAGTTCTCTTCATCGAAGGATCTTCCACTCAAACCAATTTATTTATTTATTTATTTATCAATCCAACAGCCCCTGGGGCCAATTACAGAGTAATATTAACAAATAAAACTTAATTATATAAAAATAAAATGATTACAGTAACAAAAACAAATGATACATTGATCAGCGATACACATTTGCAAAATAAGACAAAAACATACTCAAAATACCTACAAAAGAAAATACTTAAAAATGCCTACCACCAAAACAGGCAATAATGGATGTTTTGAAGGCCGTAATAGATGGGGATACACATCAATGAGGTGCTGAAACTGATTATACAGGCGAGGTAGACGGTAGACAGGAGAGTCAATTGTTGGTGCTAGGTACGTGATAAAAGTAAAAGTGTTAGCATGCCGGGATGAGGATCTGAGTACATTAAAATTTAGTTGTGATAAGAAAGTAGGGTTATCAATTTTGTTATGGTAATTACCTTGTATAAGAAACATAAGTCATACAAGATGTGCCTATTTTCAGAGATAAAAAGTTAAATTGACTTAGTAAATCTTGATATTGAAGTCAAAGTCCATGAGCCGAGATATTAAAAGAGCATGATCCAGCTTATCAAAGGCTTTAACAAGATCAGTATAGATGACATCGACCTGTTTCCCAGCATCCATGGCTTTAGAAGTAATATGTGTAAAATTGGTAAAGTTGGAAGTCGTAGAGCGCTTCCTCATAAAATCATGTTGATCTTTATCGAGAGACGTACTGACGTTGTTATAAATATAGTTGCTGAGAAGTGATGACAAATACTTTGAACAAGTTTCTCAAGATGGAAATTGGTCGATAATTTTTGATTGCAGTTTTAACTCCCTTTTTGAAGACCGGACAGATACGCGACTCTTTCCATGCATCGGGAAAAATACCGCTACTTAATATAAGATTAAATATAAAACACAAGGGATCACATAATACATTTGCAATATCCTTCAAGATCAGGCTGGGAATTAAGTCGATTCCCATAGTTAAATTAGTTTTGATGCCACTGAGTTGTTCTTCACATCTGCTACACAAAACTTGACATTGGCTAGATGACTGAGTTTGTTCACATTCACACCGGCAGATAATGAGGTTGGAGTAAACGATTTACTAAAATAATTAGCAAAACCATTAATTACATCATTACAGTTGGATAACTCTGTGTCATCTAGTGTCATGACACCTGGAATGCGAGTCGAGGCCTTTTTATGGTTAACATATTGTCAGAGAAGATGTGGAGAGGTACTGAGGTTCTTCTCAACCTGAGCAGTGTATTTTAAGTGAGCAAGAGCTATGTCATTATTGCAAGATCTTCGTAGGTCTCGAAAAACACATTTATCACTGATATTTTTACGAGCTGTCCTTCTTTGCAAGTTTAATTTTAATTGAGCGGCTAAACCAATGATTCTATACTATCAATACTGCTCCAGAATACCTTCTGTAGTATGTTTTTATATTTTTTATATTTTTAATGATTGAATAAAGCATATTTTATTATACATCTTTTAATGACATTTGTTGTCACTGTCACAGTATTAACTGTTTTTTATTAAAACGAGAAATGCTGCAAGAGTTAAGAAGAATTGCTGAAAATTTCTATAATCCTGCAAGAACATTTTCGCATTTTGAAATAGGAATTTCTAGAACATTAGACAAAATTTCATGCATCTAGATGCTAGAAATTCAAACGAGATAAATCAAAATATTTCCGAAGAATTGAAAAAAATCCTGGAATATTCTAGATAACTAAACATTTTTGTAAAATGACAGAATTAAAAAAGGCTTTTAAAAAACTGAGATAAGAGATGCCAAATTTCGAGGAAATGTTTTTAGAAGATTCCGAGAGAATGAGTAACATTGAATAATAGAAATGGTTGCTTAGCAATTTAAAAAAGACTGGAAGGAAATTGTTGGAAAATATTAGAACTTTTCAAGAAAATTATCGCAATATGCAAGAAAAATTCAATCAAATTAAAAAATATAATGGTGGATCACCGTATAAATTTAGAAGAAAAAAATTGTGACTCTCTAAACAGCCAGAGAAGATTTTCCTAATTTGGAATAAGACATTTCTAAAAAAAATGTTATGAAGTAGAACAAAAATAGAAGAACTTTCCGTAAAATGCAAAATTTTAAAATAGACTCAGGTGCATAAAGGTACTTCTGATATATAGGGCGATCACCAGGCCTAAAGTGGGTCCTGGTTTGGATAATCCACAAGTCTATGTAATTTGCATACATTGCCCCTTACTGAATTGCTATTGCGGAATAGAATCTATATTTTCAATCTAATCTCTAATCAAACGCTCAAGCCCGTTCCTTTAATATCTAAAAGATCATAAATGTCGACCTGAGAAACCTTTAATGCTCCTCAAGTATTTAATCATTTGAAAAACCTTCCTTTGTATATCTAAGCCTATTCAATTAGTTGATTTCTAAGGTGCTGCTCGCTA
The DNA here is from genome assembly GCA_963969525.1 of Ontholestes murinus. Taxonomy (NCBI): domain Eukaryota; kingdom Metazoa; phylum Arthropoda; class Insecta; order Coleoptera; family Staphylinidae; genus Ontholestes; species Ontholestes murinus. The sequence goes on from OZ018399.1 coordinate 16,377,065, forward strand.
TTCAATCAGTCGATCTCTAATTACACACCCTAAATCGAGTGTAAATATTTATTTGTAAATATTCTAGCACAATAAATATTACTTTACTTCTATATACAAGAGTTCCATATCATGGGTCGGAGATACCACTGATGCTCTTCAGTCATATAGTCAATTTGAGAAAAGACCATTATTGTCCAGCTAATTAATCGATTAATCCCTAATTAAACGCTCTAGAATATCAATACGTATCCTAACGAAACTCCGTCATCCTCTTAATCCTCTACACAATCCCTCCAACCAGCTCCTCTATGATACTACTTTAGTTATTCCCATCCTAGAACGTCTTCGATTCCTACCAGAAAAATTCTCCAAAAATCCTTTCAACTTCCACATATTATCCTTTTATTATCTTCCTAGAAATCCTAGTATAAACCCTAAATTCAAAAATTCTAATTCAACCATATTTGATTTTAAATTTAGTAACTAAGTCGTGTCCTGTGACCTAAATTTTTGTAATTTTAATGTATATATCTTAATTTTGTTCACCTGAATGAATAAATAAGTAAATGAATAAAAATAAATGTCATTCTTAAATCTAATATTACCTTTGTCAGTATTTCGGGTTACTATTAAAACCTGAGCACTTGATGTTCTAAAAGTAAAAAACAACTTGGTATCCGAGAAGGATTTTCTAATCATTCATGGTCTATTGTTAAGTTTCCCTAAACCAATTAATTGTTTCGGTTCACCATAAAAATAAGTAATTTAATTATAACATTCAATATTTTAAACGGGACTAATTGTATTATATTAAATTTGTTTCCAATAACACGTTGTCGTTATGAATATATTATGCTGTGATATCATAATTATCACGTTTTATTAATATTGATTATTGGTAATAAAAACAATTATTGCCTTATAAGAAACATTTTAAATGCGTAAACTATTATTTGAAAAAATTGTATTGAGCAATTTATTCCCGGCTCGGAGAAACTACAGGTCCGAATAAAAACTCCCCGTGGTGCTACAGGATGAATGTTTTAGGTCACGGTAATGCCGCCTGTATCAAACAGCTATGTTTTTGTTGTTTTCCACTAAAAACGTTTCGGACAGTTGTGAAATAGATGTGGGCCGCTTAATTAAATAATATAATTGATTTCACTTTCCAATTCCATTTCGGCCTTTGAGCGCCAACTAACAGATTTGCCCGTTTACACCGATCTCGGTTTTTGTTTATGGCGCAATCATAATTATTTAAAGCTAATTTTCGTGGTCTATTTTATGTGTTGACTTTGCGAAATGCGAGGGTGAAGCCTTTTTATGGCCGCCTGTATTTTCTGCCCTTGGCATATTTTGAACATTTTTAAAACCGTCTAAGAAACCTTATAAAGCCCGCCGTTTGGAATTATGATGAACACTGTTTTAAATTAGCGCTGATCCAGTTTAGAATTTTATTTTATGATAAAATAAAAATGAAACTGAACGGAGTAAAAAAGAATACGAGGAAATAAAACAGTTAATTAGATACTTTATTAAAATTGCCGCACTTATACAAGTATTACTTCTATATTAGTATTATTAGGTTAAGAAATATAAATAATTGCTCCCTTTTCGATATCTGGCTTATGCATGATGAGCAATTCCCTAATATGAGAGTATGAAGATTTAATTAGAAAGTTCACTCATCAAATCTGAATTCTAAATTACCATTTGTACATCCAAAAATTAGGTATCGGATCATTTAAACAATCACGCAGCCTCCAGGAACAGGCATTCACATTAAATACATTTTGCCTCGGGGTAACATTTAATACAAGCCAACATAAACTAATTAGTGTAACACAATGATCAAGCGAATCAGCATTCAAATACAATTACGGCGAACTTAAATTCATTGGTTCTGGATATATTGATGAATCGCGCGTGTTCCAATTTTAACATGTCGAATTACGAAGTGGCATCCTACTCCAAACGCTTGAGCAAATACCTCTAATTTGTTCTATATGTTTGCATATGCATTGCTGGTGCAAACTACGCGCCACATCCTACGACAATTGGTGAACGCAAGGCAATCCGGCCGCCTCCGGCTCCTGCTGCTCAATCCCGAAAGCCCTGTCTCACATCGATCAACATATTAGCAATTTGATGATATTATTTAATATGGGATAACCGCCGTTATTTAGATTAATTTAATCAGGATTACAATAATAAAATCAGCAAAATATTTGAGGTGAGCGGAAGGACCACGTAGTTAATAAGTTATTTGTCTAGGTTATCTAGGTAAAGGGTATGATCAATGAATAATTCGTTGATCCCGCAAGTTTGTACATTTTTAAAGCAAACTCAAAATTGAATTAAGCTTTTAGTGGCTTGTAGTTTACCGGATAGTTTTCCTGTTTTCTTTTTCTTTTAAAAATAAAGTGTATAAATAGATAGGACGAGTGTCCTATATCCAAACTTTCATAGCATGTTTTTGAATTTAAAAAAACAATGTTTTTAATTATACACATCGGTAATTAATAATTTATTGGGAAAGGTTATGAGTATGGTAGGTTAGTGTACAATTGATTAATTTAGGTCAAAAGTATTTAAGGACAATTTATAATATATTGGGGTAGGTCAAGAATATGCCTAAAAGTGAATAATTTATTGAGGTAGGTAAAGAATATGCTACGACCTTGAATAATTAATTGGGATAGGTCAAGAATACGGTAGGACTATTAATCATTTTTAAGTCTAGATCAATACATATTTAGAACAAGGAATAATCGATTAGTACAGATAGATCAGAAGTAGTAAAGAGAATGGTTGCGACCGTTACTACGTGGTAATCCATACTTAGTGATATAAAATGAAATTTTACAGAAATAAATACGTTCAAACTAGTGTTGCTTTGATAGCCTTGCTATTTTGTAACACGCAAATTACTTTTGTATGATTCAATGTCTGTCGAAGTATTAGCTAGAGAAGTAGTTGTTTCAAAAGTGATTTGTTCTTGTAGTCTTAATAAGACTCATTTGTTGTAGATTTTACGAAAATATTTTCGTGTTTTTTCTATTTATTACAATTTTTATACTTGCATATTATCGAGAAACTATAAAAGTAAGTAAAAAAAAATAAATTCTTGAAAACTAGAGTTAAAAATGTAAAGATCAATAAGATGTTGAGTGCAGTTATTATATGTGCGCATCATAGAATTATATGTAAATTATAGTATAAATTTAAACTGCTACGGTTACAATGGAAAGTTACGAGACTTACAAATCTTGGGTGGAAAATAAGTTAATTAAAGTTAGTGTATTCTAACCATCTATTTTGTTATGAAGTATTTTATATAGTGCTTTAACAAATGTTATTTTACATCTGGTCTCTAAGGATTTTAAATTAAATATATTCAGCAAGTTATCATAGCTAACTGATTCGTCCGGATAGATAGAGTTAGCTTTGTAGTAAAGAAATCTGTATAGGTTATAATAATTTAATGTATTATAATAAGATGACTATATTGCTGACCAAACTCCGACATAAGATGTATACATTGATTTTACTGTACGCAAATTTTTAAATGGTTGTAATACTCTATGTACAAAACCTAACATTTTTATTGAGTCACTGCGGATCTAATTAGAATGTAGAACAAAAGATAAATCATGATAAAATACAATTCCAAGGTCATTTACCAATTTTACATGATCTAAGTTAACATCATCGAAAATATAATTAAAGTGTATAGGTTGTGCTGTTCGTGTTAATAGTTTTGCACTTAGTAATATCAAGTTCTAATTTATTTTTGCTCCAGTTATGTATTCTCACCAAATAATTATATAGAACAGCACAGTCATCAACATTCCTTACTACCCTATATATTTTTACATCATCCGCAAATATTAGTATATGAGACTGAATATTGACTGCTATGTCATCAAGAAACAATATAAATAATAATGGTCTAAGGTTAGACCATTAAGAAACCCCGCTGGAAGGATAAAATAATGCAGATTTATGATTCATGTACTCAAGATAATTAGTTCTCTCAGATCTATAAGAGTTAAATATGCCAACAAGATCATCAATGAAGTCCTAATCCCTAAAGTTAGTTAAGAGTAGCTTATAACTAACTATATCATAGGCTTTTCGAAAATCAGTATAGATAACATCAACTTGAAATCTTTGGTCTAGGTGGCGTTCTGCATATTGAGTAAAGTACAAGAAATTTGTTAAAGCAGACCTATTTTCAATAAAAGCATGCTGCATGAGAGATACACCTAACATAACTTGAACACGTTTCTCAGCAATAATAGCCTCAAACATTTTTGAGAAATTATTGATAATAGAAATAGGGAGATAGTTTCTAACATCATGTGTATTACCTGATTTTAGTATTGGTATTATACGAGTTATTTTCCAGTGAAATGGAAATTGGGACGTCTTAATTATCAAGTTATAAACGTGGCAAAATTGAGTACTAAGAGCATACATGCAGTCCCGTACAATGAATGATGGAATATTATCACCACCTGATGAGATTTTTTGTAGCTAGAATCGATATATTATCAATATTTACTTATTATTTAATAAGTTTCATATTAATGTTTAACGCTTGAGTATCAACATCTATGGTATAATATACAGAGGAGTACAAAGGAGAAATACTCACTAGAGCTATTAACTATGTCTTGAGGATTGCTGATTGTGTCACCATGGTAGGTCATAGTTCCGGGAATTCTGGATTGAGATCTTTTTGAAGCCACATAGTTCAAACCTTGTTTCAGGTCGTTGGTTATCGATCGTTCTGCCCCTGCGATGTATACATCATGATCTGCTTTAATAGAATGCCTAATACCTTTACGTAACTGATAATTTTTTTCCTTATATATTACAAATTTTTGTCTCCTATATAACCTACGATAGTGATTCTTAGCTCTAATAAGACGAATAGAAGGCAGAAAGACCTCTGATCGATAGCCTTTTGACGAACTAACTCACTAACACATCATCCATTATTCATTATTTAAATGTAAATATGTATAGTTTGTCAATAAAAATGTGTATTATTAAGACGAATAGAGTCGTGTCGGAACCAAATAGAGTATTTGCAAGTGTTAGTCGTACAAGTTATCAATGGTACGCACTTTTTGAAGATATGGTCCAAAGTATAATATAATTCATTTACATCAGTACTCCAAATAATATTCACCCAACTACACTGAAATAATTCTGTATAGAGTTGTATAAAGCTTTACGAAATTTATACTTTTTGGTTGATTACTTTTATTTTTACAATATCTTGTTACTAAAATAATTACTAAAATTTAGGTCACAGGACATGCGGGCGGAGTTCACTATGTGTTCTTCCACTCTGGTCCCTTCTTCTACTTCAGATTGCGGAATTCTATTTCATGGAAATATTTTTGCTATACAAGCAATATTTTGGACATTGCTGGCGTATTGATATCCACTTAACATGGATCTATTTTTATGACACTTATTTTTTGGTTACAGTATTAGTGGTAATATTAGTGTATGTATCAACAATAGTGTCAAAGGAAAGAGAAAGGGGAGGATGGTGAATGTCTACCTTAGTGATAGAAATAACGTCATTAAAAAAACATGAAATGTTATTGGTGGTTACTACTAAATCCAGTATTCTGTTATTTGTGTTGACTGTTCTGTTGTGTTGTACTAAGTTATTGAAAAGCAAGAAATTATTAAGTTCAGTAAGTTTTAAATCTCTTGGTACTGCATCCAAACGCTCTTTAGAATTCGGCATGTTAAAGTCTCCACAAATAATTACTGATTTATATTGATTGACAAATTAATCTAATTTATTAAATAGTAACATATAGGTATCAACAAAAGCAGTCGGAACGATATATAAACATAAACATATAAACAAAGTACACTTTTTGTAACATTAACTCGAACAATAACCATTTCAATATCAATATTAACAATAAGCAATAGCATTTCTAACGGCAATCAGAACTCCTCCACCTCTCTGACCTCTTCTATCACACCTAAACTTCTTCTTCTGAGGGCAAGACAACAGCGTGCACAGTTACTGTTTGATGGAGAATTCTCTTCATCTAGTGATCTATCCAGAGTGATTCAAATACCGAGCAGTCGGTTTCAAACTCAGATAACTCTGGAAATAATTTTTCGGACCATGATTTGGATGATAAGTCGAGACTGCAGTCAACACTAAACGTGCTTCGAGATATAGAGGACGAAATAATCCAAAATTATCTGCTCAAAATTCATCTAGAACCAAAACTAGAGGTTGACCGAAAACTACATTGCTAGAAAAAAAACTTTTTTTTCATGATCGAACAAAAGCATTCTCTTTCAAGGAAACTGGGATAATTGGTGGAGCTGAGAATTATGATTCAATTGAAGAATCTGAGATTTACTGTCTAGCAAAGAAATGATTGACCTAATAGTTGAGTAGACCAACAATAAAATAGAGCAAAGTACTGTTGAAATTATAGCAAAAGACGTAGGAGCTTCTTATCATCATCACACCGATGGCGTTAAAATCAGGGCTTACATAGGTGTTCTGTTATATTCCGGTTTATGGAAATTAAACCATGTTGATGTCAACGAATTATGGAGTCAAACTAACGCCATACATTTTTACCGTTGCGTCTTATCCAGAAACAGATTTATCTTCCTGCAATCTTGTTTACGATTTGATAATAAAGAAGAAAGGGATGTAAATGATCGATTTTCTGCAATTAGGGAAATCTGGACCATTTTCATGAACGACTGTAAGAAGTACTATCAGCCTAGTTCAAAATGTAGAGTAGACGAGCAATTGTTGAGTTTTCGTGGGCGATGCATCTTCAGAATGTATATGATGTTCACTTCAATTCCATTATTGCAGAGGATGATAAAAGAACCTTTTTATATAGTTATTACTGGGACCATCAAAAAAATTAAAAAGAAATCCCTCTTGAAATAAAAATTGTCTGTTCTTCACCACCTGAAACAAAGTTTTGTTTTTCTCCGGATATTACTTTCTTATCTTATACACCGAGAAGGAATAAAATAGTATTGGTTGCTTCGACATTCATTCATACTACAGAAATTATAAATGGTAAGGCAAATATAATATTGCACTATAATGACACTAAAGGTGGAACAGACACCTTTGATCAATTGTGTCACGCATATACGGTCACCCGAAGAACCAATAAATGGCCTATGCGCATTTTCTACGGTAGGTATGGTAAATACAAGAATATTATGGAAATTGAAGTTAGGCGAAGATTGCGACCGGAAAAGTACCACTGCCATTATTGCTATGAAGTAAGTTATTCTTCATCTAATCACTCCCATGTTGAAGAGAAGATTACAAAATGAACTGCTTCATAAAGAGTTGAAGATAAACATCAATTCATTACTGGAATAAAGTGATAGAATTTCTAATAAAGAAGAATTTCAAAAGGTAGAGTTTGACCGGAAGCAACGATGTATGATGTGTACCAGAAAGATTGATAAAAAACAAAATATGGATGTTGCTTATGCAAGCGACCAATATGTGAAGAACATCGTTTCTATTTATGTGTGCATTGCTGTGGTATTTAATTTTTCTATTAAAAAATATGGAAAAATCTGTTTATATATTTGACTGTATTTATGTCTGCATTGCTGTGGTATTTAATTTTTTTATTAAAAATTATGGAAAAATCTGTTTATATATTTGACTGTAGTTTTTTGTAAGAATAAATATATTTTTTGAAGGAAGCCCTTGTACTGTACTAATTTTTTTGAAATATAGTATAAAATACACCATTACCTACAATTTCAAGTCTTCATATAACTAAATAAGAGTTTTGCGAAGTTTAAAGGAAAACATGCATTTTAAGAATTTTCTTAACTTATTTTCTCAATTTACGAGGGAAAAGAGTTAACTCTCTAGTATGGCTGATTTTTTTTCTAGTCTATAATGTAAAAATTCACAATTTCGTACAGTTCTGTAGTCCTATATAGGGGATAGAAGAATTTTTTAAGCAATTTTGCAACTTGGGGTCCTGGAAGACCCCATGTGCAGTTTTGTTACAAAATTGAAGTGGTGCAGCTAAGGGTTAAGAAAATGACACTTGTAGAAGACATCCAGAAATAGAACTGCGGAAGCTCTACTTTCAAGGTGGGCAGGCTGCATATTTGAGGGTAGGATGGTGGGTTGAAGACAAGTTGATCTACGGGGAAGAAAACCAAATTAATATTTAGGGATGTTATAATAATAGTAAACTATTGATGATTTTCAACTTTTTATTTTACTTACTACAATTGTTTCGCAACACTGTAGCTTCTTCAGGTGAAGAAATATAATCATCAATAGCTTACTATTATTATTATATTAAGTGATAATGGATTTTCAAAATATAAGTGCCTCAACAATTAACGAGATTTAGGGATGCGGTTAGAAATGAGAGAAATGATTCAGTTTTTGAGAAGGGATTAATAATAGATTTTTCAGATAACAGGTAGTAGTGTGGTGTAACGATAGCTTGATGGTAAAGTAGAGGGTTGATCGCGTCTGAGGGTACAAATTATAATCACATAATTTATATGAATTTTATATTTAATAATAATAAATTATTCTTTACTTGCTAACACTTCAGGTTATTCTAATATTCTAAACAACTAAAATATTCAAAATGCCATTAAAATAGCTGCATGTAAAATAGACTTAAATATGCCAGTAATCGCCAAAATATTGCTCAAGCGGAAATAGTATGTAGCTAACAGAAAATTCCATAATCTGAAACAAAAGAAGGAGTCTGAGCGGATGAACATATGGTGAACTCCGTCCGTAGGTCTTGTGGCTTAAATATTTGTAATGATTGATGTATATCTTTAAATTTTGTTATCTAATATTATAACAGGATACTGTAGAGTAAAAATTATATAAATAAATAAATATTTTTAATGAATCGAATTGGCATCAATTAGTCAGCTATAAATACATGTGTTACATATTAAGAACTATCTGCCGCAGTTATAAGTTTTTTAACTGATTTTGTAATTTTTAAAATTTTATTATTAGAGATTTGCCTATGCTTTTGATAAACTCAACTGTTTTTGTAACATTTTTGACTGTTTTTTTTAAATAATATTTAGCAGTACGCTAGGATAAATGAATAAATTATTGTGGTAGGTCGAGAGTACGCTACAGCAATTGGCGTAGGTCAAAAGAACTTTATAATAATGAATAAAATATTGCATTACTTTTGTGAATATCAATCGGCATTGTATTTTTAGGAACCAAATTGATATTTATTAACTATCATAATATGTTGCAGCGTTTGTAGTAAGAACAGAACTATGTACTGTACCCTATGAAGAGTAAAAGATAGCCTTAAATAGTAAAACTTTTTAACCCTTAGGAAATTACTATCAAATATTAGTATTCGTTTGGTGTAAATATTTACTTTTTTCTTCACTAATATAAAGATATACATACGATGAATTAAATTCTCACTTAACCCGTGGTGAAGCATTTTAATTTTAATTAAAGGTTAATTAAAGATATACTTGATATTTAATGATAAACAATTTTAATTTTAATGTTTTTAATACATAATATAACAAACCAAATAAAATCGTTGAACAATTACTAAGTAAAATCAGTTGTTTAGAGAAGATAAATAATATTTGATCGAAACGTGGAATATATATATAGCAGACATTATTATATTTAGTTTATTGAATTGACGAGACGGATACATGATGAAACTCCACATTTAGTTTGTTTGTTAAGCTATATATATTAATAATTATAGAAATTATCAAGAAAAATATTTTAGAACTATATATTATATAAATTCAAAATAAGTGCGATATGTATTGTCCTTTAAGGTGCATAATTAAAGGTATTATCATTGAGATGACGCCCACCATATATAAGATGATAATAACGATAATTTATGAATGCCAAAGCTATAAAGTTTTATATAAGCATTATAAGTAATGCGCCATGTTTGAGGTAATGTACAGCATAAAATATAATAAATGTTTATGTTTGAATCTAGACTATATTATCCTCTACACCACGTTATATTTAAAGAAAGAGGTAAAAATAATCTATTAATAGCAAAAACATCCCAATAATCTGCCACAAAATCATCTGACAAAATATTTATGAGAAAAAATAATATTTATATTTAAAAACTAACTGGTATCCAAGGGGATGGAATTTAGCGAAATAACCATTACGTAATGTTGAACGTGCTGACCCGATTTCAATTAAATATTTAATTATTACATCCGTGCTAGCTGAATGGCCAATTTCCCGTAACTATCCGCACTTCCCCAATCAGAATTCTCATCAACCATTCTGTAAAAACGTCGATTAATGCCTAATATTGCGATTATTAAAATTAATCAAATGTCGGTAACTAAGAAATTAAAAATTTTAAACATTTCACAAGTCCACAACCATTAGTTAGACTACAAAACAAATTTTATTGCCAAAAAGTAACTATTTTAATGGTGGTAATTTAAAAAATTGCTATTGGTAACATTAAATTCACATTCCTAAAAGTGGATATTTTGTTTAAATTCCAATACAATTTTTATTTTATATTAACTATAATATTATATGAAGAGTAGTCAATACTTTAATTTTAATAATCCAGTAGTTTTAATTTCGATTTAATTTTAGTTAACGTATGTTTATGTAATTTATTTTTATATGTATTGTTTTAAAAAAGAAGACCAAAGATGTAAATAAATAAATAAATATATTCTAAATTTTCATTTTGTATTTTTATTTGTTATATATTAGATATTTTTTACAAATTAAACTTTTATACACTGTCTGTCCAAACAATGCAATATGTTCAAACTTGGCAAATTGTTTTGGATACTATCTGTCAACTATATTTTTTATGATGACAATGCTGAACTATATTTAAAGGTGCCATCTATTGTCTAAAGTGTTGAACTAATGGCAGGGCACCTTAACGGTATTATTTACGCATACCTGAAAAGTAAAAAGTTGTCTTCAACTTGCGCTACACTGATGGACATAAAAATAGATTGAAGTCATTGATTGTAGAGGCTTTCACTTTGTGATACATATTTTATAACTTTAAATAAAATAAAATAAACTTTGTTTGTATCATATATATTTCATTTGAAGGTTGAAATCGATCTGTGGCTATGGAAACTATAATTCAACTTTATTTAAGTACAATTGTATTGTAAATTATTAGAAAATGGAAAATAGTATAATGGTTACATCGTCATTTTTGTGTTTAAAATATTTTTATATTATGTAAGGTGTTTTTATTATAATATATTATTTAATCCTTATAATATTATACTACTACTAATGTAGTATTAGCTTAGCATAAAGCACTCCCCACACTTTCGTTCCCAGCGTTATTGTGCACCCTAATGTATGTATTATACACCATTAAATATTAATAATTAGCAATTAAGCAAGGAAGCACAAAGCGAGTTAGAACTGAGCTACACAATGATTAGAGTTCCGGATCTATGGAGGCTTCATTTTTCAAACGTGAGTTAATACGTCAAGGAGGGGGAACTCGATAATTGCTCGATTTGAAGGATATGCATGGCAAATTGGCGGTAATTTTTGACCGTTACTTCTAATTTTGATGAATTTTTAATGTCATATGCAAAAATCAATTATTCGGGGATAGGTAGATAGGAGGTAGGTGCCAGATGTGTGCGGCCGTAGGCGATATTGCGAACCTTTCTTTGCCGTAATTAAAAATTTAACGCGCTGACCAAAGAGACCATATGGGGCCGATATATTATTAAAATAATTTATAAACCGCCCCGTAAATTTTTATTATTTTCCCGCACGCCACACAACATTTTTAGTAGATTGCCCTAATCAGATAAGTGCCGGATAATTGAGTATTTTTTCGAGTACTCTTTCTAATGGCTGATTTAATCAGCATGTCTTTAATTGACATTTAAGTCAAGTCATTAAATTCGCATTCGTCTCCCTAATGTAAGTACTCCCCGTTCAAGGAAGCATTCGCATTCTTCCGGCGGTTTTTACCTTGTTTTCCTATTTCCTTGCATTAATGAATTGTCGCTTTCACTATGAGCTAGCTAATATTGTGGTATCGACGGGACGCCTAAGTGAATTTAGAAAATCACCTCTTGCCGACAGACGGATTGTCGGCGGTGAAAAGCAATACAATTCCGACCGAGTTTTAAAATATATTACCTCATTTCCGCTTATTACCGTTGCAGTGGCTAACAAGGAAGAAAGGGCAAACTGATATATTCTAAATTGGATTGCAGTTGAGTTCATCGTGAGGGATGAAGGACTGTAATGTTCTTTCATTTGTATTTGTTAATACAATACTCATACGATTGAATTTTTAAAATGTTATAAATATTTAGTTGTAGTTTTTTCTATTATAACGTATGCACGTTCGATGATTATAAAAATGTAGAGAGTGATTCTTACTAAAGATCCACTTGTTTAGTAAATGATAATAGCTTCCCTAAGAGAAAATATTTTTTGTATAAAAAAAGTAATTTTAAAAATTAGTACATATGCAAATCACGAAATTGAATAAAAATATACGAGGTATCATTTAAAAGTAAGTACCGTTTCGAAATTTCGCTGCGATCGACAGTCCACGCATATACATTGTGATCCTTGATCTTGTCCACAAGTCATAGGAGCCATTACAACTACAATCGACCGTGTTTCCCTGTTTTGAGCGTATTTAAAATTAATACTATGAGTGATAGAATGGCGAGGAAGTGGGTTAGAGCTTTAAAAGATGGCCGCAACAACGTTCATGATGAGAAACAGACTGGACGACCTTCTGTTATTACTGACGATTTGATGCAAGAAGTTGACGAAAAGGTGGAAAAGAACAGGCCCTTCATGATCTCATGTTTTTGTTCTTAAATTTAAAAACTGTTCTGTATGAAACTGACCGTTACATTATCGAAAACGCATCGTTTGTCCGGAAACAATTTGATCATCCGCCATACAGCCCAGATCTAGTGTCCAGTGACTACCACCTGTTTTTGTATTTGAAGAAACATCTCGGAGGTAGGCGCCATGATGATGATGATGATAGCCTCAAAATGACCTTGAATCAGTGGCGGTTATATCGGGCATCGGACTTTTACGACAACGGGATACAAAAACGTTCGATATGATAAATGCCTTAGTAATGGCGGCAATTATGTAGAAAAATCTACCCAATGCTAAGTGGGCATGTAATTTAGAAACTGTTTTAGCTTATAATAATAGTTGTGCGAAGGCTGAAATCTTGGGTGAATGTTTCAATTTTCACAACATGTTTCAACTCAATAACTTAATTAATTCTAGAAATGTTTTTTAGATTTATTTTTTTCCGATGTTGCTGATATTGCTGTCAACTACGCATATGATAAATTATATAATTTCTCAATACATCACAATTCAACTTACGAACAACTTACGATGTAACAGAGTATGATTTTAAGCGAGCGTAATTCGCGGAGATCAATAGTGTCCTATCAGGCATTGACTGGGACAAAACTCTAAACTATGGTGCTATTGATGAAAATACCAATGTCTTTTATTATATATTGTATATAGCAATAGACAGATATGTACCACTTTTAAAGTACAAAAGTGGAAAATTTCCTAAATTGTTTAATAGCGAGCTGATAAAGCTGACAATGAGAAGAAATCTCATCTAAAGTTTAAACAAACGAATTGTATGGACGACTACAGTATTTTTTCCGCTCTAAGAACGCAGTGCAAAACTTGAAATGATTTTCTTTATCGCTGTTATGTTAATAATGTTGAGATCAAAATTAAATCTAATCTCAAAAAATTTTGGAATTAATTTAAAGAATCCTAAACATATGTTCCTCGACAATTCATTGTTGACTAATTTACAGGAATTTGCTAACCTATTTGCCGATTTCTTCTCTTCAGTTTATGTAACTGACAGCGGATTTGCAATATCCACTGCAAGTTTTAAAAGGCAGGTTAATTTTAATAATTGGTTTCCAATTATATTGTCACATGTTTTTGAAGTATTTTTCAAAAGTTGTGTTTATTTATTAGCCAAAGCAATTTATTTGTTATTTCAAAACTCTTTTACTAATGGGCAATTTCCTGCTATGTTGAAAAGTAATGTTATTACTCCTATTTACAAAGCAGGAGATAGAGTAAAAAACTATTGGGGAGTATCCTTGCAATCAACCATTCCTAAATTATTAGATTAATTTGTTATATCTCAAGCGATTTTTGCTACTAAAAATGTCCTTATCGATGAGCAACATGGATTTTGTCAGGACAAATCAACAATTACTAATTTATAAATAATTATCATGGCACGTTGAGATGCCGAAACTATAGACAGCAGTAAATAAATTGTGTTATACAAACAAAGTTACAAAGTGTTTATTATTTATACTCAACATGTATAACGAAGTAGAAGCCGCAAAAATCAATAATAATTACCAATTTGTTAACTTCCCAAGCGTTTGTACTTGATGCTCAAGTGGATACGATTCATACAGACTTCTCTAAGGTATTTGACCATGTTAATAATAGAATACTTCTCACTAAACTCCATTCACTTGGCCTGGGCTCATCAATTGTTAAGTGGTTTGAAAATTATTTATTGCATCGGATTTAATAACTGATATGGAGAATATAACCTTCGAGCTGAACTCAACATAATGCTGTATCTCTTAAATAACACCTACGATACCGGTCACATTCCAAGGGATTGGCTCAAATCTACTTTTATAACACTAAACACTTAAAAAACCAAATGGCAAAAAGTGCAACGAATACAGACTCATTAGCTTAATAACTCATACCCTTAAAGTATCCCTGAGAATAATTCATTCTAGATTAAGAATCAAGTTAGAAAAAATCTAAATAACACCCAGTTCAGCTTTAGAGGTAGTTATGGAAACCGAAAATCCATCTTTGCGATACGAGTGCTAGCCCAAATATGTTTGGATCAGCAATGTTTTATTGATTACGATAAAACATTTGACAATGTCAAACATAATAAACTAATAAAGCCATTAGAACTTTCTGGACTTAATGGGAAAGATATTAAAATGATCAAAAACCTACACGGGAAACAAACGGCGAAGATAAAAATTGACGATAAAACAGGACAAACCATCAAAATATCCAAATGAGTCAGACAGAGCTGTGTCCTCTTGCCCCATTATTCAACCTAAATTCTGAACACATCTTCGAGGAATCGTAGAGATGTGCAACAACGGCTTTAAAACGGAACGCGAATCAGTAATCTCCGTTATGCGGACGATACGGTGATACTCGTGGACAACCTAGAAGACCTACAAATAATATTTGATAAGGTAAACACGGTGAGCAGAAAATTAGGACTGAAAATAAACGGAAAGAAAACAAAACCCTAACCATAGAATCAGAACCAATGAAACGAGTACACCGCTTTAAATACCCAGGATACACGTTGAACGATAAATGGAATAACGAGGCGGTGATTAGGACTGAAATCGAGATAGCAAGATCGTCAACTATTAAAATGAGAAGAAAGCTATGTGATCGCAACCTAAGTTTGGGTACCCGATAGCGAGCAACAAAAAGTTACGTGGTATCTACATTACATGCAATGGAGGAGTGGCTCCTAAAATATCAACAAACTTTCGAAATGTGGATTTACAGACGCATACTAAGAATATCTTGGGTAGACAAAGTAACAAACGCTGAAGTACTTAAAAGGATAAACAAAGAACTGAAATTACTAAAACAATAAAGCAGCGGAAATCAGCCTATTTATGGCACATACTACGTAACGATAAGTACGCATTGTTACAGCTAATAGTAGAAGGCATTTGAAGAAGCATAGGCCAGAAAAAACAATCGTGGCTGAAAAATCTCCGCTAATAGTTTCAAATACCTAAAACCGCAGTAGTAATTCATATAGTGCAAAATAGAGAAGTATATAATTAATATATTGGTGGTCGCCAATCTTCGATAGAAAATTGCACAGAAAGAAGAAGAAGGGCGAGTGGCGTAATGGAGTTGATCTTTAATGGCAATTCCTTTGTTAATTTTACTAACAGCATATTCTTTTCATCATCACAACAGTTATGTCGTATAAAAAACAAAAAATTATAGCCGCATGTTATTCCTAAGAAGCCATTTTCTGCACTTCACTTCACAGAAGTGTCAAACCGCGCTTGTAACTGTTGGATGACGCCGCGTGGAAGTATTAATCAAGAGAGGTCTCAGAGTAGCCTTCTGGCGTCTTAACGGGATACTATAAGTAGTTTTTGTGTTCACCCTCGTATACCAAGGTGCTATTGTCTATTATAAATAAAACATCTAGTAGCCTTACATGCCATTAATCTCTGGGGTAGGTTAAATAACGATATAAAAAATATATTTTATTTTGACATTTTAATTATGATTATTATTAATTGCTAATTTTTAATAAACCATTCTGTACTTCATTCTTAAACGTATATTGATATTTGCCATCAATATTGTAAAACACTTGATTAATTATTTCATACCTCTGTTAAAATAAGGAACAACGTTTTATAAATATTATCGTAATTATTTCCGTTCCCTATTCTGTTTACCTTTCGAGACTGAATATTTTACACCCAGAGAAATTAAAATAATCCCATGCAAATTCAACCGATTCAACGATGACAACCCTCATAATGATTTTGGTAATTGTGCATTTACATTTAACAGCGCTCTGTGCACAGTTTACAGCAGTAAAAATTCCTGACATACTTTCTGTTGTAGCGACCAGGCCGGCAAACAGCTCCTCAGGAAGTAATAATTCGCAATGTCTAGAAAGAAGCTCCCAAGGCTAAAAGCACTACGGGCAGGTAAAATTTTTTAATCGCGCCCCCGCCGTTAGAATAAATCTAGAACGTTTTCGTGCTTTGTAAACACTGACGTTTAAAAGAAAAGCCCCTGATTTTAAATTCTGTCTCTTGGAAATTGAAAATTTAAATTGTGCGGATTTAATCAAAAATATTTAAAGAAAAATAAATATTTTTGTTTTTTTTTGAAGACGGGCAGAATTAAAAGTTTTCATCATTCTCATTTCGAATTAGAATTTACATCTTAGCAGGCAACATAAATCTTAATTATTCATGTTATACTAATAATAAAGATTTATATGCAAACTTTTAAAAAGTTTATCGTGTGATTAAATTATAATTTACATAATTGTCTAAATAAGTCTGTTTATCATTAGTTGATTGTTACTTAATTGATGTTCTTAAAGGTGCGTTTATTATGTTAAATATTAAAATAGTTAAAAATCCTAGTTGTTACAAAAATACCGAAATTTTGACATCATAGTAAACGTAGAAACTAAAAACAACTTCAACGTTAATTAACGACGGTAATCACTATATAGTGTCATCGCGAAATCAGGTTTAAAGTTTGATATTGTGCTGGCGGATTCGATAATGAAATTTAGAGGGGAGCGACGCTTCTACGAAATTAATATTTATGCGGTTCTTGATCAACGAAGGCACTTGTATGCTCCGTTATTATTTATAGTAAACGTATGTTTAATTAACGAAATCATGACGATCCATCATAGGGCGTGTTCGTCACCCTACGCCCGAATTAGAAATCACGTCTTGCCAGATGCCACAAATGTTTCGTCGAATTATCCATATTATATCATTAAGACGAAACGCTGTCAAATAGAAGATATTTTTTATCGCTCTTTCCTCTTAATTTCCTTTTTGATATATTTATCGTGCCCTATTATTAACTTGATTAAACAAACTAATCTTTTAATGCAAAATCTTTTGAAGTAAATTATTAGGATAGTAAGGATCGAGATACGATTAAGGTGACATCTATTGTCTTAACCCTGCATTGATTTTCTTAATTGAGTAAACAAACCACCTACAATTAAGGAATTGTCAATAGCAACAATTAATAATTACAATCGTAAAGATTAAATGATTAAACGACCGCTGACAAGACTAGAATAGGTCGAAACTGGTCGGTAGATTTTGTTAGGATAGTAAGTGTAAGAAACATAAAACTAAAAATTATATTTTAGTTATTATTATTTGACGAAAGCATTTTTTAATCTAATAACTAACAATAATTATTATTTCTAAAAGCTTTTACGAGTAATTTTGTAGTCAAGGGCGAAAAAAGATAATAGTTAAAAACGGGTTTTAAATATTACTTACTGCAGTGATTGAACTAACAACAGTTTCTGCATATATTTTGATGGTATGTGTATTTAGTAAGCAAAAATAGAGATCGTACAAAACATTTTGTATATCTTTTAGAAGTTAGTTGTGTGTGTGAATAGTTTGTTTGCGGTCTTAGTAATCCATTAATTTTCGAAGCAATTCATTTACTGGTTTATAAGGGTTAGTATTGAATGCCTGTTATGTTTTTAGGTAATGAGTAAATGTATCTCCTTTCCAGATCTAAAATAAGGCGGGTACGTCATTATATGCAATCGAGTACTATGTCTAAAATCGTGATAATGTCTTCATAGCACGTCTGCCATTTCGGTTAATGATTCCCATGCATAAAGAAATTAATTTCCGTAATTATTTTCATTACTTATTTTATTGCATTCGGACACATTGCCCCGTTCCGGACACTCGATTGTTATTATTTTAATTGAAGTGTGGAATTCTTGGTCTCGCTTATCGTTTCTTCCACAATTACGGCCGAGCCCTGCTCCACATTCGGTCCGCTTAATTTCGATTTTGTTTTGGATAATTTTTCATAATGGGCGCGCTTCTGGTAATTATGAATATTATCCGGCGAGATCTGTTCAAATTTAAATTATTAATGGCCCCGACTTCCGGTCAACACTCGCACGTTAGGTGTGGTCAAGTTATGTACCCATTATTATACATGCATAGGAAATAATTTATTTTTTGTTCCGAACAACACTTCATTTCATACCGAACATTTTTTACAACGTCAAGATGTTATCGCCGGCCGAAAAATTCGCCTCGTTTTTGCCCTCCCACGCGCTTATCAATTAGATTTTACGTTATAAATAACGTGAATCGTATGTGCTCTGCCATAACGTGGCCGACGTCGGTGTTTCGGTAATTCCGAATGAAATTAACCTAAATAGGAATCAAAATTGGTAGCGTTTACTATTCGACGCTTCTGATTAGAGCTTCGGCAACCGCGGCTGTTATGGTTTACTGCCAAAATTTATTTGAGTTATACGTATGTGGGATTACATATACAAGGCGAAACTTCGCAGTTCCCTATTTCGGGGAACATAACGTACCCAAGCAAATTAGCATCTCACGCAATTGCTTCGTACATTAGGATAATTTACGGTGACACATTAAAAATATTAAAACCAATTTAATGCTTTAATTAAGTCACCAATAATTCAAAACATGTGAATAATTTTAATTTAACAGCTATATTAGCCTTATTAGATAACATAAAAGTGGTATGTATGGTGTGTTGTTTATTTGCTTTTTCATAAATTTTTATATATTGTTTCATTTGTTGCCAAATTTATGTATAGTTTAAAAAAAATGAATATTTAAATAAATCATCATCATGAATATTAATAATAATTATTATTATAATAAACATTACAGAAATATTAACATGTGATTATAAATTGTGTACGCGTGATGTTCCGTAAGGAAGGGTAATTAGATAACTCAGCTCCCTGTCCAGTGGCCACCCCTAATATAAGTAGCTCGTGTTAGCCGGTAACTCTTATTTTCCCTTAGAGGAATGAGCATTGATCAAGATCACGCTATGAAGACGGGGGTGTTAAGAGAGGAGTTTTTAATTACGACCACACAAAAATATAGCAGCACTTAAAAGGGGCGCGCACCCCCGAAATGGAGTGAAACATTAGGAGTTGTAAGGAGTTACGGGGGCGAAATGAAATGGGGCAACAGGAGAGAGAGGATGGAGGAAAACTTTCGGCGGGGATTAGCGTGCACCAACCTGGGGCTGAGTTTTCTTTGTCAATACAAGACTTTAATAATATACACACTAACTTTCCACACAAACACGGTGATATCATCTACAAATAATTCGACGGGCGCTAACTACATTTCATTGGCAGAAATAATTTTTTTCCGTCACTCCCCGAACATCACAAACATCGCAAGTCTCATATTTATTAACTTGTTAGATATGTATTGATGCCACTAACAGTGATGTACCTCCCCTGTGGCATTTTATCCCATGCAACCTGTATTTTTTAATCAATAGCCAAATGATTTAATCCTATTAAATTACTAGATCTAAAATATTTTTATACTACTAGTCGTGATTATGCAAAATGTAGTCTCCATTTTAATATTCTCAACACTAAGAAGGGGTAAGATTTTTTTGATCAAACTTAGCACAAACAAACCAAGCCACCTTCATGCTGCTATGAGGCATAGACTATAGATGATCAGAAACGTCGCAGAAGAGGACCTGAAATCAAAGAAGAACAAATGAGGTTCAAGACCACCATCTTGGCTTATGTCAACAAGAGACCAATTCTTAAGTAACAGTACTACTATCAGCATGGACTAGAGAGAACCAGAAACGTCGCAGAAGAGGAACTGGAGAACAAAGAAGAACAAATGATCAATTCTTCAGTACCAGATTAATTTCCGATCAATGTAGGTAACGAAAGTTACCCTTTTAAACGGTTTACCGCAGAATCAGAATCCTATCAGCAGTTAGTGGTTACACAAGGCGTGTGTTACCACTAACGGCTCAACATCGACAGGGCTGCAGGTTTTGACTGGACTGATACCTAGAATATCATACAGTGATGTTTAGTAATGAATTTCAATTATGTTTGTCAATACATGATGGCTGTATAAGAGTCAGACGAAGGGGTGAAGAACGACTCAACATAGAATTTTCTCACAACTGTGCATCAAACTATGGAGGGCTATAACTTATGAAAGTAGGTATCATAAGGTACTTATCCGAGGCGATATAAACGCATAGAGATATGTGGGTGAGGTGATAGAACCGCATATTCTCCAGTTTTAACTTTGATAATGATCCGCAATTACCGAAACACGTGTCAGTTATCTGAAAATAAAGAAATGGAACATAACAAGAGTTTTACTTCTACTAATTCTCATATTCTCCGTTTCTTCAGCAGTTGGAAGATCCACTAATCCAATAAAACAATACCCAATAATATTGCAAGAGTTTCTATGGATCGATTTGCAGATGATAATGCCTATCCGATCTTTCGCCCATCGAGCATATATTTAAAACTCGATATAACTTTAAAATAGTTTGTTTTAAAATTTTGTACGGAGCAAAAACTAAACAAGCAATTTTCTCATATCAATTATTGTTATTATTATTATTATTCATTAATTAGATCGACGTGTTTTACTATAATGGAGTTAATTCTAATAAAACACTTCCTTGGTTCTATTTTAATGCTATGAGCAATTATTTACATAAAACTAATCATTCACATTACACAAGACTTTGATCTATTGAGGTTATCTAATCATTTTCCGGCGTGTTTTATTAATAAGATATACGTCATATTACTACACACAAGTGTAAATTTTAATGAATTTATTAAATCTCTATTTATACAAAATATATTAATATAATAAAAATAAATATACATACAAAAATTATACATTAGGTTTGGAGTAATAAAAGTTACGCATAACAATTTTACAATCAAATTTTTAGTTTAAACATACTTAATTTTGATATATAAAAATAAATTTGTAGCGGAGTTGTCTTTAATGTAATGCTAAAATTCTTATCAAAAATAATTCATTTTATAATAAACATTATAAAAATACTGTTAAAATTCGTCCTTGCAGTGATTATCATTAATTTGTTTTAGTGTAGTTAAACCCTGATATTATTTCGACTTATATATTATTTCCATAATTTAATTAAACAATTAATTCGGCCGCATAAATAGACATTATTGGATTCGTTTGATTGAAACTAATTGATAGCGCTAATCGATTATTTACGATTAAATAGAACCATTAATCAGTAGCACGGATAGACGTATAAGAGACCTAATAACCGCCTGATATTACGGGATATGACGTACAATATGTGCGCAATAATGATATTTACCCTTGTACGAACAAATAAATCGATGCTGATTGCATTTTCGAGAATTAATTTTCTTTTTGTTATGCATTAGATTAAATTAAAACTATTTTTGTCGTAAACATTATTTTTCTTCTATAATTATCATCAAATTTATGATTAGTGTTACAATTAACAGGTGCATTATTAAATACTATTGCATACAAAATTAACTCTCTGGTTGATTGCTTTTATTTGTAGATGTTGTTTGACGATTTTTTCTCGTTTACGATCTTTTAAAAAAAAAACTCTTTTTTAACGTTCTTCCTTTCTTTCTGTTGGTCATTGTCATGGTTTTATAAGTACATATTTGTGTTTTCTTTCTAATTCGTTCATTTCTTATCCCTACCATTCATCCGTTCTTCTGGTTAATAGGTTTTATTTGTTGATTTCGTTTAATGCTATTTTGTCCAGCTTTTCCTAAATAATCTCTTTTTGCGTTCATCCTCCCGTTCTGTCATTTTGCCATCGTCAAGGTTTCGCTACTACACTTTTATGTTTCCCTTCTCACTCTTTAATTTCATGTCTTACAGATTAGAATGGAAAAACATTCTTCAAGAGTGAACTCCGCCTCTCGGCTGCCGAAATTCTTTATATGTTTTTGTTTACTTTTTTATTTATTTTGATTTTTTATTTATAAAGCAAATCTCTTAAAGTGATAACAAATAAATAAATGTCGAGACCATTTTATTCATCCTCATATCATTTTCTGGTTAAGGTAAATGGAGAAGTTCTAAGAAAGGTATCAATAATGTTACGAACTTTATGAGTAAAGTTGACAAGGTATTTATGTATGTGATAATTCGTAATATTCGAAAAATGTTTACACCTTGGTATAAAATCAAATTAATTCCATGAAGATATTGACCTTCCCCTAATATCCCTTTTTATAAACAAATTTTCAGACGCTGATTTAATCTTCTACTGATCAAGTAGAACAGACTTTTAAACAACAGAGAAACCCAAATAAAACAAAAGTTAATATTATAATATAAACAAAGATATTCATAAACTGATACACGAATACATAGAGGACCAATAGATTAATACTTGTTAGGAAATTGATAAACTAAAACGGAAGATACTACTGAAATTTCCAAATAGAAAAAGACTGAATATTTAAAAAAAAATTGACTCAATTATGAACGAGAGGGTTAAGAAAGCTATTGAAATAGCCACTTTATTCGCAGATTATTTTGTTATGCAACAAAAACAAACAATGACACATTGGTTAACTCTACTGGCAGCAGAGCCATTAAAGTAGCATTGGGCGAGAGTGGAAGATCAGGTGGATGTGAACTTGAGCCTTTCCATGTCGAAATTTTAGTATACATTTATTGAATTATTTGTTTTTCAAAATTGTTATATTGTCACAATGGATAAATAAATAAATATCAATATCATCATATCATATCACTTCAATTGCTGAAATTTTTCAATCAAAACCTATGACTCCACCTCTACCCCGAACTACGGCGTAAAAGAGGACGATAATTATAACATATTGGGAGAAGTAATACACTTGTTATGTTCCATTTGTTTATTATCAGGTAACTGACCCGTAAGGACCGAAACACGTGTCAGTTACCTTATAGTAAACAAATGGAACATAACAAGTGTATTACTTCTCCCAATATGAAAATTTGGTTCCATCAAGAATGTAGCAGAACAAGTATCGAATTTATTAAAAAAAGAATTATAACGGTCTGCATAATGGTAAAAACACAACACCCGGTTATTATAACGTTCTATGATCCATATCAAAAACTTTACCCGATCGTATCCACAAGTATATAATCCGAATCCTTCCTTCATAAATAGTCACCAGGAGTGGAAGCAGGACATAATTACTTGCATAATCAGACAAGACGTCGACCCTTCGAAGGTTATTGGCTACAGGTCAATCACGCTACTTCCGGTACTGGGAAAATATTCGAAGCAATCATACAAAACAATCTCGAAGATGACAATTTTCACGCTAGCTCTCCGAATCAATTCCTCTTCCAACAAAACAGATCTACTCATCTTCTCTTAACCATTACCACCTTCAACAGCCAAACAGCAAACCTCAAAGATCGCAAAGATCGCAAAACCGCCACAATCTTTCTCGATATCCAAATTGTATTCGATTCAGTGTTGCATAGAAATTTTCTGTTTAAATACAACTCCTTGTCTATTTCACTACATAAAAAGACAAAAGACAAGCTGAACTATGCATTCTGGCCGAAAACTGCGATGAACCAATGTACAAGAAACTCGTGACCGCTTTATGTTCTGAGCATGAAATCCCTCTGGTCAAGGTAGATAATAACAAGAAGTTTGGCGAGTGGGCTGGACTTTGCAAGATTGACAATACTGGCAAGGCCAGGAAGGTGGTTGGTTGCTCTTGTGTCGTTATCACAGATTATGGTGAGGAATCCCAGGCCTTAGATGTTCTTAAGGATTGTCTAAAGAAATAAATATAAATATAACATATCATATTCCTAATTGATAATGTTTTAAATAATAGATCTCTCAATATCAGAATAGGTAATTCCCACTTTACGTACATTCCTATCACAGCAATGTGTCCCACAACTTTCCCCTCTACCCCTACTCCTTTATAACATCTTCGTTCCTAACATGTATAATTCAAATCCCAAATATTCTGATCCCAGTATTGTTTACTATTTGCCGATAACACAACACTTATAGCCCATGGTAACTGCGGGGGTTGATCGACACACTCCAACACTGGTTTGCAAAGTGGAAAATATCTAGGAATCCTAATAAATCTTGTCTTTTCATCGGTCTTCACCGTGCATCCATATCTCCACGTATCACATTATCCACAAAGTGTAAGTATTTTGGAATTACCTTTAATCCGAAACTTTCCTTCAAACCCCATTCCCAAATCCTTAATTTAAGAAATTGAAAACGGAGCCAGACATTTTAGACGTACTACATACAAACAACAAGGTTCATCTATAAATACAGCCGTAACAATTCAGAAAACGATATTCCAACGTCTGATGCACTATGCTGCAATCCTTTTCCTATACCCTCGTCCTCCCGTTCTTAGAAATTTGCAGGTGAGTGAACGATCAGTCCTTCCTTCATATTTATCAAAATTAAGACAACCTGATAATCCCTTATACAACCTCCCCAAAACCCTACTTAACCAAAAACTCCAAGTAATTCCGAAATCGCCTTGAACGACTTTCTAAAAAGCTTGCCATAAACGCATTCTGAAACACCTACATTTACCGTTTAATCCTTCACAAACTTCTAGACTTAATCATCCAACTCCTGAAATTTTTCAAATTATAACATGATTCACCTTCATTTCTACCATCATATCATAACATACATTAATATATTTATTATTTTTATTAACTACACTTATACTTTTATCTCCATATGCAAGTTTGCAGTTGTAATTAAAAGATATATTATTTATTATTTTGTATAAAGAAATTTAGCGATCCTTCCGCTATTCTGTTTTAAATTGTTTGTATTTGCAGATATTGTTTGATGTTATTTTATCCAGTTTAACGATCTTCATAAGGAATCTCTTTTTATAGGTTTATCCTTTCTTTCAGGTTTTACATATTAGGGTTGCATATTCTAGGAGAGATCTTACTAATGTGGAATATAGTAAGTTAAATACTTCAGGGCTAAAGTCTTTCGGGAATCTTTGTACAAAACCTTGAGTAAAAAGAAGTTTACTATAGAGAAGTATTGCCAAATCTTTTACTTGCGGAACGGAATTAATAATATAACCATTAATTTTAATAAATTTGATGTTTGTTACCAAAAATCATGTGGTAGCATTTGTCAAGGTTAAAATTGAAACAATTTGACATGCATCATAGAATATCTACAAGGTCTAACTGAAGATTTTCAATATCATATTCACTTGTAACTGCTTTAAATATTTTTAGGTCATCGGCAAATAATAAAACTTACGTGATGGAGTCTATCAGATTATTAACCCGTCGAGTACTGAATTATTTGTAGATTTGTATGCATAAATAACGGATTTAATTTGTTGCTCTATAGATTAATACGTAAAAGTAACACATTTTATTTGGAAAGCACGCTAGTAATTGGTCCTGTTAATAAACAACAGGATCGGTCCACATTGTGATCCTGATATTTATTGATCAGATTGCGGATTTTGTTGGTTTGAGAAGATAAGGGCGGATATGCTTCTTCGACCTAGGATGTTTGGGATTAGACTAGAAAGACCGGCCGTGAAAGCGCCCTTACTTTAGTACTACTTCGCTGGGATGGTCATAGAAGAGATGAAAGCATTTCTTAATGGTGATGGGAGTAATTTTGATCGATTAGAAATTCCTTATATAGGTTATGGAAAGTTTTATTTGCATGTGCGTTTTAATTACTTTGAAATGGTTGGACGGAACAACGATATTGGATAAAAAAATATTGAGTCATAATTTAGCAGACAACAGAACAGAGTTATATTTCTTCCTTCACAAGTTTATTTTTTGTTAAATAAACATATATTTCAAGTACTAAGTAACCATTAGTGTA
The DNA here is from genome assembly GCA_963969525.1 of Ontholestes murinus. Taxonomy (NCBI): domain Eukaryota; kingdom Metazoa; phylum Arthropoda; class Insecta; order Coleoptera; family Staphylinidae; genus Ontholestes; species Ontholestes murinus. Next base: position 16,403,691 of record OZ018399.1, read on the forward strand.
TTCAGTTCTGGAAATAAACATTGAAACTTAACAAAATCTTTTTTTAAAGATTATTGACATAACTCGTAACGAATTGAAGTTAGAGATTAATTTTGATCAAATATTTTTATTGACTCAATATTAAATGAATAATATGAATATGAAATTTTTAAAGTTCAAACTTCAAAAGTTTCTGAAAATTCAATGGAACAATGTTTTTAAAGCATCAAGAAGTGTAGTACTCTTCTAAATATATCTCAAAATTAGGTCAGAAGAATTCGATTACATTCAAGTTAGCTTTCCATAATTAAAAAAATCTGGTCAACAAAATTCCTTTTTAAGGTTATGTCAAAATGAATTAAGAAATCTATTTAGAACTATGGTAAATCTACAATTGTATACTAAATGGTAACGCCTTGAAATGCTTAGTATGAATATTAGTAGTAAATATGATTAAAAGAGTATTTTATTTAAATTAAACTGTTTCTAATATAAATTTATAGAATAAACTGTTTGTTATATATTTTTATGAAAATATAATCAGACGAGCTTTCATAATATAACCGAAACGCAATTCGTGTATTAGAAAAAATATAAAATAGACGGAACTCAGTAATAAATTCACATTGAAACGAATTGTATGTATGCAGAAGTGACGTCACCGATCAATAACAAATCTTGTATAATTAGCGTGACGACCTCAAATCATGCCTTTCGTATGATTCAGCACAGCCTCTTATTACGGCTTACCGGGAAGTGCAGGTGTGCAATAATTTTAAGAAAATTTTAATGTGGTTTTTAATGTGATAACTTTATCACGTTGATAATTTTAAAAATACCATAGTTTTCGTCAAACTATAACATGAGTCACAAAATTACTAAACTTCTCTGACTAATCACGGTGATATTAAATTTTACATCTTGAATTTTGGAGACGTTCACTTCGTAGTACATTTTTTATGAATAACAGAAAAACGTTTAACTTTTTTATAAAACACTTTGTGACTATAGTCCAGTTGGATCTTCCGTCCTACGTCACCAAATATCGCTTCGAGAAACGACACAAAAACATTCAGTCTGATAAAGTAAACCAAATGCGTTAGAAAAAGAACTTTTGTCGTTTTTTGAAGCGATAGTTTGTGACGTACGACGGAAGATCCAACGGACAGACTATAGTTTCGAATTACACAGTAATCATTATCAAACTAAGTTTGAATAATGATTACTGTGTAATTCGAAACTAGTCACAAAGTGTTGTATAAAAATAAAAAGTAGTATAAAAAAGTTAAACGTTTTTCTGTTATTCATTAAATTTTACAATTATAATTTGCATTATAGAAACCACCAAAAGTTTATATGCTCACTACATCGTACATTACACAAAATTTCCCATTTGTCGTTCTAATAATCTATCAAATTGACAAGCTAACGAAAAGACACACACGTGAGTATTTTTACACTTAAATAATACATCCTGTAACCAATAAGGCAGAATTTGAAGCTCTTAGTACTCGAAAAGAAACAGTAAGCATATAGAAACTAATTCATATATAATAAAATATTTTAAAGTAAATAACTTTTGTATCATTCAATGTATCTCGAGGTATGACCCAGAGAAGTAGTTGTTTCAATAAGTAATTTTTTTTTGTAGTCTTAGTAAGACTCATTGTTGTAGATTTACGAAATGTTTTCGTATTTTTAAGTTATTAATTCATATCTTTTTAAATTTTTTTATAATCCAATCTTAGGATCATATAAAAAAAATGCAATTAATTTGTTAAACACGATATTGTTCTAATAAATGATATCGAGATTATAATATGAATTATTATTTTACAAATAAGTAAACAAGTTTGGGTAGGAACATCATGTTATTCGCTTACGAGGACAAAATTGTCAGTTTCATAGCATTATATAATCGATTTGACGTTATTACGACTAAGAAAATTAATTGGGCAACGTCATGCAAGGAGATTATTACTTGAGTTTTGAGGAATCTTGCCCCCCATTAAATATATACATTATAAAAAGTAATTAAAAACAGCGAATAAATTCCTGTTAATTATATATTTTTATTGTAATTGTATGTAGATAAAATGCACCCCAATATTCTATAATAAGAAAATAATTGCGTATAACAATTAATTATTCTCAGTGATACATCATAATATTATTGATCAAACCACTAATCACTAATAAATATATGTATTGCGGCAAAATATATACAATTTTCTTACAATCAAAATGTATAATGAATGCAGCTTGTGAAAGGAGTCCATTTTCTACCTGCATTTAAATATTTTAATGATAATAAAACCTGATATGTAAAATGTATTGTTATAATTCATATATCTATTTAAAAAATCTAATTGCGCCGCAATTAGGTTAAATACGCGAATTTACAAATTGAATTTCCTCAGTCGCGAAGGATTAACATAATTATTTAATAACTCGAACTTTTACATTAAAAGTACGATGGCGGATAATGAGTTTGTGCTCATACAGAAATACCAGAGGTAATTACTTGATTTACATAGGTAGGTATAGGTGAGGTACAGCGGTGTAATAGACCCAATTAAGTGATCTTGCAACGACATAAATTAATAACGAAAGCAAATAAATAAGACAATTAATGAATATGGATTTTCTCACTTTTTTTTCTTACCATATGGACGTCATAATTAATCAGTCAAATGTGAAAGTGGCCTACATGTGTATGCGAAAGAATGGCCCTTGCCAATAATCTGTAATGCTTTATTAGACATCCTCTATATGTGGCCAATAATTTAGAATTAAATATTACAACCAATTCTGTAAGTCATTCGCACTGCTTAGAATATGATTAATTATATATACACGTGAGGTTGTAAAGTAAGAACCGCTCTCCACGCATGACGTTATCCGCAATTATTTTGACTATTATCGTTTTCAGAAGGTATTTTTGACTCTCAAGTTTATAGTGATAAGAAATATTGTGCAGCAATGCAATAGTAAAGCTAAGCCGTGATTGGATTTTCTAATTGCAAAAACTCATTTTAAAATCCATCGGTAACGAGTGTTGCATCAAAGAAATAGCAGAAGAATGTATTTTTTTGGGAAAAGCATATTTTTAATATAACAATAAATATAAATCATCGCAATAATTTCACAGCCAAGCGAACACACAAAATAAATGCTGAAGATTTAAGTAAGATAAATCAAAAGATTTTCGAAAAATTGAAGAATACATGCTGGAAAATTCAAAATAACTAAAAGAAACATTTTTGAATATTACTAGAATTAGAAAAAAAATAATAAAAACTTCGTTAAGGGATTTTAAATCTCTAGAAAACGATTTTAGAAAATTTTGAGAGAATAAGTAACGATAAATGATAAAAATTATTGCTTAGCCATTCATTAAGTCCTGAGAAAATTTGCTAAAAAATATTAGAACCAACGAAGAAAATTATCGCAATTTGCAAGGAAGATCCGATAAAATAAAACAAAAATTTCATGGAAAACTAAGAAAAATTATTATGAAACTCTAAACTCTCAATGAAAATTTTTTCAAGTTAAGATAGGTGTTTCTAGACAAATCTGATAAGTTAGTACAAGAAATATTGAAATATCATTGCAAAAAATGGATGGAAATTCCATTAATTAGAAAAATTAAATGCTAGAAATTCCAATTAAATAAATTAAACAAACTAAAGGAAAATAGTGTAAGATTATAACTGTAAGAAGAATTTCTGCAAAATACTAAAATTGGAAAAAGGATTTTAGAAAACTTCGACAAAATAAGGTAATAGGGACTAATAATTCTATAAATCTCAAGGAAACGTTTCTTGAAAATTACATGAGAATTAAAATTGAATAATAAAAAGTATATTCCATTATTGGATTTAAAAGCAAAGTTGGAAGAGCACCGAGAAATGTAATAAGCGAAGACTCAAGGCAGACATACAAGAGGAGAGCCACGATTCAAATAGATTTTGATTTAAAATTGCCATCGGCAGTTCTTAAAATGTGGAAGAAAAATTACTACGTGGTAAATTATGATTTAGTTTAGTGTTTAACAATTTAATTATTACATAAAATATATAACAAAGAAAAAACCTCTAGCATAAACAATGAAGAAAATTTTCGAAACTATGGAACACATTATCGCAATTTGTAAAAAAAAATCGCTTATAAATTCCAATAAATTAAAACAAGAAATGCTGGAAATGTCTAGAAATATCAAACTAAAGCGGAAAAATGATTAAGTGTTTCCATATATTCTTCGGTTTTTGAGGGCTGAAATAAAACAAGTTTTTTTTGTCATACAAAGGATGAATTGTAATCAATGATATATTCTGTGTTTTTATTAATGACCTCTTGCCATCTTTCCAAAAATTTCATTATTCTGGTCTCATAGAAGGTCCGGGGCTTAGAAGCGAAAAACCTGTCGAGGTACGTTTTCACAGCTATCTGATTAAATCGTTCGCTAATTAGATAGCCCGTTGAGAGAGTTTTGCAGGGACCGGAACAAATGGTCCTCAGATGGTGCAAGGTCCGGAGATTATGGTGGGTGGAGCAAATTATCCCAGTAAAGTTGCACATTTTTTCGGTAAGTGATTATTGCGGTGTGGTGTCTGGCGTTATCATGGTGGAATATGACCTTTGCGATTGACCAGTTCTGGACGTTTCTGTCGCAATGCTTGGTTCAATTTAGTTAGCTGCGTGCAGTAGATCTCCGAATAAATTGATTTTCCTCGAGAAAGCAACTCGTAAAACAGCACACCATGACATATATAGTCTGTTCGTTGGATCTTCCGTCGTACGTCACAAACTATCGCTTCGAGAAACGACGCAAAATATTCAGTCTGATAAAGTAAACCAAATGCGTTAGAAAAAGAACGCACTGTAAAACTTTCGTCGTTTTTTGAAGAGATAGTTTGTGACGTACGACGGAAGATCGTACTATATGTATAGCAATATCTTCGGATGCAAGCCGGTCTTCGGGGTGGTATTCGACGGCTCGCCAGCGGTTCCTCACGATCTCTTGCACAGTATCTTGTCGTAGACGATCCACTTTTCGTCGCCAGTAACTATTCGTTTTAAAAACAGTTCGCTTTCGTGTGGCTTGAGAAGTGAATTGCAGATGGACATGCGTTTAGCCAAGTTCTCCTTGGTCAATTTGTGTGGCATCCAAACGTGGAGGCGGGATACGTAGCCAAGATGTTGCAAATGCTTTTAAACGGTTTCTTGCCATATTTCAAGTGTCTCCGCAATCTCTCGCACCTTTAGTGTCCGGTCTTGCACAGCCAGTGCCTTGATATCAGCCAAATCAACCTTTATATGCCGACTGCTGCAGGGTCCATCTTCAAGACTCTTATCTCCGGAACGAAATTTAGCAAACCATTTCTGAGTAGTAGGTTCTATTAAGGAATCGTCACCATATACGCTGCATATATTTCAATGAGCCTTCGCAGCTCGCTTGCCTTTCTTGAAATAATAATGTAAAATATGCCCAATATGCCCAAAATGCACCTTATTCTCCGACATGTTCACATGCCTCTAACACAAACAAATCTAATGTCAATGAAAAGAAAAGAAAACAGGTGAAAAGAGCGAACTGTCCTCTTTTCAAAACATATTTTAATTTCCCGATTAGGCAACTAGAACCGCAGATATTAGGAAAACATTTGCACTATTAACAAAAACCGAACGAATAAATGGAATCACCCAATATTTAACTGTGAAAGAACATTCAGGCAATTTGCCACAGGAATTTTTAGAAAATTTTGATAAGGTATGTTAAGATATAGTGGATTTTTTTTAATATCAATAAAAAAATCAGGAAATCATTGAACATTCTTGAAAAATGAAATGAAAATAGCTGAAAAGTTTAAAAATTTTAGAAGAAATTGATGGAAATTCCAATAAATCAAATAATCCTAAAAATGAAAAGGGACATGCTAAAAAAATCTAAATATCTAAAAGTCGACTCCTCAAAAATACTAGAATTTAAAGATAAGCTTTATTAAACTCAATATAATAAGGCAATAGATACCAGAAATTCTAAAATTTCGAGGAAACATTCTAATTTAAAAAAAACGGGAAAATGCTAGAAAATGTATGAAGAAATATTTCTATAAAATGTTCAGGGTTTGCTTATTATTATAAAAGAACTGTTATATGTAACATTTACTTACCTTCTAGTGTAGAGAATTTCACAGTTGTTCTACATCTATCGCAATAATGACGGTCGTCCGTTGTCCTTAATGTTGGCCTTTACCTTCTTGATAGTATCGTAGGGTTCGATAGTCTTGGAAAATTAACCTCTACTACTTTGGTAAAATCTATTCTATTCCCTTGACTTCGATTTTTGACCTTCACATTCTTAATAGTATCGTAGGCTTCGACCTCAATAAGGGTGGTTTTCCTAGGTAATGTATTAACAAAAATCAAACGAAGAATAACAAAGAAACGTTAGAAGAATTGAATTAAACTATTCTACACGAAGATGCAATGAAAGTTTTACAAAATTATCTCAAAATTACCTGAGCTATAATTACTAAGTCATGCATCTAGATGATAATGCATCATGTGGTGTGTTTTATCACCTTCGACAGGTTTATCATTCAGAGCTTACAAACTGCTTTCAAAAGTTGGATAAAAATGTATAAGAATTTGAGAAACATTAAATTATAGACAAGTTGATGAAGAAAATGGTTTTGACCCTTACTACGTGGTAATCCATAATTACACTAGATTTAGAATATTGTGGTTAAAACATAGTTATTTTTCAATTCATAGAAAAGTTGCTTGAATAATTTTAAAGAAAAAATAGATCAAAAATTCTAATAAAATAAATCAAACATGCTTAAAATCCTCTAAGAATTTTTTGTAAAATTCTAACAATTTAAAATAATCATTTCTAAAAAATTTCAATAAAATAAACCAAGAAATAGTGGAGAATTATCAAAGAGTAGATAAGAAGTAGCTTAAAAACTCTAAAAATCCGAAACTCCAATATGAAAAATTTTCAAAATATTATATGATAAATTTTAAATTCTAGATATCTAAAAAAAAATTCTGGATAATACTAGAATTTAAAAAATATCTAGTTGTACAGAAAGTTCAAGAAATCTGGAGCAAAAGTTTTTAGAATATTCTTTAAGGATGACATTGAGTTATAACTGAAAAATATTACTGTAAAATTCTAAGACTCTTAGAAAAAACTAGCAATTTTCTGGAAAATAAAATTAAGCAAGAAAATATGTAAAAGAGATGGATATAAATTTTCAAAAAATTGAAGTATAATCAAGTAGGTACCCATCATAAAATCCCTCCACATTCTCCTTCCATCAACATTAATACTACCATAATTCACTCCTCTAATACCTGTAAATACCTAGGCGTCCTTTTTACACAATTACAAACTTTCCTGTACCACCCACGCACAATTAATAAAAACCAAAATCAAAACAAGAGCTCGACATTTTTGTTCGTTAATTTACAAAAGACAGGGCATCTCCACCAAAACAGTCATAAACATATGCACATCGATCTTGATTACAGTGCGATCCTATCTAATAAAATTCGTCCTTCAACACTCCAGCACTTCAACGTCGCCGAAAGGTCAGCGATACATACTCTTACCAAGCTAAGACATCCCATCAACCACCTACACACTCTTTTTAATCTTCTCCTTTACGAAACCCCCTAAGTTGCTCCAATATCCCAATGTATAAATAGCCTTAGTGTAAAATTTGCTAATAATCCATTCAACGTAACTCTCCTCAATAAATTTCACACTCCCCGAAACCCAAACACAAACATCAACCCATCAATTACTCTTCATCATTAATTTGATTGAATTAACATTCTTCATCAATTTAGTATTTCGAATTATTCAGATTGTTAATCCAGCTAGTAACATTATTTACTTTTTTGTTCATAACATAGAGTCAATACAGGACAAAAAGACCGATGGTCGATAGCCCAAACAGACAGACTAACTCTTATTGTTTATCATCAAATTGTATATATTATTCGAATAAAGATGTTATTTTCTCTCTCAAGTAAGTAATATTAGGATTTTTTCTGGATAATATTAAAAATGAAATCCTTCTAGCCAACTCCTACATGACTACCTATGTTATCTCTATCAATGAACGCCTTCTATATAAAAATACCTTCAACCAACACATTTCTCTCTACTGCTTGCGCAGAAATCCTAACCTGATCCCAAAATTTAAACAATATACAGACCCTATTTTAAATGTCAAAAGTGACAGTGACAGCCATTGATACAATACTGCAACGATTTTTAATTATTTCATAATTAAAATGTTGCAATATTTCAAACACTGTACTAGAATTTTGTGCTTCTACAGAAATCGTTTTTCAGTTTTTGAAATCTTGCAACATTTTTATTATGAAATTATTAAAAATCATTGCAGTATTGTACCAATGACTGACACTGTCACTTTTGACATTTGGAATAGGCTCTGTATATTGTTTACTATGGGTATTTGATTTTTAATTTTTTTTTAATCCTCAATTTCTCGACTTTGGTTTGATGAATGGATAAAATCGTTTACAAATTTAGATTCAGAAGAAAATCTCCTTGCGGATCAGTACAAAATATATATACAGTGCTATTTGAAAAAAAAAGTTGATCGTCTTTTGTCAAAAACTGGATGCAAGAAAAAATATCAGTACAGTTCATATTAAAGTCTTTTAAAAATCATTTAATTTGATGTTTTATTTATTCAAATCGGATCAAAAATAAGCGAGATACACCAAAGGTTTTTCGCCAGTCACCCTGTATATATTAAAAAGAAAAAAACCTAGTGGTGCTAAAAATGTCTAGAATTCTCGTGGAAAATTTTGCAAAAAAATTCAAATTAAATTGTAAGTATAGGTAGTACCTTCAACATTTAAATGAATTCCTTTAAATTTCTCATGTTGTTTATAGTCGTATATCTGCTACTTTATTCTGTCAAAATTTTTCAAAACCGAGTGTTAAATTCTATTATTTTTAGCTTTACTTTTATTTATTTAGATTTATATTTTTGTACAAAGTTTTTCTGTAGATTTCTAGAATTTTTTAACACCAGTTCTTTTTCTATTCTAGAATTGTTCATTTTGATGGCCAAACTGAATAATAATAATAATAATAATAATTTTCAAAAGAATAAATAAAGTAGCAGATATACGTAAACATTAAAAAAAGGATCGAAGGAATTAAATTAAACCATGTAGATGGTACCTACTACTTCATTTTGATGGTCAAACTCCTGAACCAATTTTTTTAGACAGTTGAAGGAACTCGATCAGTAAATACTTGAGATGTAGCGTCAGATCCTATAGTATTGATTCTAGCATTATGCGGGAATGCAAAAAAATATAGCAAAATGTAATGAACTATGATTACATATTAAGTCAAGAATATGAAATACACTATTAAATGAAATATTGAGTCTCCTTTCTTCACAAAATTTAATAGACGCAATAACATAACATATATGAATTATATTTTTTTTCTTACCTGAGATGTTTTGTTAAAGTTGATACGTTTAAATAAATAAATAAATAAATTCCATTTAATAGTGTAGTACATCTTCACGTAACTCAAAAATCATTAAACTAAATATGGAATACAATTTGGTTAAATGCAACTTGGGACAGGTTCATATTAAAACGCTGCCAAAGATCAAATAAAGTGTGTAAACAGATGTAGCTTGTTTATCATAGTTGAACTAAGAATACTTAAAAAAAAAACAAGTGCGTAGGTGTTTTTAAATGAACTAAAAGATAGAAACATATTAAAAGTTAAAACATGCTCTGTTAACTATATTAGTAGATACACTGGCTTATTCGCTGAAGATTAAAACTACTAAAACTATAGTTAGGAGTGAATAACGTGTTCAAGAAATGAAGGTAATAAAAAAGATAAATTAAAAAAATATTACATGATACATTGAAGAATATCATAAGCAAAAAGAAGGTACATCTCTAGAAATATGTAAAATAGGGATTTATTTAACTTCGATGCAAGGAAATGTGAAATGTGTGATTGTTGTCTTATAAGTCACTAGAAAATCTGAAAAATGGCATATTTATCACTTAAATTAAGAAAACACTGATGATTAAAGAGTTTTGCTTTATTTTGTAGAAACACTGCTACAATTGTTCCACCACACCTAAATGAGCTTTACTCATCTGCCTGATAGAGCCACGGTGTGGTGAAACAATTGTAGCAGTATGTTTACATAATAAAGTACACTCTTTAAACATGTGTTTTATTAATTTAAGTGCATAATGGAGTTTCGCCAAGTAACAGCGTCATCAATCGCATATTTATCATTTTATACAGATATATCAACGAAAGTTCTTGACTATTGACTTGAACTATTACTAGATACTTGGGTTATTAGGACTTTTAAATTGCTTTTATAAAAACTGCAAAATATTTGACTAATGACAGTATTATACCTGAATATAAAACCTATTTTAACAATAATGAAAGTCCATCTTTATTAATTAGTATAAGATATTAAAATTAGTTAAATGTAAGGCTTTATAAAAAGCTTGAAACTTTCAAAGAAATTGGTTGACTTTTATTTTCGGAACAATTGTTTCGGGCAAAGAAACCACAACAATTGTTGGAAATAAAAAGCCAACAAAATTCTTTGAAAGTTCCGAGTTTTATTTATAAGGTCTTACATTTAATTAATTTTAATGCCTTATACTAACTAATATAGAACTATTGATTCTCTGAATAAAAGTCAATCTTCCAAAGGTTTTTAGAATTCAGGAATACAATCTTAATTAATGTTCAAGGTTATTGTACTTCAAATGAATATAATGAAGGTAGAATCTGGATAATTCTTCTATCGGAAATATCGGTTCCAAAGACATATAAAATGATTAATAATCGTAATTTGGAAGGAACTTCAGGTAAGAAGAACACTATGAATAACCTAAGAGAAAATAGAGAAAATGTTAAAGAGTAGCGATGTATTTAAGGTGAACAGAGAACCCAAAATTAATAAATACAAACATTTTGAATGTATCTTCATTTATTATTATGGCCATATAATGAAAAGATGTTTAGATATATCAAATATATAATTTTATATAATTGAAATTTTTTTATATCCATAGTAAGAAATTAGTTACAACCTTACTAGTACTTTATACCGGTTTAAGTAAATAAGTAAATAAATACATATTTATTACCCTACAGGAAAAATCCCAATTACATGGCAACATATATAAAGAAGAAAGTAATTACATACATACATACCGTTTAGTTAAATATATGCGTTAAATTAAAAATTAATAATAATATTAGTTTATTATCTTATTTTAGTATGAATTCATTATAATTCAAAAGCATAACCACATGACCCAATTTCTCTAAATAAATCACAAACAAAATAAATAACGGTAAAATACAGGTTTTAAATAGAACTCCATTATTCATTTAATCCATTTATGTTAAGTTTGCAAATATGAATGCATATTTGCACTTACCTCAACGGACCTCATGTTACTAAAATAAGCAATTTATAATAAGTATTAATAAATGATAATAAGCAAGATAATTCATGATTTATGCGGACAGGTGTGTTGTTCTTCCTATTTTAGGTAAATTCGTATCAAAATATTAGTTTATAAAAACAGTTCCTATCAAGTCATGTAAAATTGTATATAAATATTTAATAAAATGTTAATTTATATTCACTTTCTGCATATAAAATTGCAATCCAGAATTGTTTTGATGGAATTTTTTATATGAAAATTTAATAATTATGTTGATGAATCATATCTAAACAATTTTACTTTATTGTATTAAGAAAAAATGTGTATTAATCATATCTAAACAATTTTACTTTATTGTAATAAGAAAAAAGGTGTATTAATATTGTTTTCTTCAATCTTGGAGGCGTATATTTTCAATGATTACAAGTAAATAATTGTTTTATGCCATTTTTTTTATTTTACTGTGTCATTTATATTTTCAAGTACTTTGATAATGATTACCGTGTAATCGCCAGTATAAAAAAAGTTAATTATTTGCTTCATTATGTTATGCGAATTTAAGTTTTTGCATTAAATTTCATCGTTATAGGAATAATCTATGAAATCACTATCGTCGATTCCAGTTATACAAAGTATTATCATTATATGAAATTACTAATATAATATTTGAAATAATTAAATTTTTTGTGATGTTGGTGTATTTTACATATTTTTTTTTCTTATGATTGCTAATTCCAATTGAATTAATCATTAAAAATAGGGGGTTATAAATCGACGCATCGGTGTTAACTCCTTTTTCCACATCTGTAGCCCCGCTCTTTATAGAGAGTGTCCCCTGTGGCACCGTTCGACCCTGTATTGAGTGTAAAAATCAATATTTGCACAACTAACAAAAATGCACGATATGGGAATATTGCACCGAGGGGTGGGCGAATAACTCCCAATTTTTCGAATGTCGGACATTGCCGCTTCAACTTCATAAAAATGCAATATTTGGGGGGGCTGCTGCGACCCTGGAACTCGTGAGCTCGCAGTATTAGCCGGATTAAGCTCTGATGAAAGAGAACTGTCCATATTAAAATATGGCAAAGATTAGGGGCTTAGATCAATGTTCTCTCCAGCATTCAGTTCCACGGTTATGACTCATTTCGAAAACATGCCCCATATCATTTCAATATTTCATAATATGTTAGGTGCTCTGAATGTTAATATTATATATGATGATACCTACCAGAGTTAATTAACAGCGTTATTTTTTGATGTAATAAATTAATCTGCGTGCACTTGATTGTATCAAAAAAACATGATAAAAATCCGGAATGAATCACGACTAATTCTATCATAAATAGTCTGAAGGAAGTTAAATTAATTTTACTGAAATGTAGAGGGAAAATGCACGATGCCAGTGTTTAATTTAACTTTCTTCTTAATTTAACAATCAATCATAAATAGTCTAGATTGCGGTGTAAAGTAGACTGTAAAACCGGCCTTAAATAGGTGGTTTGTTGTTTTATTGGTGTAGATTAAGTGCTAGTTTTAAACGGGGAAACGGCCTGTTGTTAGCCTCAGACATCGCCGTATTAAGTAATTACTTCAAGAAATTGTTCTAGTGGTTACTTTCATGTTTTATAACTGCTAATACGGACACTGTAAAATTATATCTAAACCACTTTTAAATCATTAATTATTAAAAAAACCACAACCGCATTAATATTTTATCAGTAAATAAGTAGCGTGAACGTAAATAAAATATATTTTAACTGGCTATTTTACACAGATTTTGATGCGATTACATTTCTTTAAGAGCTTGTTGAATTGCTGCTTTGAGGTCCTCAAGTGCTATTGGTGTAGTAGCGTAAACTTTATATTTCACAAAGCTCCAACAAAAGCTCCATTAGCATGGGGCGCTCGGCCTCCTGGAATTTATATTTTAAATCACAATCTTCTCTCCTTATAGGAAGGCCTAATTCAGTTTGTTATTGTAGCAGTTATACATATATTTTAATAATTAGCTTACGTCACGTCCGTATTTTGGTATAATAAACTGCCGCTTAAAGGTATCATAAAGCGTCTGAAGCGGGTTTTAATATTTTATAATATTTTTAACAATATCCGTCTATAGTAGAGTTATTTTTACCTGTTTATTGCATCTGTATACAATTAAAAATGTTACGGTTTAATAAAATAAATATAAATATAAAAGTTTCGGTTTTTTCAATCTTCAAGAACTGGTTGATGTTATTTAAGTTGGTTTAAACCATTTTCAAATTTTATTGATTATGGTACAATAATTAAATTTTTATTATATTATTATTCTTAAATGTTGAAAATGTTTTCCTTCAATTTTGGCTTATTGAAGGAAGAGAAATTATGTAAAATTAATTGATTAATATATTAAATATATTCTGTCAAGACAGTTGAATTATTACCTTTATGCATTATCTGCTATAAATTCTTCCAAGAGAAGAGCTTTGTGAAATCACAATCACATCCGAAGAATACATATTCTAAAAAAAAGTTAAAACGCATCTATTTCTAGCTATTAAAAAGTTTATACGATAATTCAAAGACTCTTTAATAAATATTTATATAGTTTTGAAACTAAGAAGGATGCGGCTTAATAGATACGATTAAGCTGACACCTATTATCTGGAGGTTACACTAATTTCCTTAATTGTATGGATAAACCACCGACAATTAGAAAACTTTCAATGGTGACAGTTAACAAAAATAAAAACCATGGAATTCTTGTTTCTCTAACAACAATAGCTAGGTACCGGTTTTGACCTATTCCAATCTCATCAGTTATGTATAGTTAAAAACAGAAAACGCTAAGCAAGATAATTAAAAAACTATTTTTCATTGATTTTCGTGTTTTTTTTTCTTTATATTCCTTAAAAATATGGATGTATTAATGTCCATTTTTTCAACTCCTGCAATCCTACTATCCACAATATCCAAGTTAGCGAGCGATCCTCCCTAAGAACTTTAACCAACATCCGCCATCCCAGTAATTATCTACACAATCCTTCTAACCAACTCCTATATAACTTTACCTCTGTTATCCCCATCAATAAACGCCTTCTATACCTAAGCGAAAAATTTTACAAAAATCCCTTCAAACAACACATCCTTTCCCACTACTGCTTGCGCAGAAATCCTAACCTGATCCCAAAAATTCAAAACCCCTCAATTCACTACTTTCGAATTCATCGCATCACATCATCCATCAGCATTATCAGAGACAGACTGACGTGACACATCGACAAGGAGAAATCAGGGCTGAAAGACCGCCGGTCGATAGCCATTTAACATACTAACACTCATACCATCATAAATGTATCATATTTGTCTTATCTGTACTTTTATTTGTTAATAAAGATGTTGTATATATGGATGTATACATATGCAAAAAAGAAATTAAAAACATCGCCTTTAGACTAAATTTAAAAAAATTACTCGTTTTTTCAATTCAGTACAAGTATGGATTACACCGTAGTAATAGTCGCAACTATTGTATCCATTAAAAAAGTTAGGTTTTTAGCACATGTTTTTTCCCTAATTTAACAAATTGTTATCTATTTCTTCAGATAGCAAGTAGTACTAAATTAGCATAACTTAAAAGATCACACGTACTTTAGGGATTATAAAATAAGTTAATGAAAACCTGATGCGTTTTTCGTTTAGAATTTGTCCGTCTACAAATTATCATTTTTTTAACGCGAATCAATTGCACCTTTCAATATTTCGTTCTGGTCCCTTCACCTTTTCTCGTCTCGCTTTTTTTTCCGTTTTTAATAACTCGCGTGGATGTACAGCTGGCCGTGGTTCGAGGGGAGCGGCCTTTGCGGGATTCTAAAAGCAGGTGGTATGGTCGGATGAGAAACCGAAGCCGATCCATGTAGTGGAATCTGAAACCTCCGCCTAATTATTATATGGAGCAGCGAGAGCTAGTCTTAATGATGATGATGCATCTAAGCCCCTCAACATCCACGGATGTGCAATCATTCTGGCGCCTCCATGTGTTAAACATTTTATAGCGCTACGTTATTTCGCGGGGAAATCGCAGGGGAAAAAAACAACCACCACTAACAACATAATGAAATAATGGCCAAGAATAATAAAATCATTAATCCTACCGGCGGCGCGGATCGCGTGGCCGGCAACCAACCGAACAAATTCAAACGTGGCGTTTCTGAATTGATAACCGGCGTAGCAATTGACAGCGCGTGTCTTAATTTAAACATGGGGCATTCGAAACATCCCAATAAACTATTCCCAACAGATGTAAGTAATCTTTGGGGAATTACATCCTGTGCGCTCCCGACTTGTGCCATTTAAGTTGGGAATGGAAGAAAGATGAACACACTTAAATGACACAAATACTTGAATCGGAAACACTTTTTGTCCTCCATCCGCTCCCTACCTATTACTCATAGCTCCTGCATTTATTACTTTATTCAAAAACGAGTCGTGATTTAGTACTATTCAAATATTTATTAATTATTTCATGTTTGTTTATTCCAAATATAAACCAGTTATCGCCGTAATTAATAAATACAAGCAAATAATAAAAAAATATTAGTTAAGTGGTTGCCATTATCACAATTTTAATTACACATTCCATCGAAACTAATTTTTATTCATCATAATGTAATATAAGTGCGATATTACCTCAATAAATTATCAATTAACCTAAGTCAATCTAGCGTACTATCGACCTACCTCAGCGTATTTTTTCTTAGCCCGTTAATATTACATTAATCACATAGCGTACTCTTGACCTACCCAAAAAAATGCATACTTTTAACATAAACTTAAACCTTAAGCTTATATATTAAGATATAGAAGAATTTCATAGCGTAATCTTGACCTATCAATCTGAATTTTTAATACATTGACCTATCGTACTTCTGACCTACTCCAATGAGCTACGAACTGTTAATCTAACCTTAAACCTCAAATTTTATTTTAATAAATCTTCAGCTAGTATAAATGCATTATCTTTCATTGATATCAACTTATAGCAAGCTTATTATATTCCATCATAAATGCTGTAGACAATACAGAAGTACTTATAGAGAAACAATTAAGGTCACATCTATTACACTAGATTTCTCCAAATTACCACCAATTACGAATAACAATTATAATATTAAAACAATGAATCATTGTTTCCCTGTCAACAATAGCCACGAACCGATTAGTGTGCAGCTGAAGACAGGGAAGCGAAATTTTTAATAAGAAAATTGTTTGATGGATCTAAGAAATATTCCATATCAAATAAATGCGTGTGATGTTCAAAGTATTTTTTTAATTTGTTGGTTTTTAACACAGATTGAGTTTGTAGATGTATGAAATAGTAAATAATAATGAATTTATTTAATAACAAAGTCATCCATAAATAGCCAAGCTGTTAAACGTTAAGACATTTCTGTTAATTTCTGGTAGGTTACTTACTTTCCATTTGTTCAAGAAATATATAAGACTGTGATATTAAGAATAAAGAAAACACTTCTACTTTCTTATACCACTTTAAACCTTATTTTCAGTGATTCATTATCAAACTAAGATAATGATTACCGTGTAGTCGAAACTAGTCACTGAAAATAAAGTTTAAAGTGAACGCCGTTAAGATCCAAGAGACTGTGATACATATGTTTCCCCAAACCATCGCTTACATTAAATTAAAACACTGCAATGCTCTGATTAATTAAAATAGAATTTATTTGTGACTCATTCCATTTTTGTAGTCAAAATTCTTAAACAACAACAAATGGCTTGAGACCACATTTTCTTTAGAATGGCATACGTGATTTTCAATTACTAAAGATTTTATTAATATTATCCAATGATAATCTTCGTCATCATAATAATTTCATAGAAGTAGGAGTGGACCCAAGATAATATTTTTTAATCTAGTATATTTTTTTATCTGGAAAGAGTGTTCCTAAATATTTATTTTAGATTAGGCGAGTGCCGATGGAATCGGCAAATATATTATCTAAACCTAAATGAATCGAATAAACAAAGGAGTTTCATAAATTCATTAATCCTAAAGTATGGTTTCGAAGATATTGAAGATTATTCTTATGTGAAATGTATTATATATTTTCAATTTATTCAGGGAACATTTAGCAAGAAAGCCAAAAAATAACAACCTCCATGCCAACAAAGTTTAGAAAGTTTTAAATGTAAAGTCCTTACTTAAGAATATACCACCAAGTAAAAGCCGACAACAATTAAGAAAAATAACAACGACCAGAAGATGATCTAAGCTCCCTACCCTCCTTTCATTTCATATCGTATATTTGTCTGTGAAGGATATTCGAAACTTAAATCAATTTTCAAGCAGGTTTGTTCAAAGGATATTCGAACTCTTTCTAAAATGCTCTTACTGGATGTGTCTTCTAAGCAGTTTTAATTACTTTTTAGATGTGGCTTCTTTTAAATGTTTAATAAAACGCTACATCCTAAATCTATAGTACCGGATCGGCGTTGAAAACCTCTACTTCGATCCCAGGCTGAAATGCTATACAATAAAGAGGAGGAGAATAAGGATCGATAACCCTCTTATGAAACCTCACTTCGAAACAATTCCAAGGCATATAACCTGCATCTCGAGCTATCTTCATAATAGTAATTCCTAATATTTTAGTTTACTTGTGAACTGGTTTCTTTTCTGGAAATTTTTGCTTTTTGTTTCACTGATCAAGTTATAACAGACCTTTTCCAATAAGCATACATTCTCTGAGATCAAGGTAATACGCATACTTTTATTGTTATCAACTTTCTGTCCTGTTTTTCAGGATGTTCCTTTATAGATCCATTGATTAAGTTTACCTGTATTCGGCCAGACTCCGATTATTGACCAATGGCTCACAAAAAAGGGTAAATCGTTTAAACCTTAACTCTTTCATTCTGACCTTATACCATATTTCCAAATATACTTTAATGAAATATTTCACTTCTTGCTTCTATACATTCTTCACGTTTCATACTTACCATCAACCAAAGTATAAACAGGTTTCATATGTATCCCCGCAGGGATGGCTGACGTGCACAGCCATTTGGGAGTAGCGATCCCACGTACCTGAGCCGTATACTGCACATACACACAAACACAATGTAATGAAGTAATGCCAGACGGCGGTTCCGCGGGGTGACAGGGCGAAATGGGAGGTGGCTTTCAGTGGATATACCTATTCAGGGGAGTCCCACAGTCCGTCTATAAAAGATTTTCCACCTCCCGGCTACACAAAAAAAAGGTTTCATTTATATGAAAAGTAGGTATTTTTGTTTTCTTTTTGTCAACTCAATCATTTAATTTAAGCTATCAATTCCATTATAGACCCTCTCTTCCTGAAGCCTCCTTACACTTTTGGCGTGTGTCTCTTAGCTTCTATTTCCATCTCTAAACTTTTATTTACCACTGCCAAATGTATTTTAAAAATTATCGTATTCTTCCGATTGTTGTTTAAATCCATTTCGTCACCTATCTTATGAGTTACCTCAATAATACCCTCTTTCTACTCTTTAATAAACTAGATTACCTACGCCTTCACTTTTTTACGTCCGCAGTTTTCCAACGACCGTCGCCTGACAACAAGAATTTTTATTATCAATCATTTATATTATTTATATTTTAACAACAAATTTAATTCCTTCAGTTTCACTTTAGGATTTGATACGTTCAACATCCTGTTCGTATAAAGTTACTTTCGTTAAAGTTAATTAAACGGATTATTACAGCGATTGTTATTATACCAGTTGGGCTAGGTTTTCACACAAACACACGCTCGTTTTCGTATCTGTTTCCGAAGCGAGTGTAAACGAGTGATAGTACAAATGATCTGTTGAAGCCACCGTTAGCTAATGAATTTCTAATCCTAACCTAATATTGATGAGAGTTAGTTAAGTAGGTCTTCAGACTATTCCCTCTTAGCGTGTAACGTTAAACTATTGTCCTTTTTAAAATACATATTTAATCTATTTGTGTCAAATAGTTGCCTCTACATGTTATCATTCAAATTAAGTCTAACGGACACATTCTCTCGTTTAATAATCTATGTCGAGAATTTAATACGTGCGATACAATGTACGAAAGCGCATTTAAATTTTATTAAAGGATCTGAAAACCCACATTTACTGATGATAAAGCAGAATGTCTTTTAGCGAATAATTAAATCGATGCTAATTAAAACGTAACCACCGCTACGTTCAACACTAAAAGCATTAGCCGGACAAATATTTTACCTGTAATACTTCCCGGTGCATACGAATGTTTAATAAAAGGGAAGTGTAATTCTGTTTTTACAACCTACAGTTTTCCCTCATTTATTATGTTCCTCAAAATATACGGTCACACGTTTCGCAATATGCGTTTTTATTTTGCGCTCATTACACTTTGGCTTTACGTCTCATTTTGCGTGCTAGATCCAGAAGGCTCATTTGCACAACTACATGAAAAAAGGCGGACGCAACACACACACACACACACAAACACATAAACACGCGCGGTTTTATAATTGAAAACCGTAATTGTGCCTATTAATATTTTCATGTTTCAGCCATTCACGTAACGTATCGGTCAGCGATAAATCTACTGAAAATATTGCATGATTTATTAATGGTTTTGCTTAAAGTTAAATATTATGCAATCCTTAAATTGCTAGTAGCATTTTAGACAATAGACTATAACATATTACTGTCAACATTATATGAATTAGATAAATACAATTCAATTTATTTGATTTGATCGTATCTTATTTAAGCTAAAGAACTGCGAGATTTCGTATTAACCCTGCAGACACAGAGAATACAGGGGTTGCAAACTTTCAGGAGAAATAGAGGGTACCTAGAAAGATAGTAATCGGTGTTTAAAATTGTTGATGTACGTGACAGATGTCGCTACATAAACTAAGGAAGCAAACATCGGCGCATGCGCACATGCGGTTTGATGTCGATGTTAGTTCTTTTACTATATTTAGAATAACAAACATTCCCCTATTGGTTGTGTTTTCTTCATTGAGTTTTATTTCATCAATATGGCACAGGACAAGCTTTTCCGACTATACATTGCATTGGGATACTCCATCTCTTCTGATTGTTTATAACCGCGTTACTTGTATACCTTACCGTCTATAAGGTCTATAGTTGTCCAGCTTCATAATAATGTTCTTCCACTCAAAACCCATTGGCACCATGATGCTGGAAAGTTTGCGATCTTCGTCCACATCTGGAAGCTTTTATTGTGATAGCTAGGAGAAGCATGAGTTAAAATAAAGAGTGTAAAAATACAGCCTTTGTTCGCACCTGTTAGACAATGAAGTAAGCGGCGAGTTATGAGATGAAATTGGATGGATTAGAGGAGAATAGACTGGAGAAAGTTGTATGGAAAACATGTGTGGGTATAAGGGAATCTAGGTGGAGAATAGAGCAATAAAGGTGAGAATAACGAAGGAGGAAGTAAATTAATTGTTAGAGTATGGAGTAAACATAGCTGTTTAATTGAAAGAGAAAGGGAAACAGTACATGAGTTACCGTCAGGTAAATAGGGATGTAAAGGTTACCTTGGAAAGGGCTATATATTGTTAAGGCGATAAAGGGGGGAAACTGGATGAGAGAAAGCTATGGAAAATGTGTACTATGTGCCAGTGGAAAAATACTTGAAGGTACTTGGCAGAGGACTGCAAAGCAATGGATATTGAGATAGAATGTACCCTTGTGGCAGAGCATAAGAATTTCTATGTAAGCATTATAGGAAGAAGATTACCTGGTCGAAAATTTTTCATTTGAATATGCAAGGTGCTTTTCTGCTGGAATTTAGAGGAAGTCGTATTTTGAAATAGTTCTTTTATTTTATGCGTTTTTTGTATCTACTAAGTTTGTTGTTGAAATGGTTTTCATGAAATAGTGTTTATTTCTTGCAAGAATTAATCTAATTTTAATTCAGTAGTAGTAAGTTTTTTAACGTCTTTTTTTAATTCAAATTGGGGTTTATGCGTAAGCAATATAAAGATATCACGATTGATAGTTTTAGGAAAATTTTATTAAATAAAAATAAAATTAAAATCACGTCTAAGTTTTTAGAAAGGAGCCTAAAAAGGAACTTCTAAGTCTAAATTTCTAAAAGCACACCATTTCGAATAAAACAAAAATTTTAACTAGAGTGGATTTTTTTAGAAGTTGAACATACAAGAAAGATTATATTTCTACTAACAGCTCCAAAAATTGTGCGTTCTTTTTTCAACTCTTGCAACACTAAAATCTATTTTTTTCTGTTGTTTTGGGGGTAAATGCCTGGGCACCATCAGCAGTAGACCCTTATTGCTGCCAGTGTGTGGGACTTGTACCCACTAAAAACCTCCTGTGCTGGACATTTAACCCATACAGGAATCATTTCGTGTACATTGCTTCAGGACGGTGGCCCCTATCTAAGCCCTATGACTTTACCTCGCTAGAGTTTCTCTGTGTTTGGTAACTAAGACACCTTTTACGAAGATGTCTACCGTCTGCTACACATTATGTACTGATAACATTATTGTTATTATGTTATCTATATTAATTATTCGAATCTTATTCTGAAGTTCATCGCGGAGTATTTGTCATCTCCCACATTCAAAAAATGTGTGGCATGATGTGTCTTCTGCGCCATCGCCATGCAGGCACAAAGGACCGGGAACTTTTTCCATCTCTCGTAGGTATGAGAAAAAATAGCCGTGACCCCTGAGAAACTGGGTTAGGTAACAAATGACTTCACCATGTTTCCTTGACACCCATGATGCCAGTATTAGTACTTCCGCCTTTTCTAGGGCATTCTTTAGGCCATTTCCATGCATCCATCTAATCATCCGGCGCATAACCTTATTTAAGGTTAGTTGCACGTGCTCTGAAATTCGCCCAGCTATTACCACCGCCACGTCATCGGCATATCCAATTATGTTCGCTTCTGCAGATAGATCAGGGATTGTGAATATTCCATCATACACCACATTCCAGAGTATGGGCTCCAGTATTGACCCTTGCGCAGCTCCAGCGTTAAGTAGTTTCTCGCACCTACTTTCTGATGTTTCAAAAAACACCTTTCTATTTTTTAGGTATTCGGATATCACTCGTAAAAGGTAAGGAGCTACCTTAAAACGATCCCGTAAAGCGTCAAGTATTTGCTTCCAATTAGCCGAGGTAAATGCATTTCTAACGTCCAATGTTACGAGTGTTACGATTGGACGAGAGAAGTGGTTGCCAGTCTGTGATCCCTCATATATGCCCATCAATTGGGACAGTGCACTGACTGTAGACTTTCCTTTTCGAAAGCCGTGTTGGTTCGCCGACAGTCCATCTTCGCCTTCTGTATAAGAACGTAGCCGGTTCTGAATAAGTATTTCATACAGCTTACCTGACGTAACCAAAATGCAGAGAGGTCTATGTGCAGATGCCTGAAAGGGAGCTTCTTTGCCCTTTGGAACCAACACAAGTCTCTGGCGCTTCTATTGTTCTAGAAAGCATCCTTCGGATAGGCAGTAGGTGAATAGTAGCTAGGCGCCCTCCTACATTTAAGAGATTTTGAGGCCTTTATCATTCCTCTTCGCTAAAAAGTCGAATCTCCTCTGCGCATTCCTGAATTTCAAATGCATGTACTGGATGATGATAATTATTATTTGTGGAGGCAGACTATTGTTCCCTTGAATAGCACCCAGATTCTTCATCATGATCCTATAGCCTAGACCCCACGTATCACTGTTGACGTCCTCAGTAAGGGCCTTCCATTTTGCGCGCTTGCTGTTAAAGATAGCTCTTTTGAGGGTTTTTCTAACTCTTTTTAAAGCTGCAATTTCTTCGCTTGAAACTGACTGTCTAGTTCTTTCCCTAGTTAGTTTTCTTTTCAGGCATTGGCAGTTTCTATGCATCTCTGCAATCTCCTCCGCCCACCAGTAAGCAGAAGGCTTGCGGTGTTTATGTTTTCTAGACATGCTGGCCTCACAAGCTTCGTGAAGGACCGTCATCATATCCACGCAATCCACAGCAGAGGTGAGTGGAATTACGATGCCAATTTTCCGTTGCTCATTTATCTTTGAAACATTCCAGCATCCTGATTACTATTATTATATTATTACTATTTCGGAAGAAGTGGTCACTTCCAGTATATCTCTCGATCACATGCCAACTTCTTATTTCCCTCGCCAATGTTTCGAAAGCGAGGGTGATATCAGGAATGGTTTGCGCAAAGCTTGGACGCCTGAAAGTCATTGTATTGCCAAAGTTCTGAACGATAAGACTCAGCCTTGCTGCCATTTCTAGTATTCTTTTCCCTCTTCCGTCAGTTTAGGCCATTCCCCACTCCTCCGATTTTGCGTTTAAGTCACTACCGAGGATTATCCATGTGCCAATTGACGTAAGTAAATCTTCCATTGCGTCCAGTTTATTTTGAAATACTGCTATTGATTCATTGGGAGTGAGGTAACAGCTGATATAGTAGATGTCGTTCATATACACCCATACAAACCCATTACCTATATCAAAAACCATCAGTCTTATTCCGATATTGCTCGGATATAAGAACCACATCAGTTTTCATTTCAAACATGAGCTGCGCGAGGAGACCATCATCCTACTTCGGTGTAAGTTTCCCTGCATTATTCTACCTGCCATTTTGTGGTATTTTGCGTTTTGCCTCGTCTAAAACCTGTATTATACAAGTATACAGTCTCTATAGGACTATTTTTTATTTTTTTAAATTTTGTATTTAATAAAAATTTTATTTTTATTCAACAATTATCTCATCACACAAAACTACTCGTATTTATTTTCATTTAATTCTCTTAATAACTGATTTAGAAATATTGACATATTAACAATTAGAATATGCCATCTGTGACAGTAAAATTGATTATTATTATTGAAAATGCAATTTATTTTTAATTCAGGGACGCCTGCTGGAATTCATAATGCGGAGCCAGCGAGCAAAATAATTAATACTTTTGTGTGCGACGTTCGCTTGCAAATGATAGGTGTTCCGTTAGAAGTTAGTTTGTTGTAAACCAGCCATTAATTCCAATTATCAGTTTATAACAACAAAGAACGAATCAATATTTTCCATATTTTCAAGCGCGATACAACAAGTAATAAATAAATTATTGCTCTATTCAATATCGGCCTTGAGAGTTTTATTATTCGCGGATTTGCGCACATGCAGGTGTGCCTGGAAAATTAAACACTTACGTTTGATAATTGTGAAACGTTTTCGTATTGGTAATACGTTGGAAACGTTCGTTCCTATGGCTATAATTCCAAATTGATTTGCAGGTTCTGCATTATTATACTGTAAATTGCATATTTGTGGAATATCATAATTGTAGTTTATTTTCTATTCTATTATTGTTAATGTTATTTTGTAATCGTTTATAGAATATAAAATATATTCCATTTTTTTTTATAATAAATTATTTTTATTATTTAAAAATGGCAGTGCATATGAAATATGTTATTATTTTCTTTTAATAAATTTATACGCGTGCAAATTAAAATATAAATATTTAAAACAATATTACAATACTTATTTATAAAAATAATATTGAAAAAAAACTACTTATGCAGTTACTGTAAAACTGCAAATTACATAAGGGCGTCGAAATTTGGTACAATATTAAGTAACTAATTTATTATTAAAATTAGTAAAACATTTTCCTGTTTGTAATTTAGTGGAAACTGATATATGTATGAGCAATAAAAAATTAAAATTATATTAACCGAACCCGTTTGTTATCAAAATAACGTAGTATAAAATAATTTTCTATAATCACTGAAATAGTTGATAATCATGCATTGACAAAGGCTCGCTACTAATTATGAATAATTAGGTTATTATAAAATTATAATGAGTTATTATTTACATGAAATTATGTATTTTAATATGTTTGTATTTTGAATCGATTAATAATCCCAACTCAGTAATGTATAATTAAAGAAGTCTAATTATCAATCATGTTATTGTTTTGCTTTTTTTAATTATTCTACTATTATGTTTGTTTTAATCAACTTTTTAAATAATTTTTATTAAAATCAAAACACCTATTAAACTTTTCGCGATTTTATTGACCTATTAAAGAATAACGATTACAAATAATTGTTTGATTGTTTGCAACAAAAATGTATTCAATTATAAAAGAATCCATCACTACTTATTACAAATAACTGACTGGATTTGTCATTGAAAATATAAAACGATGATAGGTTAAGCATTTTCAACTACACACCTAAGTGACTTTTCTAAGGATTGGTTGCCAAAGTTCTGAAAGAGTTCTTAATTCATTCTGACGTGTCCATAAGTACTATTAACTCTTAAAACAGAACTCTGTTTAATTGAACTGTTCAGATTTTCTTAATATTGGGTGTTAAGAATTTTAAATAGTGCCATAGTTCCTATTATTTGTCAGGATTATCATTAATAATAATTGTTCAATTTGATTCTCCGCTTTTATAAGGCATTCAATTAGGAACATCATTGCATTATCTAGGAAATAGATGTCGCCTGTCGTATTATGTATTTAACATACAACTATTCTAAAGGGAAATGTTATATTAGATAAATCACATACGACAACTGTTAACAGCGACAAATAACAATAATAATATAATGTTTAAATTATTTTTAATCAATTAAAGGTCCAGGAAATAGATGTCACTTCAATGGTATCTATGAAATAGATGTCACTATCCAGGAAATAGATGTCACTTCAATGGTATCACTATTGTAAATAGAAAACTGGTCTGGTATTATTTTTAAACTCCGAAGTAACATTTCTATTTTCTTGTCTTCAATTGAGCTACGCTAATGAAACTCGAAGAAACCGAAACCAGGCTGCATCTGTTGTTGACATTGAAACAATACTTTATGAGATACACAAGAGGTCAAAACCAGATTTTGTTGAGAAACAATAAAATTTGACAATCGTAATTTATGTTTTTGTTTATTCAGAAGTTGTGTATGTAAGTAGAAGCTACATGAAGCTCAATTACAAATTTAAGTTATAAGTGCTCATACTCTAATCCTTCTGTGCCTACCATTAATGTAAACACCAAATCCGAAATAACTAACTAAGCTCATTAGTGCGCAATTTTGTATTTGTATTTAATACTTTATTTCTCTTAGAATAAATAAATTTATTACAAATGGATAGATAAAAATATGTACTTTGACGTAAGAGATACGGGGCGAAGTTCACTCGACAGAATGTTCTTCCACTCCAGCCCAATGCTGCATTTTTAAATCTTCAGTTGATCAGACTACTAATTGCCATTTTGGCTTCATTTTGCTTTATTATATTTTTATTCTGATGTCAAGCTGACATATCACTACTATGTTTTGTTTTTATTTTTGTACGGAATGAGACACATTTTATCAAAATCATTGTTGTTATAAAAGGTATAAAGAACTCATGTTTTCAAAAATAATATTTTTCCAAAGGAGAAGAAATTGCTTGAGATTATGTGTTTTAATGCCCTAACTAATTATTATTCTCGTGGAATTTGTGGAATTTTTCACGAAGGATGTTAGATAAAATGGTGTTATTCACCAGCAGTTACTCGACTGTTGAGCTATCATCAAAATTATGTATTGTAAATATGACATTAACTGATTAGAATAGTCCTTATTGCTTCCGCACGACGGGAATTCGTGTTGTAACCTTGGACTTTTAGACACTACACTCATTCCACATGGGTATATCTTGATTCTCTAGGCTATGAGACTCGTCTGATGCATACGTCAAAAGTTATATGTACGGAATAAACATCGCGTTAGACAAATCTTGAATATAACTGTTCTTGCTATAGTATAGATGTTTTTAGAAACCCTTTTGGATATAATCAATTCAACTTTTCAAATATGTTTTAGCAAAGGAAAGAATATACAAAGTGTGTACAGACAGGAGAAAATAATCGCTAAGGTGCTTGACATTAGGTCCTAATTCTACGTTATCCCGGTCAACATAAACCGACGTTAAATATTTTTTTTCAGTTTTTGTGGTTACATTATTTTTTTTTAATTTAAAGAAAGGATGATAAATGGAATTACATGTTAGGGGATGGTGTTATCATTCAACATCAGGGAATTAGCTTCAGTTACTCGACTATTTAGTGTAGTGGTCACTGCAAATAAAGTTTAGGGTCTTATAAAAAAACAAAAGTGTTTATTCTTAATATTGAAATGTACCACGAAGATCCAACAAATAATGAGTTCGCTACTCGTATCCGTTTTTTGTTTCTTTGAACCAGTTAACGAGGTGAAATCAAGATTTTAAGTTTTAAAATGTAAGAGTCTGCATTTTGAAGGCATAGTGCATAATGTCTTATATTGAAATACTAAGTAATACAGGATTTCATCATAAAGTTTTCTGAGTAGGGGTGTGCGCTCAGACCCATTCAAGCGATAATGTCCGGTAGTAAAGTGTGTCAGATAACGGAGCACAAGCGCGTCAATTGTTTCTAAGACGTTGGAGTGCAAAGATGGCTAGTGAAATAAGTGCGTGAATCCTGTGCAAGAAGAATTGCAGATGAGAAAGGTGTCTACTAAATACTTTCCCACAGTTCTGGGAGATGAATAGAAGACCTGGCTGTTTGCGATGAAATGCTTGAACGTTTGCAAGGCGTTACCCAACTTTTACTTTATTAAAAGGTTATTGATAATGAGACCTAAGTCTATATAGGAACCTAAAGTGAATCGTCAAAGTACTGAGTGGCACATTTCTAAATCCCGTGATGATGAAAGACTGATCTACAAAGTTTTTTTTTGAAGCATCGAGTCTACCACGTCCATCAAAGATGGGTTTTTCACCACGGCAATGCAAAGTTTTGACTAAGTTCAGCATGTCAACACTGCCTAAAGCCCCTTACCATCCTTTGTTCCGTTGGATACAGAAAGACCTAAAAGGAAAGCGATTTAACACGATTCCAGCGGTCCAGGCATCTTCAACAAGGTAAGGTCCCTTTAATATCCTTGCATGCGAAGACTACCAGGGAGTCTACGAACAAGGAAAGAAAAACGTTGGCAGCAGTGTGTTGTCGCTCATGTGTTACCTTTCGATGACTTTAATTTTTAATAAATTTTGTATTCTCAAACTAGTCTTGGAACTTTTTGAACACATCCTGTATATTAATTTTTCCTAACTAAGAAAGTGTTTCCACTTTTTAGATGTTAAACAGTTTCTAAACTTTAATTGTATAGTTACATTATCTACTTTATAAAACTGTAACAATTTTATGAATTGAATTGATATGCATTTATGCAAAGATTTTCTTTTAAAACAATAGTGTTTCATATAACTTAATATAGGAATGAATATTTTATTTTGGGTATTTTAGTACTAATATTTATTGGACTAAAAACTTGTGAACTAGTCGTTAAGATGCTGATTTCAAATTTTAAGACTGTAGTAATGTTTCGGCGATTGAATACTTAAATTTCGTATGGAGTGTAATTAATCTATTGCTTCAATCACGACGTGATTCAGGTGGAACTCCGCAACAAAATTATTTACTGCACGCTTCCAAAATGGAAGCGAGTTTACTATTAGTTCCTGAAATTTGAAAACCGCACTCACTCATGCCTGTTTACATCAATGTCACTAAATAGCACTTGTAATTTAATTTATAGGTGCCGTCGCCATTATTTGCTTATGCACTACTATTTATTATCGATTGATTGATATAAATATCGTTTGCCCAGCGCTTTAATTACGCCCTTTCGCTATTATTACTCGTAAAATATATTAATTAATATAACGTAAAAATACAACACACCCAATCATGTCGCGAAATGGCTAGATCATTACAGATAATGTTTGTTTTCTATTGCTTGCTTTATAGCATCGTACGCCTGATATTGACCGCCCATAGCCTATATGTAATCTGTTATATGAGAAACCCGAAATGATCAAAACCATTAATTTATTTCATGGATTTTACTTCAGGTCTATAATATTTTTTTGGAACTGCTCATTAGATAAATTTGTTTTAATTATAAATTGTTGTATAAAACATGATGATATGTGTACTATTATATTCACTTTAAACTTTAAATTTAAAGTCTTTTCCGCAATTCGTACACAAGTTTGAGTTTTATTGCCGGCAAATAAATTTACTTACCCTGCTCAAATACTAATTTAATAAGTTACATATTTAAAATCTCAACTACTAATGTTACGCAAATAAGTGTACACAAATAATAAATTAGCTCGCAACTTACATTTTATGCCTGTAGTGGTGTTTATATTAATAAAAATAATTAGTTTGTTTGTATATTTATTCAGCGTACAGCGTACTTGGATCTATATACAGGCATTTATAAATAACTTATAAAATGTTGTATGGAATTGGAAATATATTTACAGGAATGAAATACATGTAATATTTTTCATTATTATTTAATTATTAAATTAAATATCATAAATGGGTGTATAAATAAATATGCGATATAAGCCGATATAAAAAGAATAACAGTAAACGTATAATTTTTATTGTTTATG
The DNA here is from genome assembly GCA_963969525.1 of Ontholestes murinus. Lineage (NCBI taxonomy): Eukaryota > Metazoa > Arthropoda > Insecta > Coleoptera > Staphylinidae > Ontholestes > Ontholestes murinus. Next base: position 16,433,714 of record OZ018399.1, read on the forward strand.
TTAAATTACAATTAATAAATCGTATTGCAAACTCTGCATATTTATATTTAATTGCATATTAATAACGAACAGATTTTACTTAATTATTTTATATTTATTTATTTATCTATACTTGTCCACTTGAAAAAATAAATAAAGTTTACATAAAAAAATGCGTGATTATGGAAATTATAGATAATGGTATATTTCAAATAAAAATTTGAATTTACATAAAAATACAAATTCGGCAGGATACATAAGAGTGGAGTTCATATGATGTTGTCCACTCAGACAATAGTATCAGTACATTCCAAGGGCTGATCGACACTCTACAACACTGCTTTGCCAAATGGAGAATAACCAACAATCCCAATAAATCCCATCTTTTCATCCCCTTCCATCGTGCATCCACATCTCCATTTGGCATTAACATAAATAACTCATATATTACACCATCCGCAACCTGCAAGTATCTTGGAATCACCTTTGATCCTAAACTGTCCTTCAAATACCATTCCCAAACCCTTAAAACGAAAATTAAAAACAGAGCTCGACATTTCAGACACCTTACATTCAAGAACCAAGGAATTTCCACAGAAACAGCAGTAAATATTTACAAAATGATATGTCGACCTCTGTTAGACTATGCAGCAATCCTTTTCCTAAATCCTCGCCCTCATGTTCTGAGAAACTTGCAGGTGAATGAAGTTAATAACCAAATAACACAATCCTTCCAACACACTACTGTATCAAAAAACCCAAGTAATTCCCATTGAAAACCGCCTTGAACACCTTGCTACAAAATTTGCCACTCTCATATCTTGCATCATTTTAAACTTCTTTTATTTCTTCTCGACTATCCTTCACTTGACTTCTAATTATCTTGGGAAATTAGACCAGGATATTTCACCATCAAAACCTATAAATCTTTTTTTCTAAATTTCTGCTATTCTATGTTAGATGCACATGTATATTTCTAATGAGAATGATCCCTTGGAATTCTCTCTACTTGTTTTCAAAAAAAATCTAGGAGTAGTAATTGTAATCAAACAACAAAGTTGTGAGGGTTTCATTTTTATTGTTTATCACTACAACATGTTTCACCACACAGTGGCTTCATCAAGCAGATGCTACTGTCTAATGGAATATGCATTTCAACAATAAAAGTGAAACTTTCCTAACTTGTTTTATTTCAATGTATTGCCGAGTTTTATCATATATCATACTCGTAAATTCAATATTGTTCTAAATTATGTCAGTTTTTCAGCAATTTTTGTTCTAGCTTATCACTATTGTTTGTTTTATCTAAACAAAATTTTCCAGAAATTCTTTATTACTTTATCAGAATTCTTAGCAACATTTCTTCTATTTTTTAGAGTTCTCTAATATACTTTCTCTAGGTTTCTGCAAGTTTCATTAATTTCTCTTCTAAATTACAAAAAAAAGCCAGGGTTCTAGTTTTTTCCTGCAATTTCTTTACGAGATTTGGTGATTTTTTGCTTGATTTAATAATAATAATAATATTTATTTGGACAAAACATTATACATAATAACAATAACAATAAAAATGAAAACAAATAAATGGTTTTAGTCCGTCTGGGCTATAGACCTGCGGTCTTTCAACCCAACTTGATTTAATTTTCCTCGAAATTTCTGGTAATTTCCTAAAAAGTTTGTTTTTTGCTTTAACTGCAATCTAAAAGGATTACGAGTTATTTCTATTGGTGCACTGCAAGAAGGCAAAGGTGAATCTGGAAATTGATTTTTATTAGTTCTGAAGTGCGTTACATCTACTATCTCTGTCATGATCATTGCTAGAAGTTGTAACAGGGGTTGTAAAAAGTTGCAGAACATCAGCTGATGCTGGTGATCTATTAATACATGCCTTTTTATCGGCTAAATTTGGGAAGAACGTTGTAAGGGCCAATTCTAAGTTTTCTAAATTATTATCGAAGTATTTTCTCATTACAGTGCTTATGCTTATGGACTACTGCATAAATCTATATTACCCAAGGTCTTAAAGTTCTGTATAATCATATCCGCGTTCCTTCTCTTCGCTAGTAAAAGATTTTTCGTTGTCCATCTAATTAGTCTAACAGTTATGGTATAAATGTGTCTTGAACCATGTTGTCCAGTATCGCGTACATCTTCGTATATGAAGTTATTACTAGAAAAAATGTTTATCCAAAACTAAAAAAACTGATGTTAACTTTCCTATAACTGAAATTGAAGATTATTTGAAGTTCCACCTTATTTCCGGATAATTTATTAAGTGATCATAGTCCTTTTTACTTTGGGTTTTTTTTTCTACGAAACACTTATTACATATTGCCAAAGTTAAAGCTATATATTCTGCATATCATCCACTTACTGATATAACGGCTTAAGTTTGTCTGTGAAAATTGCTGTGAACAGTGAACCTACAGGGTCTATTATGAAAGTAATGCGCATGATTTAATTGTGACGCGACTATCCATCGCAACAGGGTAAAACGGGTCGGGAAATGAGGTAAAGGGTCTGCCCTCCAAAGGCAGCCGGTCGCCCGTTTGCTTTGAAAAATCTGAGTGGAAAGACGTGCTTCCGCGTGAAGTGTGTATTTCGACTTTGTAACACGGCGCGATGGAGCGTTCGCTTGAACAGCGATAGGCAATTAAGTTTTATGTGCGGCTTGGAAAGAATGCAACCGAAACATGCGCTAAAAGGCCTTTAACATATTGGCTGCCAACAATTTTTTTCGTAAAATGTCAAAAAAAGTTTTCTTTGTTTTTAAGTTTTATTTGATAAAATGAGTAAGAATATGCTTATTTAATTCATTTTGATGCATTTTTTAAACGAAGTAACGGGTATTTTATGTGTCAGTCACTGGTGACTGACAAAGCTCCAATGGCAAAAAAATTGCGTTTAGCCCTATCAAGCAATGTGTCAGTCACGTGTCTTACTCTCACAAACATTCTCTTTAACAAATTCAACGGCCAATCAAAAGATGCTATAGTGAGAATTCAAAGAATCAGGGCAGAAAATATGCCAGAAGTAAAACTACACAAATTACAACTTATTGTCCTGTATGTCCAAACTACCCGCACTATTGTATAGATTTTTTTATACGAACCACCGCCAATTTGTATTTATTAAATATACGTGTTTTATTTCAATATAGTACTATTTTTCCGAGATGATACCTACAGTTGTTTGAAGGAATATTAGGTCGGCAAGTTGTAGTAACGTTCAGAAGGGCCGTATAGTGCGTAATATTAAGTTTAAAGTAGGTACTCATTGTCAGTCATCGGTAACTGACGTGGCCCCATTGGAATACTTCAGTGTCAGTCACCGGTGACTATTAAAGATGACTGTATGTCAAGGTCACATTCAGAGAGATGGCACAAGGCGTTCAAGGAGGGCCGGGAAGAGTTCGAACCCCTTTCTGGACACTCATTAACGACCAGAACCGACGAAAGCTTGTATCTTGTGCGCGATGTTTTGCGTTCCGATCGTCGATCGAGCATTCAGTAAATTGCTAATACCCTAAACATGTCCATATTTGCGGAACATGATAGTGCCGAAGATCTACAAATGCGTAAGGTATGCGCGGAACTGAAAGTGCTGACGGAAGGCCAGAAAGAATTTCGGGTTCGCGCTGTCAAGAATTGATGGATTTGATTCAAGCTGAGACTCTCTTAACTCTGTCGTTCGAAGAAGAATTCTGGATGTTCGATAACAACCCTGAATTGAAAAGCAGAGCAGCAAGTGCCACACAAAATCATCCTCAAGAAAGCGCGAATAAACAACCCACGCATCAAAACAATGCTTATTGTTTGTTTTGACATCAGAGGAGTCCATTTTGAGTTTGTACCGCAGAGAGATACTGTCAACTCAGCATTTTAATTGCAGGTGCTCAAGAAATTGAAACGCTAGGTCGCGCGCGTGTTGATTGATATAAAAAACAAGGTCATGACAATGTTTCCAACTACACGGCCTTCAACGTTACCATTTTCCAGGCCTAAAGTAACACCCCAATAATACCTCAGCCTCCTTGGAGTCTCGACTTGGCCGGTACGCCTTTTTTATTTCCCCCACTGAAGATAGAGCTGAAAAAAACCATTGGGAGTCTGTGGAAAGCATGTTGCGTTTCTAAAATACATTCCCAACGAGGAGTTACACTTGCGAAAGGGTGTTCGCAAGTGTATTAATGCTGGAGGAGAGTATTTTAAAGAATTTTAAGCATTTGTACCAGTATGATCAATTTTTCTGTGACATAAACCACACTTCTAAGATATGGTAAGACTTAAGCGAATTCACAATATCACCTGTGTTTTGAAAAATAATTAAAAAGAATCATAATTAAAACTTCCTATAATTAAAGGCCCTCATTTTACGCTTTGATGAAGCATATATACATAAAATCTAATTGCTATTTAGTCTCATAAATACATTGTTAGGAGATAGCTACGTGAATTATCAACCCAATATTGGTATTTAAATACAGTGCGATTCTTTAAATATTCAAACGACAAATCAAATTCTTTACTATCCCTCTTTCTATAACTACAACCCTTTCGTTTGAACCGTATTCACATCCTCATATAAGTGTGTGTTGTCTTTATTAATATTTATTCATTAATGTATTAGATTTTTTTCTGTGATCTTATTTCTAATATTTTATTTATCAGTTTATACTATTACACGTTTGTACTTCTGTTTTTAGATTATATACTTGATGTCTGTCCCCATATCGTTTTTATTTCTTATGCCGGGTGTAGAATATGGTAGGCTCCCACAGGGATGTTACATGTAAATTCATATTTATGCAATTTCATGCCCTCCTGGTCATTTTAGAGAAAAAGTATAAGAATTAAAAAATGATCAGAATTATATACTCCTCCCCAATTCCGTGCACGTTTTCTACAAAACACCCTCATTAGGAATGCCGCTTTATTAATGAAAGTTGTATGAGACGTAAAAATCGCTTTACAAATAACTTTTGCACAAATTTTCAATTGCAATTGATTTATCCAGAATATCTACTCATATAACATAACAACTTAAAAAAATAGTTTCTATTTTTAATGAGAACAATATGCCATTAACAAATCATATCATGCGATTTTTACTTGTCTTGTAATTTTCGTATAACTTGGATCCAAATTATAACCATAGTGTATTAGTGTTTTATTTATAACATAAAATGTATAACTAAGTAGAATCCTCCATAGTATACAACATAACATATCATTTTGAATAAAAGTGCAATTTTATTGTAACCAGAAATATTTAAGGTAAACAAAACATTGTATAATGTATGTAGCAGAGTATCAAACTCGAATCTATTAATTATATATTTAATTAAGCAGTAAATATGATTTTATTAATTAGTATAAACGCCTTTTATTGTCTAACTCTTCTTTAATTCTTCAAAAAAAAAATTCTCCATGCCAGACAAATTTACACTTTATCTTTCTACACCTATGACTGTAGTTTTTCGATTAAGGTATAATACGCCTGTAATAATTATTTACATTACCTGCGCAATTTGTATACGTGTTTGCATATCACATTAAGATATTAATTTAGAATAGACGGATGGTGCAATGTGTCGCGACAATGCATGAATCAAATTGTGTGGTCATATGTCACGTAGTAAGATCCAGGATATATTTCCCTCAGGTGCGCCATATTCGCGCCATATTCCCTCACAGCCACCACCTAGATCGGAAGCTATATACATGCCACTCATACAATTGCAATTGTTTCACGAAAACGCCCCGTGAATTTATGTCCCTTATGAAGACGTATGGTAATATTGGTTTGCAATAATAATTATATTGAATACGTCGGTGTTTAATATAAAACGTGTACACCCAGACAAAGGATGCCTTTAACGTCATTATGCGATGAATATTCAATGAGTTAATCAAGTAATTAAATTAATACGGAGATGTTTCCTTTTTTTTAATTTATGTACATCCTTGGCATCTCATAATTGTTGTTTATCTAACAAAACATAAATGATTTTACATTCTTAATCACTACATAAAATTTTCTAGTTTTTTTCCTTCTTATTATTTCTGTTTAACTCAGTAAAGTTCTTATATCTTTAGTATTTTGGAAAATATAAAATATCTTCATAACAAAAAGTAGTAGTAGTAACATATATTTATTGACAAATTTTGTACATATTTACATTGGAATAGTGAATAATGAATAATGAATGAGGTGTTAATGTATTAATTTGTCAAAAGGCTATCGACCAGAGGTCTTTCTGCCTAACAAAAAGTATTTAACGTTTAATAATCTTCAATATTTGTTTAAATATGATCTCAACTACTTATTTGAAGTTCTTTAATATTCATAATTCTTCATACAATTTCGAATTCATCTTGGCTATTTTCTTTACATAAGAATTTTCGGGGAATCTTGTATTCGGAGTGGTAACTATAAATGAAATTTTTAACTATGTTGCCTCTATAAAACCATGGGTTGATGGCATTAAACTATTAGCCAGCATTCTTAAAGCATTTTAAAGAAAACTAAAACAAAATAAGTAGCAATAATCGCGAGTGCGCATGCGTCGATAGATTTAGTTTACGTAGCAACATCTATTGCACACACCAGCCATTTCCCAACATGCATCGCTAAGTGATTTATCATTTTCTATCTCTCGTGGAAGCTTGTTAACTGATACGTCCTGTATATATTTGTAAGGGACTTGAAAGGACGTAAATCACATAAATCACAAATCTTCCAGTACCATTCGCTGCATCAAAAGTATCACGGACAAAATTGGTAACATACTTAAAAAGTTCAACATTGGAACAACCTACAAACCGGAATTGAAAGTAGGAGATATATTTCGACCATCAAAATTGCAAATATTATTAGAAAACCAATGTTTTTTCCAAATTCCATGTGTGGATTGTAATGTACATCTTGCAGACCAATAGTCTAGTTAGTTACCTCGTTCAATATATTTCCAACACGGATCATTGGATATATTTCAATAACAAAAAAATAGTTACCACGAAATTATAATTAAGGAAGCAACTGAAATCGAAAAGAATCCGCTTAATTTAAATGTCAAGCATTTCGTTCCTCGGGAGAATTGCCGCTAATCAACAAATTAACGCATCTCCTGGAATTACAGAGAGATCGAATTCCATAGATCCCAAAATATATCCGCCTGCCGCCGCTAGACCAATTACACACAGCATAAAAAACCATACCTATAAATAAACGTTCCACGCAAATTAACGTAAGTTCTAAATTACCGAAGCTCATGAAGATAGAGGATGTGATTAGCCTTAATCCACTTGTTCAAGTGTTAGAAATACCTTTAAAATTCGTTCTCTTTGATAAAATCTAGCACCTATGTAACGTTTTACAGCTTCAATATCGACAGAATGTCTCTTTTAATTCTTGGAAACAGGAAGAAGTTGGATGAGTTAAATCAGTTGTTTTCTATTGACACGACTGTTATTTAATTTCTGATTCGTACCCAACATAACATATCGCTTGTGATTTTATTTAAGAAATTTGAATACAATCGAGATGATCTCTTTGATGTCCGGTGAGAAGTCTCGGTACAAATTTTGTTGTCACTCGTCGCATCTCCATATCAAGGGTCAAAATCCAATGAATTGAGACACATAGCAAACCAGATAAATCCTCTAGTGGATCCGAGAAAACTATTCGTATAGTTGGTTTTTACTTAGATGAAAACTGCACCATCATAAAAGTTTCAGATTAGTTCTTGCCAAATAAAAGAATCACAGCCACACCTTTGCACTGTATGCCCACTCGCATATATGCCAGAGGGAGGAGATTAACCAGAGTAGAAATGTCAAAGAAATCACACTAGTCATTATCGGGTGACACCGCCTGGTAGGATCATAAAGAAAGGTCCTACAGTAGCACCTTATACTATACTATATAAGTACTAGTACATGATGCGCAGTATTACCATTCCAGTTATTTATAGGGTACCCCTCGTATATATAGAAATGAATATTATTTAGATATGAATACTTTTTGGAAGTTTTATACGTATTTAATAAAGTCTGGTATGTTTGTATACTCTTGATGATGAAATAAATTGAATGAAAGAATGGCGAGTGGGGGCGATCTAATTACATGAAATAATGGGGTCTAATGCGTTAAAATATTTGCGGCGATTTAGCGGGTTAAGGTATTTTTAATGGTTCGGTGCAAGTAATTCGTGTTCGCCTTTGCGTTCTGTTCCTTTGAGGAATGATTTGTGGGTGTGCGCCGTTTTTATTGTTACGATTTTCTCCGCCATCTTGTGCGCTACGTTCAAAACACGAAGAAAGCGACGTAAAAATCTGGAGTAAATGACAGCTAATTTTATTATTTGTAATTTACCGAGAAAATATTGGCGGGATCACGCAATCGGACCGGTGCGTTTAACGTTCGTGTTTAATAACAGTATATCGATCATCTTGCTGCAGCAATTACCTAACACCTTCTCCAAAGAACGCAACGACGCAAGAACGAGACATTAAAAGTAACCTTGCCTTCCCAGACAGGCAACGCCACATACCACTTTGTGTACGGGCAAATGATCACTCCCCGGACAACTAGGATACACAATAAATTTAATAGCCTAATGACTTCCACGACGGACCACCCCTCGAAATGGGAACCACCGGCCGGTTATTATTATTAAAACGAACGGGCGATATTCATACACTTGAAGAATGTGTAGTGGAATTTCAATTGATTCAAATTTGCCTTCGTTCTAACACTAATCACATTTTTCTTTTGAGATAATATATCTATATATTCGAATATATGGCAGGGAAATAAACATGAAACAATATTTTAGTATAATTAATAATTCGCAGTTGCAACTCATCGTTAATATTGTTTGTTACATCTTATTTCTATATACTAGAAAATGTTTATTTGCTTTAATTCGAGAGAGTTATTAGGTTTACACTCAAAATTAACATAACTTGCGTTTATTATAGTGATGTATAACTTGTAACACCATTTTTACCAAAGAAATATAATTTTTCAAATACGAATAGGTAATTCTTGTATAGACAAACTTTTAAAAAGATAATCAGGATGTCAAAGATTTTCCTGGGTTGTTTGTAACATTTAGTATGCAGAAAACCGAATATTGAAAATAGGTGATATATTATTAATATACTATCATTAATTTGACTTTGTCTACCTCTCTTATATAACAACGTCGAAATTATACCAAATTTTAAAGCAAATCAAGGAAGGTTTTTGCTTCTTTGGCAGCTGAGCGCACAAAAAAAGCTCTAACCAGTTATAAACGTTTTAACGAAGATGCTGATATTGTCTGCATATTGGTAAACGATCTTCCATATTCTTAGATATACAAATTTTGTCAATATCTCTTATAAAAATTTAATATATAAATGTTGGAGTAAATTAAAACAACCCTGAACATTTTTGGAGGTTTAGTCTGCAAGAAATTTAGGATTAAAGTTACATAACTAGCTTTAACCAGTTATAAACTGGTACACGAACTTCCATACATGTGGGTGCCCAATACATTATAGGTTTGTACATTTTGTTAATATCGGCGACATTTTCTTTTTATGATATAAGCCATCATCATCTTCAATTCGGTGGAATGGTATAATAAAACCTGTTAAGAACACACTGAGCATTAAACCTAAGCTTCTACAGCATGTTACGAAAAGTTTATCCATATTTAAGATTAATTTTCAAAGGGTATATTAACCCATTAAATGAATCTACCCAATATCCTTTAATACATCAAAGAAAGAAGTTTGGAGGGTACATGTTTATTATAAACTCTTCTTACGTGCAGCGACATATGCTAATTAAGTTATAAGTCATCATCATCTTCAACTCTGTGAAATGTTATAATAAAACCTGTTAAGAACACACTGAGCATTAAACCTAATCTTCTACAGCATGTTACGAAAAGTTTATCCATATTTAAGATTAATTTTCAAAGAGTATATTAACCTATCAAATGAATTTACTCAATATCCTTTAATACATCATAGAAAGAAGATTGGAGGGTACAGGTTTATTAGAAACTCTTCTTACGTGCAGCGACATATGCTAATTAAGTTTACATCACACGCCATTTCCCAACATCTTTATGTGATTTCTTATAATCATAGAGTACGCTTAGATGATAAGAAAGAGTATAGGTTTGTTAAAAACTCTTTTTACTTGCTAATGCGAACAAACGTGAAATCTAATATAGTTAGAGAGAATTTATTCTAAAATTAAATATTGTCATTTTGTCTAAGGTTATACAAACAAATTATTTAACGGTTAAGTTAGTTTGCTAATAGCATGTACAACTTAAATATTCCTCTATGCTACCTAAAGGTTGAAGTGCCCATAAACCTTTTGTATTTCATCAGACTTGTGCAACCTTTTTCTAACACCTGGGTGCCTGACCCCAACCGAATGACTGCATTTTATAATGACCTGCACGGGACTATCGGCAGGTAATTCAATATGGGAAAAATACCGACATAAATATTCCGCGAGATTAGAAAGTGGCAATAAAAAGTAATTTGCTTAGTATCCGCGTGCCCGAACGTAATGATTAAAACCTATTACCGATTACATGATCCGTCGCGCATAAATTCTTCAAATCGTGATTTATTTTACGAAATTATCTGTTATAAATAGCCCAGCCCGCTCCATTTCATCTATTTTGCCACGTTAGACTAGACGGTAGGTGTTTATGTTATTGATTATTCATTTCCCCATTATATTAACAAATGAACCAAAAAACACTCTCGACTTGAACGATTCCAAAAAGCGAATAAATCAATGCTCTGTCCAATCGCATTCAGGTTACGGGAAAGTGTTTCCCATGTATTGATATATCTGAGAGACAGAGCGCACGCCTACGCCTACTTTTGCAATTATATTAATTTAATATCAAATTATCGACTTTCTACTACACACGTCACACATAGGTAAAATTAGAGATTTGTGTTTCTTTTCTTTCTGAACGTTTCGCTTTCATAGTTTTATCCTTCATTAAGTTTCATATAAGACAATTATTTCAATTCGTATAAATATTATTGTTGGCAGGGAAACAAAAATTTTAACAAGAGGAATTATTATTTCATAGTATTATTATGTAAATACCTAAATTAAGTACCTTTAGAGGCATAGACAGTTAAAAATCATGAAAAACTGATGCCACAAGACGTAATCTTTAAGATCAACCCTCAATTGCAAATCGTTAACTCACGGTTATCCTGTATATTGTACCGAAAGATAGTCTTCTTGGTTAAATCAGTTAAAACATACTTTACGGTATCTTTACGATGCTATGCCTATGAAGTTAAACAAGATCTTAAGTAGTAAACTTTTATACATCGATTATGCCTTTAATTTTAGTAATTATTAAATAATTTATACTTAATAATAATATAAACAGGATATTGTAAAGTGAAATATAAATTGTATGGTAGTGAAGGATGAATACCTAAATAGATATTTTATGTTTCATCTATAAATAAAAATGCTTACAAATAACTATTTTTTTGCTTTTTGTGCGATTAATTGTATACCTAATAGAATAATCAAATAAATTTGGCTATAATTTCTACAAAGAAGTATAAAACAGATTGAAACCCCCCTCTAACATTTGTACATTTACCTAACAATTCAATGTAAAAAAAAACACCCGCCACCGATGCGCGCATTTTTCAGGCAAATGTAAAGCGATATAAAGGGCTGATAATAAGCACCCTTTTCATACACAAAAACCGTATGTCTTAGATGGCGAAAAAATATGACTGCGTGATCAACGGGTGTGTCCGAGATTATTCAAAGGGGAACTTCTCCCCCTGACACTAAATATGTTATTTTTATGTCAGCGACGGAAGTGCCCCTCATAAATATCGCCGTAATGAAACAAAAATTTATATGGAGATAGGGCGCCAAATCTGAACGATGGACTCTAAACTTAATACTGGCTCCGCGTTTGTTGCCATCGCTTCTTGCCGATTTTGGCGCAGCTCCAATTTGGCTGCGACTGTCTAATACATAATTATGAATATCTATTGTTAACTACGCACAACACGTTTTATTTAGAGTCGGAACATATTTATAGGAATATTTCACATTACCGCCAATGGCACCAGCGTAGTCATTCATTACATCTCCGGACAATCCTTCCCTGAATCGAATTATTTTATATCCACCACGAACAAACTTAATCGAGTAATTAACTGCATTTCAACTTAAGATAGTAAATGACACCTGCGCTTATTTTTTTACTGCTCCATGCCTGCAACATGCAATTAATTCCCGACAGTCCAGCGCCGAATTACAGCCGTACAATAAAACAATTTTTGAGCCTGCTTGAACGTGTAATACACGTCGTGTGTATAATCAAAATTTACATTCCTTGGTCGTATTGCAATTCGAATTTAATCTCCGAATCAATAATTACTCATTTGTGTTTATGTCCGTATACGTAAATTTATTAATTTTATATTTAACTTCCTAACTAAAATTAACCAAATTTGAAGAAAAGATTTTATATAATCCAAACTACGTAAAGATGAAAGATGAGAATCCAGAAATGATTCTTGTACATTGTGTTATTCATAGGGAAAACTTGGTAGTTAAAATCATCTCGCCTGTTCTAAATGAAGTACTGCATTCAGTGATAAAGTGTATCAATACTATTAAAGCTAATGCCAAATGCAAGCGTCTCTTTAAGCTATTTTGTGAAGAACAAAATGCAAACCATGTGAGACTTTTACTTCACACTGACGTAAGATGACTCTCTAAAGAGAATTGCTTGAAAAGATTTATGGAACTGTTTCAAAGCGAAGATGGTTTCATTACCCTTATTGAATTATGTCAGAAATATTTTAACAAAAACTTTGAACAGTTTCATTGACTCCAAAAATGTGAAGTAAATGATACCGCTATACTTGTTATTCTCGATTATCTGAAAATTCTATCGGCTGATTTAAAAGAAAGATTTTCTGATTTAAAACAAATTGATGTTCTAATATGGATGATGCAGCCAATGTTAGTGGATTTGTCTGATATATCAGAAATGCACTATCAAGAAGAAATCGCAGAAATGCAAAATGATGAGTCAGTTAAAAATCTAGTATAAAAGGAGGGATGGAATTTCTTTGTGAGGAAAGAAATAAAATATCCAAATTCAACCAAATGTGCAAGAAAACTATTGTTACCGTTTCCATCTTCATATTTAGCTGAATGTGGATTTTGTGCTGCAATTGATTTACTGATAAAAACAGAAATCGTTTGGATATAACACAAAGGGAAGACTTGAGACTGAAGCTAACCAAATTGCAACCTAACATAAAATCTCTGTGCAGCAAGTATTAATCGCAAGGATCTCACTAAATTAAAATAATAAATAAATGTAGAAAAATCTTTATTAAAATTATTTCGAATTTGAATTTCAGTTTTTGTTCATATGTTTTGAAAATGTGCTTCGTTAACAATTTTCTAATTATTTCTTCCTAAAACCTATCATTTAAGTTTCTTAAGTGAACAGTTCAATTTTTTTAAATTAAAAATGATGTATATATTACATAGGAGGACATAATACCCAATCACCATTTTCCACACACCTCATCGCAGAAAATCATAGATTTGGAGAAGAAACAATACTACATATTGAAAGAAAAGGAAGAAGCCATAGTGTGGCGAAACAATTGTTGCGAAAAATAAAAGCATACTCTTTGAAAGTTTGTGTTTTAGTTACAACACCTAACAGTGAATTTAAAATGAACTTTCAACAATTAAAAGCCAATACAATCAAATTATTAAAATTGTGTATGTGCTAAAACGTGAATTAATACTCGAAACGAGATTTTTAAACACCATGATCCTTTATGGGTTCATGCCTGGATGCTCGCATACTTATTACTCGTAAACATTTGTCCCGGAAAACACCATAGGTGATGTAATGAATTACTCAAACGGAAAGGTAATATTTTAAACCATTAAAATTATACGTGTCAGTAATTATGCTACATTGGACGCCGATAATGATCTTAAATATTAATAACTGCTAATGTACTAAGACAGAATTTAAAATGATACAAATAATATGATCTCATATTTAATAAAATAAAACCATTGTATTTTATTGATCATTTTTATATTCGTAAATACTCGACGACACTTGCTACAATTATTTTGCCACAGGCTTCTACAGGTAAAGAAATTCTTCTTCTGTTTACGAATATAAAAATGATCAGGGAGTATATTTGACGATTTAATTCTTTTTGATTTAACATCATCATCAGCCTATTGGGAGAAGTAATACACTTGTTATGTTCCATTTGTTTATTATCAGGTAACTGACACGTGTTTGGCCCTTACAAATCATTCTCAAAGTTAAAAACTCTATTTTACTTTGAGAATGATCCGCAAGGACCGAAACACGTGTCAGTTAACTGATAATAAACAAATGGAACATAAGTGTATTACTTCTCCCAATATGAAAATTTGGTTCCATCAAGAATGTAGCAAAACAAGTATCGAATTTATCATCATCAGCCTTTAATTATATTTATTTGTGCTTTTTTTCAAATAATTGCAAAACATAAGTACAAATAAAGTGTAAATAGTTATTACTTCGTATAACTTGCAGCAAAAAAGCTAATTATAGGAATAATAATGTCAGTAAACAAAGATCTAGAATCTAGCCAGTAATATATCAAATATTGGTTATACACTAGTGTAAAGAAGGAATCAAAAATCTTTTCTTGCTAAAAGTAGTCTTCTTATGGCATTGGTATTTGTATAACTTTAGAGAACTTGATCTATAGAACTGGCACACGTTACAGAAATTATTGTAAAACTATATACATTATGCAAATATTCCGATATTATGACGACAAGATAATGGATTAAGTCATTTGCCACCCAAGTACCCAAAAAGAGGAGCTTACGCCGGCCAAAATTCCCTGGTAATAGCGGCCATTATTATAATTCAGCCTGCAGATTCGAAATTAAAACTACGCCTTAAACAACCATAAAATTAAAAACGAGCCATTTCTCATGGCGTTCATAAATACACAAACATATGCTCGATTGAAATTTGGTAATTATTAAAATATTCAAGCGGAAAAAATGGACCAAAACGGCCAAAAAGTGCTCCTGGCGGTAGAATATTCAAATCCGACGGAATTTATATTAAAATTCGATAAATCCACACCAGGTGCGCAACGGCCTCACCGATTTTTCCGAACGTGTTGCCGGGAATTATCGGAATCAGCGATTAAAATTTACACCTGATGGCATCCATCCGTAAGACGCACACATAAAAGTGACCCTAAAACGTCTCTAAATATTGGAACATTAAAATTACGGCCATTAATAAAATTACTGGCACACCTTTTGTAGAACGTATAATACTGAAATTATAGCAAATTTATGGGCACACCTTTGGTAGATACATCCATTTAAAAGTTCGATTTCAGATAACGAATCTGAGCGTTTCCGAGCAGGCTTCATTATCAGGGAGGTTAATTTCTCGGATGACGTACTTTCGACTGCAAATGATACTTATTTACTTACAGAAGAGTAAATTAGCAATTCTTTCTGCTACGTCGGACAGATAAATTCCAGGGATGGTGACTGAATTTCACTAACAGATGGACATTAAATACGAAATAAAATTAAAACAACTTGATAATTTTTTCGGTACACAAAACGCCGTTTATAATAAGGTTTTCAATTGCATTAATAATAATAATATAGTTTTCAAATTTACACTTTGAATTGCGAATTAAATTATTGAAAAACTGAAATGCAGTTATTACTAACTTAACCCGTGGTGAATCATTTTTGAATTAATTTGATAGATGAATTATCGCATATCTCCTTGAGAATGACTTATAGCCGAAACTAGTCGGAGAATAATAAACAACAAGTGAAATCATACCAAG